>OY986439.1:118083107-118455607 GCA_963920525.1 Dichetophora obliterata
AAACGATGTGTGTCTGTGTGTGTGATGCCCATAGACTCCAAAACTACTTGACCGATTTTATTGAAATTTTGGCAGTAGATTTATGTCAGATACGAGATGGTTGGGAATAAAATGCTCATGCCACACCCTCCTTTTACCGCCCCCAAATATAAGGCTAAAATTTAGAAATTTAGTTTGAATTGTTACTGTCGACAACTGTACTAAAAATTGGTCTCCACGCCCCCCTTTTACCGGCCACGAATCAATGGAAATGCTTTATTTCAGACGATTTTGGTCGTATAAGACTTCAATTTGGTAATTTAGTTTGTATGGTTACTGTCGGTAACTGTACTAAAAATGTATGTCCCTTTTACCGCCCACAAACCAATAAAAATGCTTTACTTAATACGGTCGTATAAGAATTAAATTTGATAATTTGGTTTGCGTGCTTACTTTCAGCAACCGTACGAAAAATTGGTTTCCACGCCCCCTTTTTCCTCCCACAAATCAGTGATAATGCTATATTTGAAGCAGTTTCGGCCGTATAAGACTAACATTTGGTACTTAATTTCGTATGGTTACTTTCGGTAAGTGTACTAAAAATGTGCGTCATCGCTATACAGGCGCACCCAATTTCTGAGAAATCATTAAATTTGACTTCTGGGTCGATTGAGCTTAAATTTTGGCTAAATTTGTATGGTTTCCGTCAGAAACTGTACTAAAAAAGGATTTCCACGCCCCTCTTTTAACGCCCAAAAACCAATGAAAATATTTTATTTTAACGGTTTGGGTCGTATTAGACAAAAATTTTGTAATTTAGTTCATATGGTTACTCTCGGTAAGTGCACTAAAAATGGGCCTGTCCCACATTAGTTAAACTCACTTTTCGGTGGGTCAGCGTGGAGTGAAGCAAAGTGTGTCAGGCTTAAGCTAAATTGACCTGAAATTTTGGCAGTCGATTTGTTCTGAGTACGAGATGGTTTGAGGGAAATAATATTGCCGCACCCCATTTTACCGCTTACAAAACAATAAAAATGGTATATTTCGCACGGTTTTGATGATACTGGACTAAAATTTGGTAATTTAGTTCATATGGTACTTTCGGCAGCTATACTGAAAATGGTGAATATATATGCCATTTTTTGACATTTTTGTACATGGCAGTAAGGTGGTCTGTGGCAAAAAAACGTCAGCCGGGGAAAACTAGTTTCATTTATAAGATGTTATAATTTTATAATAATAATAATATAAATTATTTATAATGAAAGAAAATAGTAAAAACATTTATTAAATTAGTGGAATGAATTCTATTTGTGATTTTTTTTTATGAAATTATCATATCTATGAAACAACGAGGAAGCTTCGCTTCTGTCAAGTGTCCAAATTAATTTACCTTCTTTTTGTTTATTCGGTTTTTATTCAAAAAAAGTATTAAATATTTTTTGGGACGACAATTTTAGCTAAAAAGTTTTGTTTTTAAAAAAATAGTAACATTTTTAGGTGATTCAATAAATTTTAATTTCTTTTAAAATTTTTTGGGCTTTGCATAACTTTTTCGAAAGTGTAGTATTTTATGAATTTTTACTTCATAAATAAACTTCACTCAAACCTCTGCTTATTTGTACAAGCTGACTAATATCTATTTTTTTATATTGCGGCTGTTTTGATCAAATTTATTATTTATTACATGTATAGACTAAGAAGTTATATTTTAGCAACTAATTAGATTTGTTGCAGATCTGAAACGTGACGTAGTAAAAGGTTAAGTGTTACTAATAATGGAAGCTCTCTTAATCCATTATGTTTTCTTTGCAAAGAAAAGGGTATACTTTATCCTGTATCTTAAAAAATCTTCTTAAAATAAAAACAAACATAAACGTATAAAAGAAATAGCTGAGTTTCACGTTAAAAAATTAAATTGGTATATTTTCTATGATACGAGTATGAGCATTATTTTTATAGTATTCAAATAACACTCATTACTCTAACGTTTGTTCCAATTCAAAGCTGTGATTAATGAATGACCGAGTTCTGGCCAGCGTAATGTTATTATTTCTAGTTTTCAATGACGTACCACATCCTTGGTGAGCATGAAAGCAGGTCATAAATTAAAAGTAGCACTTTATGAAAGTGTTCGAAAAATATGTGTACATACATATTTATATGTGTAAAATTATAATTTAATAGCTTATAGTTTTTATTGGATTGGAAATCCTAATCAGCTGATTTGTAAATAAATACATCTATTCTATGATCTATTCTAGATCTTAACCTATTTACACTTTGAGTAAGCTGAGCTATGTAAAGTTCTAGCTTGAAAGCTTTTTTGCTGCTAAGTTTTAAACATATAAAATTATTATCATTTCACTAAAATTAAAACAAGGATTCTGGTTAAAAGATTCTACGAAATAGTAATTAATGTCATTTTTATACTTGTTCGGGTTGTTTTTAAGGTATTTTTTTTTTTTATTTTTGCAGTAACCTTAGATCTTTTTCTCTGACGCTTTTGATTGTTTACTTTTAAAAATTGTCTTTTTCTGAAGAGATGTCTTTTCTTAGCTTCTCAATGCAAAGCAGCCATTATTATTGATTGCAGCTTTCCGCCTTGCTACAGTCGGTTGACAAGCGACAAGGAAAACTTAACAAAATGTTTATTTATTGCATTGTCTAAACAAGTCTAACAACAAATCTGCGGAGAGAGAAAGAGAGACTAATCACGGCAATCAATGTTTATCAATGCTGTTGTATCCATTGGGTTGCATCCGCAACATTGCACATTTTTATAAATACATAACCGTTATACAGGAGCAGCTCATAAGTTGTTCGATTTTATGGGGGAAAAGTAACAACATCTAAAAGTTGTCAGCCTGGTAAATCAAGGGGGAAGACATAAAACAAAAGCGGTGAAGTTGCAGCCGTTGTAAGACTTTAGTTGAAAAATCTAATCTAGTTTAACTGGATTTGTGAGTATCTAAGAAATATGTAGTGCAAAATTAGCAAGCTATTAAAACTAGTGTTTGTTGAAAACAATAGGCAGAAAAGTATAGAATGAGAAGACAGATGTTTAAATGCCTTTTATTTTTTTAATGTAAATTGCTACTCTTTAATCACTGCGTAATCTATTTTGATCACAACCTCAATGTTTTTTTGAAAGAGATTTAAGGCGCTTAGATTTTAAAATGAACAATACATACACGAAAAAGGTGCATTGTTATTTTTATATTATGCACGGTTAGAAATTTTATACTGAAATTTTAACTTCTGTGCTAGCTACATATAAATCCACACCAGCTTTGGCTTCAAATCAAGTACAGGCTTGGATTAAAATATTAAGCAAAAAATAAATAGCGACCACATTGAGATACAAACTCACAATATCCAGTTTGTAAATGCACTAGTCTAACCACTGATCTACTGCGCTGTACTTAACAAAAGCCATAAACAAACATATGAACCAAATCGCCTCATTTTGAGTCTTAGCACTGCCAGGCTAACTTTTTACGGGTCCAAATTAAAATTTGGTATCCAAATGTACTAGCATTTAGTCTAAATTTTGTTAAAATCAAAAAATAATACAGAAATGTACTTTAATTCAAACCAAATAGCTAAAAAGAACGCTGTAATATTTCTTTTGTACTTAAACTTAAACCAAAAAGCTGAAAGGGAAGCTTTAATATTTCTTTTGGTTTGAATTTAAGTACAGTAGAGTTTTAATTATGAGGTAGTTTTGCAAAAATTAAATTTGAAACCTCAAGGTTTGAAAAAGAAAGTTATTTTAGCTGAACTAAAATTTATTTCAAGAGTTTTAATCGAATAAGGGTCAGGTCGTACCAAAATGCCAACTGTTTGACAATAATTGAACTCAGAGTCCCACGTATTTGTTCCCCCACGGATATTGCGTAAGGGTATATTAACTTTGTCACTCCATTTGTAACACTGATAAGGAGGAGTCTATACCTGCCATGCCTAGAAAAGTAAATAGATTCTTAATCAACATCACTTCCTGAGTCGACTTCGCCAGGTCCGTCTGTCTGTCGACACGATTACAGCTGCAATTTTAAGGCTATCGTATTGAAATTTCGTATATTTGCTTATATTCAAAAAACGAATATCCATTTCGAAATCAGATGAAAACCACGACTACCTTCCATACAGAGTTACTTTTTTTTTTTTTTCTTTTATTAAAAAAAGCATTAGTGCAGTAAGAACTAAGTTCTTTTATAGCACAACATAAGTACATTCAATATAATATAAGATAAGTATAATAACAACTGTTTAGTGATTTTACTTAACTAAAGATACAATATATATTTAATATCAATTTTTAAATAGCAAATAACAGTTCATTAAATTAAAAATGGAATATTTAATAAGAGATTGTGAATTTAAAAATAATTTTTCGATGTTTGGACAGAAAAAGAAAGAATGAAAAAACTTAGTTGGATGAAAAATAAGTAAGAATAGCTTGCCTAAAAGCACCTCTCCCTGAGACCTCTCTCAGTCCACGTGGCAGTGCATTCCACATTCTGATGGCGTTAATGAAAAACAAGCGCGAAGAGATTAATGAAGTATATCTTGGAACTATAAGAACATTACTTCGTCTGGAACAGCTAAATTGAAGTTTATCATATATGTAAGTAGGAAGGTGTTTTTGTATAGATCAGCTTATGCAGATAAATACAGTTTCTGGCATCAAGGTAGGAAGGTAAATCACACCTAAGTATGGCGTTTCTGAAACTAGATAAGTGGTCAAACCTACGCAACCCATAAACATAGCGCGTAGCATAATTAAAAGCAATTTGTAATTTTAACTGAGAGGATGAGTCGAGCCTACTATAAACCAACTCAGCGTAAGTTATCACAGGTAGTACCAACTGTATTACCAACTTACGTCTAATATTGACAGGAGTGACACTAGCAGACATTCTTAAATTACATTCTTAAGTTAATAGCGACTTAATAGCGACTTGAAATTTTGCACATACGCTTTGAAGAAAAATAGTCATCATATAATTGAAATTTGTTAAAATCGGATAAAAACCACACCTATCTCCCATACAACAAGTCAAATCGGTAAATTTTGCCTATAAGCTCTGTTCTAAAAACTTCACCATGTATTTGAAATTTGTCAAAGGAGTATAAAAACCACGCCTACCTCCCATGCATAGTAGACATATGTTATGAAAACGGTTAAATTTTCACAAAAAAACTAATTTAATAATTTTTATGCACATATGGGCATTTCCACCAAAAGGTCTACCGCGACTGAAAAATTAAATGTTACTTAAAATTCTTTTAAGATTCCAAAACAGAAAAAAATTTTAAATTTACAATATATTGTGAGAGCACTGAGAGCTGATCTGAATTTGAATTTAAAACAGGGCTGGGCATTCTAACACAGTCACATTTTATTTTGTCTTGTTAGTATTAGTGCGCTCCCGAATAGCGCACACTGAACGAAATAGCTGTCACAATTATCTAGATTTTCAAGTCTGTATGTTTATACCCCAACAAATACTGTAATATATGTTTAGATTTTATTTCTTGTCATCGGTATTGTTTACTATTTCTTTTATGTCGTTATTGCTCCAGCATTTTTTTCTAAGTAAATAAATTACATTATGAAAACAAATAATATGAAAAAATAGCAAAGAATCTTAATAGGCAATATGTATGAATTATATTAAACCTTAATAAAATAAAAAATATGCAAAATAATTATGAATCTACAAACCAAAAAGTTGGTTTTTTAAGAGTGTACACAAAATTTCCCACGTAGGTCTTCACAGCATCACCGTCAGCGAACGACTGAATTATATTCTCTTCTGTTGTGAGTTTTGTGTAGATGTGAAAAGTTACGCTCAGAGAGCGCTCAGTGAGCTATGGGGCGTCCAGCGATGATTTAAAATAATGGCATTAAACATGATGAATGTCAAGTTCAAAAATGGTCACAAAAATTTAAAAATGTTAACGAAAGTTGGAATTTTGTAAGTTTTATAAGTACTCGAATAATACAAAGTTTAATTTAATTTTTTTCAGTTTTCGATTGTTACGGCCCTAAATTGTACTTTGTATGATTTTCTAGTTCAGTTGAATAAAGAAAACTATAAAATATTTGTGGCGTCCGTAGTCTAGTGGATAGAGTGCATGGCCCTTAAACTAAAGAGCCCGGGTTCAATTTCCACCTCAGATAAATGTTTTTTCGAGTGAATTAATTTTTATGTTCGATCATCACCTCGCTGCAGGCAATGGCAAGCCTCAGAGAGTAAAAACGGTCATGTAAAGCTTCTTTAGAACATAATACCCAAAACTTAATAGTGCGTTAGGTAGGTCGGCCGTTGATCGTACTTTGGTCTGCATTGTAAAAACTTTACGATACAAGTGTCGAAACGGATGACCTCAAACTTTGCAAAACTTAATGTTGCGTTGACAGTTCTCGCCTCTCCCATTTCGGTGATGCCAATAAAAGCAGCTATTCAAAAAATCCCACAAAACTACCTTTTATCCCAAATCGTGCAGTTATTAATAGATGCGGATTTAATTTTAATAAATTAATAAAAAATAAATAATTATTGCAATAAAATCATTAAACGACCTATTTTAATAAGTTAAGGTATCTTTTTTAATGTATGTTTAATATAATAAGGGTATTCTTGCAAAGTGGCAATATTTTAATTTAAGCAATTAGTTATTTTTATCAGGCAGGGTATACGAACAGTCCTTAAAGTCGATTGTGCATTTACAGCATAAATGCCAGCTGCAATATATTGCTATATGTTGTCAATAAGTTTTTAAGTTGTAATTTTCAAAATGATTTCTTAACTTTTGAGAATAAAATATTTGTTACTCTTGTTCCAATTCACAAATTCTTACCTCTCATTGATTTTTTACCATCTTTCGATAAGAAAATAATTAACTTTCGAAAAACGAAAACAGTTTCTTCATGACAAAGGTTTGCCACCTCGTCTGCTCACCTAAATAAAAGAGCAAATATATCTGGTTTGTGGAAAGGCTTCTCCATTCAAATTTTGAAGCTGATAAACTTATACTATTTATTAGGGTATAGCCCATTTGCCATATAAGGGTATTGCCCATAATACGTGAAATAATAGAGGTATTCACTATCCAGAGCATTTGACTGTGCATTTGAACACAAGCAAAATATTCATACTTTTATGCACTTAACACTAACAAAATATACGCATAAATGACAATTTTCTGTTTTCCATAAACGCACAGAGTCGACCGTTGTGCAGAATCAGGTTTCGTGCATGTGTTTATTAAACAGCTGACATTTGGCGCATAAAAATGTAAGAAAAACAAAAAACATTTAAGTGCACCAAGAAATAGACCATTGATGAAATTAATTTACTATGTAGTTGATTGTTTGAAGCATTGTATGGTTGATATTTTTATGGTTTATTGATAATTATCAGTTTATCAAGAGTTTCATATGCATTTGTTAGAAATGTGTTACATAATATCTCGGGTGCAGCAATTTTCACTAAATCATCCACTCTTTTTCTTGGCAAATGAACAAAATAACACTTTTATGTTTGAATCAGCTGATTTTACTGCTGTGGGGTCTAGTGTATAAGCTGGTCCTACTATTTTCCCCAAACAACATTTCTTTTGAACACACCTACACTCCATCTGCTACCCTTCTGGGCGTCTCCATAAAAAATTAAATCCACGCAAAATGAAGAATTTTCTATTATAGTTCATATGAAAAAAAAAATCGATTACCCTCAAAAGGGGTAAAATTTTTGAGATGGTCCTATTAATTTTTCCCCTTAACATTTCTTCTGAGCACACCTACACTATATCTGCAACCCTTCTGGAAGTCCCATAAAAAACACAAAAAATTGAAACAAAAATGTCTATTATAGTTCATATCAAAGAATCTATGACCTTAGGAGTATTAAATGTTTGATCTGGTCCGATTAATTAAACTTTATCTGCCACCCTTCTGGGGGTCTCCATAGAAAAAACACATAAAAATGGGAAATATCATTGGTCGAGTAAACAAAAACCTGACAAATGAGACTCGAAACAGTTTTCTTCACAAAGATTTTAAATTTTTTTACTGTACTCGAAAACTTTTACGCTCAATAAATTTTTCGGCATGTTCATATTTAATTTATGAAATATTCTCTTTTCCTAGCCAACACCTGATACTGACAAATAATTTCAATAAATTTCTCCATCAAAAGTATGGTGTGTTGACGAAAACTTAACTGCGTAACTACAAGTCCTCAACTGCACTGAATCGTGAATACCCCTATTTTGTTATATTTGTGTAGCAGATAAAGCAGATGCAGTGATTGAGCTTACTCATCGTGGTGTGAGTTCGCTTGCAGCAAAGAAACTTACTATTCTTTTTTCAAAGTAAAAATCAATATTTTATTTATAATATTATTATGTACCTATTTATACCATATTATTTATAATATATTTATTTATGCATTAATTTTAATAGGATGTATGTATAAATAAATTATATTTATATCACATTAAATTCATCAAAATCGTTATTATATTAGTTTAACAGCATAACATTTTAAAAAAGTCACACCAATTATAAAATCCTGCGATTATCCCACGAAAATCTTTGTTACTATCGAAATTCAAGAAATACCCACATATTGAAATTTCTCAACGAAAATGCAACCCAGCATTGGCATGGAATGTCAAACGCACGAGCTAGTAGAAAAATTTTCTACTTATAACTTTGATAGTACTATGCTCCTGCTTTAGATTTTTACGGGATGAGGTTGAACAAAGTCTGAGGTCGAATTTAGTGTTACTTCATAAGAACTCGTTGTTTCTATTCTAGCTGTCAAAGGCCGGCCGACCTAACGCACTATTTAGTTTTGGGCATAAGCCGTTCGGAGTCGACATTAAACTCGTAGGTCCAGATCTCGATCAATTGTGTTCAAACATTAATAACACGCACAACACAATTGATCAATAGAAGCTATGTCAAATTGCTTTTTAGAGTTGAAATGTCCAATTTATTTATATTCATTTATTTATACACAATATTTGTACTTCTTTGAAGGAAAAAACCTGTCACGTAACGTAAACCACGTAAAGTATCATATTATTGTTTGTATAAAAATAATTAAAAAAGATTTTCCAACGAATCAATTATGAATATGTAGCAACATTATTTCAGATTATATTAAAAAAGAGTGCAACAACATCCATTTTTTGCGGCCAAGTGTACGCCGAGCAAACGGACATCGTGTGATATGGGCATTACACCTTGTATAGTTCGCTTAATAAACTATTACAAAAATCCAAATAAGAAAATGGTAAGATTGATGTTTTTATGTTTTCCCACTTATTAAAGTCGTACGACTGCCACATGCGTAGCATGCTTAAAACTGGTACAAAGTGAGGTCATAAAAGTAGCATAACTTTTATAAATTTCAAAAATGTGTTTATAACAGCAAATTTAACAAATAATCTTCAATATCTTAAACGTGTTCTGCATTTGAGTTTTGGTGAAATTGGATGAGCACCACACCAATAATCTTTACGAAGTGACTTCATCAAACTTTCAAAACCATGCATAACTTAGAATATACTGAGGGGGTATTGTAACTTTGACCAGTCGAAAATAATTCCTTACTAGAATTGAGTTTAAATGAAAAAAATCTATGATTGCAAATTTTCCGACGGAATTCCTTTTTATAACGCATTTCCATTATTGGAGTATCCATATTCAGTATACTTATTAATGTTATACATTATATACATGCCACTAAGGAGCATGCCAAACATCGTCTGCTTGCCAGTCAAACTTTGGAATTTTCGCCACCTGTTTTTGTCTCTCTCACTATTTTGTCCACGGTATGCTACACATCGTTTTCTGTTCAATAATGAGAGAAGCAAAATTTACTACGTTTTGGCTACCATTTCGTGCAGGTAATGTTCCTTTCTTTAATCGATTCAATAAAATGGTTTTATTTGCATTTAAAATGTATGGTTTGAATTCTGAACTTATGGGGTTAAAATTAATTAGATTGGCCAATATATTGCAGGAAATATATCCACATGTCGTGTGGTCCCTAAAGTAAAATTATGCTGCACTTCGTAACACACTATCAACATTGTTAACTGTAATTGTGTTAAACTAAAAAAAATAATGCTTACAACACATATGCAGGTATGTACAAATTGTATGTAATGCGCTTTCACATAAATTTAGGTAATAATTCAATAATAAACAGCAAACATCGCATTACTGATGAATTCAAATAGTACATTTCCTGCTGCAGTGCAGTTTTATTACTATACAACCTGAAACATCAAGAAAATGCAACTGTTATCCGAATTGTTTTCAGCTTTGGACCATGAACATATTTTGTCGGTTGCTTAGAAATTTTTGGATGACGGAGCCGCTCTATTTCCAGTTTTATTCTTTACCAGCGAAAACAACAACAAATTTGTCCGTGTCCGCTAAGTGTGACATGCGCCTCAAAGACTGAGATTGTAAATAGGATGGACCATAGTAGAACTATATCAGGTAGTGTTAGGGCTGAATGTGTTCTCTTTCTTAGTGACCATAACTGTCATACTCAGCCATTTTGGTATTTTTGTCAATTTTTGCTATCATATTGCATTCTCATTGGTTGCAGATTTTGTATGAAATGTTAACTTGGTTCTGAACTCTCGGCTCTCTGCTCTAACACTACCTTGTGTACTTTTGCCATGGGATGGACACTCCGACGAATGACAGCTTCTTCTTGTCAGAGTAACTTACTGTTCCTTCATCTTCTTGTACGTATTGCGAAGTAATCTCAGCAAAAGCTCATGGCATGTTCTCACGACACTCTGAATTAAGTTATTCGGTCTGTGAAATACGATTGCGATTTACCCCGTTCTCACAAAGCAATCGTAATTCGGTTTGACAGCTGTTCTTTGTTAATTTTATTTGCATAATTTCACTTTATGGCCTAGCCCGAATATTTTTTTCTTTTTTATATTAAATTTTATATTAAATGAATACAAAAATTGTCTCTCTTGTTTGGTTTAGGAGATAAAATTCATGAAAACTTTAAATTTTCGTGTAAATTTATTATAAAAATGCATGCATTACTTTTGAAGATATTACATTTCACGTATTATACACAATTGACGATTCACCTTTTAAAAAAGATTCTTATATCCAGAAGAGCTGTAGACAGCGTACCCGGTGTTGGACTTACTGAGGATTGTAGTCCCTAAGCAGCACCCGAAGGCCGACTATTTAAAAGAGATAACCTTACATCCTTCTGCTTATCTCAAAATAAGACAAATGCAAATTCTACCAACTATGCAGCACTGAGATGCACTGCACTGATGCAATGATGAATTTATTTGTACACCCATTTCACGGCCGCAGGAGTCCAGCCAGTGAGCTCCTTTTCAGTGAACCACTAACCAATTTCCTTGTTAGCAGACTTGACTGCATCGGTGCCTTGGATGATGTTGCGACCGACCTGGATTTGGAGAAGAATGATCCATCCACATACTGGTGAAAATGATGGCAGAGTTGCAGAAACAGGGGTTGCAGGGTGCTGTAAAATGTTTATTTATTATTTAAATTAATGTTAAAACAAAAATACTCACTTTGACTGCTGACATCTATTTGTTTTGTTTTTGAGTTAATGAGGTAATTCAGGTTGTCAAATATTGTAAGGCGAATTACTTAATTCGGAACATAATTGAGCCTCGAATTACGAATGAGAGCGAATTACGATTAAGTAATTCAAGGTGTCGTGAGAACATGCTATCACTCAGTAAGTAGTTCTCCTCCTATCAAGCCTTTGAGCTTGTCAGCTTGAAGAATGAAAAAGTTTCTAATGATAACAAAATTGTTGTTTATTGCACAAGTATTCTAATTTTATTCAATACGTTGGAGAAAAGCGGGAAACACCAGATTATCATTTAAAATTAGGCGTTGATGGTGGATATGGATTTTTAAAAATTTGTCTTTCGCTTCAATCAATATCTAATGTATTAGATGAGCCTTCAATTAAACGATCCAAGTACTGCTAAGAAATTTAAAGATACGTAGTTGAAAAATAATTTATATTGGTACCTGCTCCGAATTCTCAAAGAAATTATGAAAATGTGAGTCAACTTTTAATGAAATTGAAGATCGGATCTTTTGAATTCACTCTTGCAAGTGACCTAAAGTTTATAAATATCTTAGCAGGAATCATGTCGCAAAGTAATCTTCATCCATACTGTTTGTGCTACGCTAACAAAAACGAACTCGATGTCTGTGACTGTCTCGGATATTCGAAAAAGTAATGCAAAATCATGAGAAATTGCGTGCATCAGGGGGATTTAAAGAACATGCTTAACATTTTTTCAACTGTATTCATCCACCACTTTTACAGACTGAGGAAGGACATTTCTTTTTAGATATCATTCCACATCCGGAACTACATCTAACGCTCGGAGTAGTGATTAAATTATTTCTCATTTATTAAAAGGCTATGAAAAAGAAAGCTTGTTACACGAGAAGTGAAATAACTTATGGTAAACCAGAATTTGTAAAAACTATTGAAGAATGTGGACATGTTACTTAACATTAACCCGAAACACCCTGTCGTTGCCATATGGCAACGCAAACACAAACACTTAAAATGTGCTTATATTAGTTTTAACCATTTTAAATTTGCGTTAACAGGTCATTCTGAAAATTTAAAAAAATTTATTCAGGGTGATTCGGGTGAAGAATGTAGGTCTGATGAAATATGTTGGAATGTTTAGTGACTTAAAGAATTTAGTATCTTCATGCTTTGAAACTAATCTAGGAAAAGATTATAAAGACCACAAAAATTGTTTTAAAAAATTATCTGGATTTAGAAATCAGCACCACACCTAAAGTTCATGCGGTATTTTTTCACGTACAACAATTTTGTGAAAAAAATAATGTGGCTATAGGATTTTTTTAGTGAGCAGGCCAAGGAGTTTGTGCACTTCGGTTTTTAAGTAATCTGGGGCATTAATAAAGTCTCAACTAAGCATGCTAGTTACGGAGAAAGACTTTTACACACAATATGTCAATAAGGGTTCTCATCTAAGCATGTAAACATGTAAACATGTATAGCATTTAAACTTTTAATGAGCGATATAGTGTAAATAGCGTAAATGTCGACAAAATGGCGGCTGCAGCTACGACAAAATTATGACTTTTTTATATTTTTAACCTTTTAAAAACCTTCATTAACATATAGGGTGCTCACAGTTTCGTTTTATCTGGTGTGGTATCTTTGCCGACTGTTAACTTTAAAATATTTTTCCATCTGGTAACTATTTTTGTTTTTGTTTTGCATACAAAATAAAGATAACACAAACTATTACAATTGCCAAACTTTGAAGCGTTTTTGTCTCTTGTTGTAATGTGGTAATGCTGACAGTTGATTTATTTTGTTGTTCAGAAAATGGAAGCAGAAGATCCAATTGGAAAGGAAAGTGAAATTGGAAAGGAAAGTGTTGACAAATATTGACAAAATGCGGAAAATTGAGTTCAATTGAAATTGTTAACAAAATCTGACACAATTTATGTGAATTTTAGAATTAATATGTTAAGGGGTGCTCACACTTTTAATGAGTTATCTTTCTAAAGTTACCACATATTAACTTTAAAAGGAAACTGTGAATACCCTAATAGAAAAATAAATAAAACATGTTCATATTTACTCTAACTACTTTAAATATGTAATTATTAGCGCCAAAGCCAACCCTTATTCACACACGTAGATTTACATGCTAGATTACACTACAAAATAGGCTCGGGAATGATGTAAACGCACGCCCATACAAATTTTGACAGATAGCTTACGCGCATGTAAGTTCACAAGGTTTACAATGTCTACGTGTCAGTTACATGCTTAGATGAGAACCCTTAATATAATAGTTCGCAATTATGATCATATGTACATAATGTACAATACTTAAATCACATATCTATAAAAAAGTGTTATATTTTTTGCTAATTTTATTTATTAATGTTGAATGAATTGGAAGTCATATTTTTTATTTATGTATGATATTAATATATTGAAAATGGATTACTCAAAAAACTACATTTTACAAAAAAATTTAACATTAAACAGTTAGTTTTTGTAAAAAGATATCCACAGATAATTTTAATTTAAAGTTTTTAATGATGCTAAAGCGTTGTAAAAAGTAATTCGGTCGGAAAATTTGCAATCATAGATATTTTTTATTTAAACTCAGTTCAAGCTCACCATGATAAGCTTTATATTCAAAAGTACAGATTTAGTTTGAAAATAAGCCGAATCGGATGAAAAAATCGAATGAAATCTACCTGCCAAACAAAGTGAATTTATGAAATCAGTAAAATCTCATTAAATTCCACAAAATTGATTACAATGGCCTAACATTTTGCAAATAACTTTGAATCTTTACTATGCACTCGATGCTAGGAAGTTGGAAAAAAAACTAAAAATTCTGCCCACCTCCAATACAGTAAAGTAAAACCATTAGAAATTAAAAAAAAAATTAATGTTTACACTTGATATTACACACAAAAGCTCAAATAAATAAAAGGAAAACTGTTACAAATGTGAAATATTTGGATAAAAAACACGCCCTAAAAAAATCACGTCACCAAAATAATACAACATTCAAGACTTCTAAGAAACTAAAATAAGGTCATGGGGGTATTTTGGCTTCGATCCAGTCGAAGATGACTCCTTACGGCCTTAGTTTTTTTCTCGATACAAATCGATCTGGCTTAATATACATATCTTCCGAATCGAAGTCTAGAGAGTTCAAATATATGGGATGGTTTTATTATTTTTTCATACTCAACATTTCTTCCAAACACTTCCACCCTCTATTTGCCCTTCTTCTCGGGGTTCTCAAACAAAAAAAATTAAAAATTAAAAAGTGTCGAAAATCTTTTTTCTTCCGAATCGAAGTCTAGAGAGTTCAAATATATGGGATGGTTTTATTATTTTTTCATACCAACATTTCTTCCAAACACTTCCACCCTCTATTTGCCCCTCTTCGCGGGGTTCTCAAACAAAAAAAATTAAAAATTAAAAAGTGTCGAAAATCTTATTTAATTGAAACTAAGACTCCCTAGAGTAGTTAAATGTTTGAGATGGTCCTATCCTTTTTTCACCACCCTCATTTCATCCGAAGACACTCACTCGCTATCTGCCTCTGTCTCTCTTCTTGGGGATTTTATACTAATTAAAATTTGGGGGTTTCCATAACCGCAGAAGGGTGACAGATAACTGGTTCGGCGATTTTCGACCATTTTTTCACATTTTTGAGACCCCAAGAGGGGTGGCATGCAGGGGTGGATGGTGGAGGGGTGTCTGGTAGAAATTTTGAGAGCAAACTCAAATGACCATTTTTAGCACTTGAACCCTCTAGGGGCCAATTCGCAAGGAATATGAACTATTTCGATACTTCTTTAATTTTTCGTGTTTTTTCGAAGGGAACCCTCAGAACAGTGGCAGATAGGTGTTGAGTGTGGTCCTAAAAAATGTTGGGAGGGGGAAAATTATAGGAAGTTGTGATACATTTCTTTCTTATAGGGGCTACCACGAGGGAGATATGAATTCTTTTCGTAAAATTTTTGTTAAACAATAAGCAAAAGTCTTGTTAAGTACTCGAATGTCCTGAGCTATTTTAGTGTCTTGCGATGATTGCTCTTGCAAGCAACGAGTCTTGTTGCCAACTGTGCTTGAGCGTGAATAACTTTCACTTGCACATTGTGTGCAAACATCACACACACTCAAGACTGTTTTTTTTTTTTTGGGAATTCACTTGTTTTGCACAATAAGTTCACTCGTGCAGTTCTCTGGTTTTCACATCCACTTCTATCAATAAACACTGATAAATTGATAGAAATATTTATACAAACAATTTTAAGGTTTGCGTCATTTATTGCTAATGACAAGCACCCAAGTTTTTAGAATAAACGAATTTTTTAATTATGTAAATTGTTTCAAAACTGTCAGCGACACCAAATAAACTAGTTTCGTTTGCAACATTTTGTCTTACGACATCCTCTCAAATTTAAATTATTGTTCTTTCCGCCACATAGTCAGTAAGTTTTTCCAATTCGCTTTCCAAATCAGAAAAGTATTCAGCATATACATTTTTTATATACCAAAGTAGGCTTAAATGTTAACTGAAATGTGGTTTCACCGACTTACCATCCACTTGAGGCAATCCAGGCAACCCATTTGTGAAGCGGCATGAATCGGTGCCATGCCATCGCGTGCGCGCACATACAGCGATCCGCCGGCTTCAAGCACCAGAAACTTCAAGACCTCCAAATGTCCTTCTTGTGCAGCTAAATAAACTGGTGTGACATCGTTGTCCATTTGCGTATTGGCGCTGCAAGAAAGAAACAAACATTAAAGTAGTCTAATTGTTGTTATGACAAGTCGAGATTTAAACTAAAGTAAGAATTTAATTAATTATATCAAGTTTTTGCAAATTATTGCCAAGCTGCTCAAAAGTAGAGCCATTAAGATATATATATGCATTTAATTGGTGTTTGTGTTTCATTACTAGTTAGTTAGTGATCGTGTTGCGAGTTTTTTGTGTATCTTTTTATGGTGTCGTGCACTAGATCTTCTACTGTAGTGTTTGTTGCAACTTTTGCTTGGGCGAAATAATTCCACTTGAAAACTTTTGCTTACTTGAGTTAATTATTTGGACGTACAAATTACACGGTGCTACAGTGAAAATGTTCTTTTGAAGTGACATAGCACAGGTTGTAGATCTGGTCGAGTATAACATAACACCATACTTGAAATTGTTAATACACCCACAAAATTTAATTCTACCGTTATAAACCGATTTTTAGGTACTTGACGCATTAAACAATCATTAACTCAGAAAGTTTCAAACCGATTTTTTATCTTAAAACGGTTTTGGAAAGATAAAGGATGAAGTTTTCAAAATATGTACATATATTAAGAAGAAATATGTGCATATATTGTAAGAACAATACAAAAATATTTTTGAGTTATAATCGGCCAAACCTAACATTTTTACATTTTTACCCAATTTTTTCAACTTTGAGGATTATTTACTGACAAAGTTTTGTTTAAAGCTACTATAAACGTAATAATTTTATGAAATAACACTTTATTGAGAATAAAATGAATGGTCATTTTAGAAAATCAGGTGAAAATTGACTGAGCTATTAAATTTATTTATAAATAAGAAATTACGCCTTTATTGGTCCATAGGTCTTGGAAGCGTTTATGTCTCACTTTGACGGTTCTATTAAATATATTTTCTAAAATTAGTGTATTTTTAATTAGCATGACCCTTTCTTTTATTTACCTATTCGGAAATAACCTTTTAAACGTGCATAACCATGCCAAAGATTCTAAGGGTAGTTGAATAAAAATAACATCATTGGCATGTCGACTCGGATCTGAAAGTGCATTTTGAATGCAAGGAGAATATACTAAGTATCCCTGCTATCTTTGTGAGTGGGACAGCCGTGCGAGGAATCATTACAAATGCAGTGAGTGGCAAGCTGAAAAAATTACATTTACCAATTTACCATTGCATTTCAAATTGGGTTACATGAGGCAGTTTGTGAAAGGAATGCGAAGTTTTTTTTTACAATAAAAAGGGTGTTTCTTAGGCTTAGTGACGCAAAAATCAAAGAAGGTACATGCCTTTTCTTCTCGGAAGAATATTTACATGCAATTATATATTTGCCAATTCACAGGTATATTCGTTGGACCTCAAATTCGAAAAATTATGCTCGATGAAAATTTCACAGAAAAATTGAGTGAAGTCGGAAGAAGAGAGCATTGAGAAGTTTTATTTCTTTATGTGAAAATTTGTTGGGAAACAAAAGAAGTGTCAATAACGTTTACTTTGTAAATGAATTTTTGAATGCCTACGGAGAAATGGCATGCAGAATGTGCATTAAAATTAATTTTTCTCATTCTCATTGGAATTTTTTCCCAGAGAATATTGGTAAAATGAACAGGACGGACGATTTAATCAAGAGATGCTATTTCTTGAAAATCGTTTTCAAGGGAAAAGCCAAAAGCCAAATCAGAATGTCGCTTCATCGTGAAACTGACGATGTTTCTTACAAACGAAAAAGGTCCAGTAAGCATTTCTGAGCATTGTACAAATATGTATTTTTAATAGAAATATATATATATAACTGAGAATTTTGTTCTGTATCATTTCAAAATGAAATACATTTTCTGCTTAGGACCAATTTTACAGTAATTGTTTTTTTTTTAAACTTTCCTTATATCGTTCAAAGTCGGAAAAACTTTTTACCATGAAACAAAAAATGAAAAAACTCTAAAATATTGTCTTATTCATATAAGGATTAGTTTTATGTAAAAGTGATAATCTTAGGGATGTTTAAAAGGTTATTTCCGAATATGAAAATAAAAAGATGGTTATTTGTATTCAAAAAATATATTAATTTGAGAATAAATCATAAAAATATAGTAAATGGAACCGTCAAAGTGGTACATGAACGCTCCCATGACCCATTGAGGAATAAAGACGTAATTTATCTAAACGGTCCGCCATCTAACGTTTTTTTTTCAACTAGTGCTTATTTGGTACGCTTATTTGGTAATGGTAACACTTAGCTAATGTCTGATTCGACAGATAATTAGTTTTATCCTTCCGCTGAACGAATATGGTTGTGTGCACGCTTAAACAACGCTGGGAAATATTGCGACATTACTTTGAAAATCATGGAAATGTTGCAGAATGTGTGAGAAAATCGCGTACGGATTTTGGAAGAAGAGAAGCACCGTCAGCTCCGTATGTTCGTTATCTTGTGAAAAAAGTGAAAAAAAACTGGCATCCTCATTGATAAACCAAAGCGTGAAAAACCAAAAGCAGTGCGTACACCCGAGAATATTGCTGCTGTGGCAGAAAGTGTGCGTGAAGCGCCATCAACATCAATCCACCGTCGTTCTCAACAATTGAACATTTCGGAGACATCATTGAGACGAATTTTGCATAAAGACCTTGGTATGACGCCATACAAAGTCCAATTGGTTCAGGAGTTGAAGCCAACTGACCATCCAATGCGTTTTCGCTTCGCTAAGTGGGCCTGCGATCGACTTACAGAAGATGCCGATTTTGCAAAAAAAATCATCTTTTCAGATGAAGTTCATTTTGATCTTGGCGGGTATGTAAACAAGCAAAATTGTCGCATTTGGGGCACAGAAAACCCGCACGCATACATTGAAAAGCCGCTGCACCCAAAACGAGTCACTGTTTGGTGCGGATTTTGGTCCAGAGGCATAATTGGGCCATTTTTCTTCGATAATGAGCAAGGAGTGGCCGTTACAGTCAATAGCGATCGTTATCGGGCCATGTTGAACGAATTTTTGTTCACAAAAATTGAAGAGGAGGATATTGGCAACATTTGGTTTCAACAGGACGGCGCTACGTGCCACACAGCCGAAGCTACACTCGATGTTTTGCGCCCTGTTTTTGAAGATCGCATTATCAGCCGCAGAGCTGATGTCGTTTATTCACCTCGGAGCTGCGATTAGACACCGTTGGACTATTATTTGTGAGGTGCCCTCAAAGATAAGTGTTACGCCGACAAGCCAGAGAATATTGACGCTTTAAAAGACAATATTCGTGAAGCCATTGGTGAAATACAGCTGCACACAATCGATAATGTGCTTAAAAATTGGACCGATCGTGTAGGCTACTGCATGGCCAGCCGAGGCAGCCATTTGAATGAAATTATTTTCCATTATTAACCGGAAAAATTGTACTTTCAAATAAAAAAAGGAATTTGAGAAAATATCCAGTAGTTTTCTTTATAGAATTTTTTTTAAAAAAAAAGTTATTTGGCGGACCCTGTATATATACAATATATATAAATGAATTGCCACATGTATGACGTTTCATCACTTGAGAACGGTTGGACCGATTTAGTTGATTTTATTTTTGTTGCGTTCGTTACTGTAAGGTAAAGGTTTGTATAAAAAGAAAAATTGGAAAGTTGTGTGCACACTTTGGAAAATTACAAAAACCCGAAGAAGCTTTTTGTATGAAAATTTTGTATTTTTTATTGAAAATATCACACACCTCCGTGAACTCATTACCAATTGCTTTGATATTTGGCTGAAAGGTAGATTTCTACTCAGACAAGGTTAAAAAAGGAAAAGGGGAGTGGCTTCTCCCATACAGCTAAAATTTGCGATATCGAATAGCTTTGGACTTACAAACTAGGAATTCAGTATTCGACCACGATTCACACCATGATTTACACATGCCGTTCCACTTTTAAAATTTTATGGGCGTTAAACAAAGGGGCGTGGAACCTCCCACACAGCCCAAATTTTGGATAGCGAATACCTTTGGGTTTATAGGCCGCACAGCCTCGTAATTCGGAATTCGACCACAATTTACATGTGCCGATTCACAAATAACATTTTAAGGGCGTTGTAAAATGAGGCGTGGCACCTACCATTGAGCCCAAATTTGCGATATCGAATTCATTTAGAGTAATAGGTCACACAGCCTCAGAATTTAGTATTCAACCACGATTTGCACATGCCGTTTCACTGATCAAATTTTATGGTCATTAAACAAGGGGGCGTGGAACCTCCTCCACAGTCCAAATATGCGACCTTTTTCGTTGTGTTAATTATTGTAAGGGCAAGGTTTGTATAGAAAGAAAAATTGGAAAAATTGAGTGCAAAATTTGGAAAATTACAAAAAGCCCTAAAAAACTTTTTGTATAAAAAAATTGTGTATATTTTATGGAAAATATCACACACCTCTGCAAAATCTTTACCAATTGCTGCGATATTTGGCAGAGAGGTAGAGTCGGGCCAGGTTTATAGATTAAGTTTTTTGTCGACCAAAAACTGGATTACTACTGTTTAACGTCGAAACCGAATGGCTTTTTTATATTTGTTCTCAAGAAGCGTTACATGGCATATTTGCTCTCTGAGGTTTACCATTGCCAGCAGAGAGGTGAAGTCCGTACAGAAAAATTTCAATTGCAGAATTTTCTTCGTCCGAGATAGAGATCGAACCCGCGCCTTGCCAGCGTGGCCGATCTAGAACACCGTCGATGGACAAAATTAAAAAAAAACTATGTTTAAGTTTTTTGTTTTAACTCAATTTAGTTGTTGGAAAAATAATGCAAAAATAAGATTTCATACTTAGTTTGGAGATAAGTTCTAATTTTTTGAGTTGGCAACCCTACAAACTTGACAAAATTTTATTTAGATTCAACAGCTGATCATATAAGAAATTATTGTACATCTTTAATTGGACGCAAAACAAAAACTGTGCTAAATTTTACAAAAAATTTAAATGGACCTTTACGAAATGGGAAATTATTAAAAACATAAAAAGTATTTGTTTAAAAAAAAGTGCGTGTTACTTTTGCCAACAGGTGTTACTTTGGGCTCACTAGGCAATTGAGAAGCAGAGCCCTCTCTCGACGAACGAAAATCACGCTCTATAAATCGCTCATCATGCCCGTCCTACTTTACGCATCACAAACCTGGACGCTGAGCAGTTTAGATGAAAAGACTTTAGGAGCATTCGAGAGAAAGATTCTTCGTAAGATCTACGGACCAATCTGCGTCAATGGCGAGTACCGAATACGGTGGAATGATGAACTGTATGAGCTGTACGCTGACATCGACATAGTCAAGCGCATTAAAATCGAGCGGCTTCGCTGGCTTGGTCATGTTCAGCGCATGAAAGACGATGCTCCAGTGAAGAAAACATTCGATTCGGTACCCAGCGGCGGTCAACGCAGAAGAGGACGACCGCATCTTCGTTGGAAAGACCAAGTAGAGGACAACCTGACGAAGCTTGGAATTTCCAACTGGCGCCAGCAAGCGAAAGATAGAAATGGCTGGCGCAAATTCTTAGATGAGGCCAAGACCGACATACGGTTGTAGCGCCAACTAAGTAAGTAAGTAAGTTACCGTGTTGTTGTAGTTTAAGTAATATAACATTTTTTTAGACTAAAAACCAAATAAGTAAAATTTTGTAGAAGAAAAGAAAAAAGTTCAAGTTTGTTAAGGCACTTGACCTAGATAATGTGCTTTGGGTAAATGTTCTGTGTTCGAAAAGTTTAAATTTAGCTGCTTTTGTTTGCAACTCAGTTTTTTTTTCTTATTAAAGCCCCTCCTGCAACGAAAATGGAAAAGTTTTGGATTTGTAAGAATATAGAAATTCCAAAAAATGTTTCCATCGAAAAAAGTCCCCTAGAATCAGGAAGCCCAAAGAAATGCTTCGAAGAATGCGGAAATAAGGCTTAGAAGCGTAAAATTAATGATTTGTTAGATCAGTCTACGGAAGAACTCACACTCAACTCAAAAAGGGGAACGGGCAAAAGTTGAAGTCATAAAAAAAGCTTTAAATAGTTCTCCAAAAACAATTAAAAACATGAAAAAAGCAATAAATGATACTAAAAATTATAAGCCGTATACCCCGAAGAGGGGTTAACGTGATTAGAAATGATAACAGATTTAAAGTTAACGAAACACCAATATAAAATTCTTCAACAAAGTGCGAAGAACAGAAATATTAACTTGTACCCTTGCTATGATTCCATTATTGAAACTAAAAAGATGTGCTATCCTCCTGTTTCTTCAATGAAAATTTCTGAAAGCGTATGCGAGATAGATCTACAATCTTTAATTGATTACACTTTGCAACGCATTTCAAATGCCGAAATGAGTGTATTTAATAACCTCGTAAATCAAAAAACCGTTATGCTATGCCATTGGAAATGGGGATGTGATGGAAGTAGTGAGTATTCCCGATACAGACAAATTTTTGTTGAAAATAACAGTGCGAATGATTAAATATTTTTATGACTTCAATTGTTCCCCTTGAAATAAAAATAAAAATACTTGATCAGTCTGATCATTAAAATATATTGATATGGAAAAATTGTCGTACTTCAGCTACTCGATATTGTAGACTTGCCTTTGAAAAAGAAAGCCTTGGAAAAATTCAAGAGGCGTTTCAAAGAATGCAAGTCCAAATCGATGATCTAAGAGATACGAATCTTTTGATTTATAATAAAGTGGTATTAGTTAAGCATGTATTATTGAAAACAATGGACGATGAAATAATTTGTAATGCTGTAATGCGAAATCGAGTGAGTTGTAATTGCTATATTTGTGGATATAGTTCTAAAAATATGAATGACATAAATAAATATTTACAGCTGCAGATTGACAAAAATGCATATGCGCTAGGACTCTCTTCTCTTCATGCACAAATTAAATGCCGCGGCGCAACGCCAAACACTGTAAAACCTTTACGTATTTGCTCGACATCATCGTGGAATCTATCCTCAACGGCGAATAAGTTGTATTCACTGTCGTCTTACTTGAGGTACATCCCGCTACAGCTGCATCCGAAATTGGGCCCAAAAAATTCCTAGGACAGAACTGCGCGCAACTTCCTGTCTTAAATTTTATATTCTACTTTCGATTTATACTTCTGATCAATTTCTTCGATAATTTAGATGGCAAAACCAAGTTTGCCGGGTCAGCTAGTTATTTATAAAAATATTTAATAACTCAGTAAATTTTCACCCGTTTTTCATAAATAAACATTCATTTTACGCTAATTAAAACGAAATTTTCTAAAATTATTACGTTTATAGTAGCTTTTAACAAAACTTTAGCAGTAAATAATCCTCAAAGTTAGAAAAATTGGAAAAAAGGTAAAAATGTTAGGTTTGGCCGACTGTAACTCAAAAGTTTTTTTTAATAGTTCTTAAAGCATATACATATTTTGTTTATTTTTTATTTTTATCTTTCCAAAACCGTTCCAAAATCGAAACTCGGTTAAAAACTCGCTGAGTTAAAGATTGTTTAATGCGTCAAGTACCAAAAAAAAATCGGTTTTTTAACGATAAAATTACATTTTGGGGGTGCATTAAAAATTTCAAGTACGGGGTCATGTTATACTCGACCAGATCTACAACCTGTGCTATGTCACTTCAAAAGTACATGCAATCTTTTATTTTGCAGCACCGTGTTATCAGCAGCGTGTGGAAAGTCCTAAAACTCTGAGAGTGACACACCTTTTTCAAGGCTTAAATTAGTAGCAGAGGCCTAAGATAATATTAAGATATGAATTAATTTATCGTCTGAGCTAAGCATAATCCACTTACGGAATGGAATCTTGTTAAACAGAAGAAGGAAATGAGAATAGATCATAACTTATAAAGTTGAGGATTGATTTAAGTTGTCATTCCGTATCATTTTTATTTCTACACAATTGCATGCGTTGCCTCAGTTGTGAATATTAATTAACATAAAATCGGCTTTATTTAATATCTTTATAAGTATACCTGACGCTGATATGCATAGTCTTAATTAATATGTAAACACGTATATTTTCATGCGTTTTAGCAACAACAATTTTTACATATTACAGAATTATTTAATGCAGTGCGTTCAGGTTTTTTACTATGTTTTAATTTCGGAAACCAACTGGCTAACATTTACATGACAATAAATAACTTAAATAGATTAAAATAAAGACATGATACTTGGACTAGGACAGTATGGAATATTAACAAAACTGTGAAAGTTTGTGGAACAAAAGCGATTTTATTAGTAACAATAGTTGGAATGTGCCTTAAAAATGGCAGTAAGATGATGATTTTGATAAGTCTAATATTTTGATGATACCAGCTTATAACCACTGAACCAAAACTATCTTTTCTAAATTAATTTATTAGCGTTTTAACAAATTCTCTTTTATTAATTTTTCGAACTAAAGTGCCACTCAAAAAATATTTTTTTTTGGTTCGGAAGTGAGCTGTTATCACTTGGCCATATCAATTCAGAGGCCATAATGCGAAAAAAGCCAAGTCCAAGAAAAAAAAAGCAAGTGAAACGAATTTACGAGAACAGGTGTATAGTATTTATAAAGATATTTTAATAATTGTTATTGGATTGTACAGTAGCAAAAAAAAAAATAGAAGCCCAATTCTTTGGTCAAAAAGGAGTTTTTATAAAAAATGGTTGTACTAAGTTTTGAAACTAAGTTTTGAAACTATCAATGTTACTTGGCCACTTTTAAAACTAAACGAGTAGTTTAGCTTTATTTATTGAACTTGGCCAATTTTGAAAGTAATTTTTCATTGACTTATGCATGTTGTGTTTTACCTGTTTTGAACCAAAACGGCATAAAAAGTTTACCGTTTGTGAGAAATTGTTACGAAATAATTTCTGCGTGGCAATAAATTTTCTAGACACATATCTTCTTTTTTTTGGCATTTTAGCAATAAGAATTTTAGTGCATTTCTTATTTAGCAATTTATGACAAAAAAAAAAATTAATAATTCTTCGAATATTAATATACACGCAAAAATAAGGAAAAATTAAAAATCCTATTATTTAAAAACATTTCTAAACTTTAATAAATAATATTAAGTAAAAGTTTTGCATTCTTCCCTGTAAAAATGTTTTTATTAATGCCGCGTTTATAGTAATGGACACTTAATTATTGTTATATACATTCAGGGCGTCCACAGAGGGAAGAAAGGGGGCACTTACCCCCCCCCAGACAGTGAATTATTTAAAATAGCTTCATATTAAATCAAAAAGCCGTAAACTACAGTTATGGGAGAGTCAAAAAACTATCTAAATTGTAATTGCAATTGTAATTGTATGTTGCGCTCAAACTTAGGGATTTTAGAAATTTTTTACTAAAAACGTTGTTTTTATTTGTAGGAGTGTACAATTCAGCAGGAATATGTATTTTAATAAAGTGCATAATAATAAAAAACGATATTTTTAAATGCTAATATATTTTAAAGAGAACTCAAAAATTCTTTTTTAAAGCATATTCATAAATAATGCTGAGCTAAACCATGCATGCATTTTTAAGTACCCGTTCTTTGTGAATAGCATTCAAATGAATAAAAAAATTAATTATTATTCTTAAAAACGAAAATGAATAACTGAAATGAATAATAAATCATTTTTGTAAAAATTAATGTAAATTCGAAATGTTATTTATAAATCAATTTGGCATTCACTGAATGCATTCTTTTGTAGTTATTCAGTTGTAATTAAAATTCTGCATATGAATGCCGATTTTACGGCTCTGACATTTACTAATAACAAAAAAAAAAATTATATCTTAGCTGGGGTTTGAACCACGGTTTTTTAGCTTACGGGTCACGTACTCTTTCAGTAGACTACGGTCACCTTGCAATCATGCATTTCCTTATTTTCGGTAATTGTTCAAAAAACCGGGCTGAAAGATTTTGGTTGCAAATTTTTTAAACTCAACTAATACTGAATAGTACGAAGCCATTAGTAAATACTACGAAGGCAATTGAAGAAACTACGATGTTATTCTTACGAGAAATTGAGGAATAATAAGGAATGATATCCCTATTAGTAGAAGATCATTCTTTGGAGCAACAGATGGTAAGGTGCATTTAAGCCAATAACGCATATGAACTTAGACGATAAGCTTATTCATGTTTAAATAATATAAATAAATAAACACAAGAAGAAAACAAAGTAAAATGAATTTAAAAAACTAAATGCTTTCCCAAAAGTCGGCTTAAAAAATCATTTTTCTGTCATAAAGATGATCTCATTTGGATAATTTTTTAATTTGTAGTAAACTTAATAGAATTGCTAACAATCTTGCTGCTTTCAAATTTGAGAAAATTGCTTCTGAATCAAAAGCGGAAAAAATTAAGGAGATTCTGAATAAAGTAGGCTAATTTTAAATCATCCACTAATTTTTAAAAAAATCTGAAGGCAAATTAATTTTAAGAATACACTTTTACATTAGAATATCTTAAGGTCGAAAGTTTTTTATGACTAAAATTTAAATAGGAAACTTGATTTGAAACATTTATTTTAAACTTTTTCAAATTCACGTTTTTGAACAGACGTCCACCCATTTTGAGAATTTTCTGGTTTCTTTCGCGTCACGTGCTTATATAACATCCAGGATTCAGAATCAAGCCTTGCAGGGAGGTTTTGGAACATGTTTAGAAAATGAATGGAGCCCAAACAAATCTATACGTGTACCCCTTTTATATATTTATTCATTGGTTTTGAATTAAAAAAGAATTAAGTTTTTTTATAGTTCATATGATATGTATGTTTCCAAACTCTATTTTAGTAACTTGCATGCTGCTAGAAGTGATGCATGTGGAAAAAAATAAGTCAGTTGATGTCCATGCGGGGATCATTTCAAGAATAGCGATTTTTACCTCCTAAATCCAAATATGATAAATTTCAGGCCGCTCGCAGTTGGTTTATGAGTTATAGGCCTCCAAAACTGGAAAAAATTGTCTTCATTGTATTCATTAAAAAAAATAAAAATATTGGGAAATTTTTGCATTCTCATTTGAAAAGAGGAAAACTTGGGGGCTAAGTAGTAATTAATACGATTTTATTTAGGGATAAAGAAGACCTCACATTATTTAATTAACTAAAATACTAAGAATATTCATTGAAAAAAAAATATTTTAATTTACATGAAAAAAATTGAAATGAAAATATTTCGGGCATGATACGAAAAAGATTTTTAACCCATCTTTGGAAAACATATAATTTTCTTATGAACACAAGCATGTGCCAACCGGCGTATCATGAAAACAAAATTAGTACCAAGAATCTTAGAAAATAGAAATATACCCAGCAGCGGATTTGCCAGTGGTTACCATAGAACTAATACAGAATAAATTACCAGGTAAGGAAGCATTACTTTTTTCAAAAAGTAATGCGTCTGCATATAGCAGAAGTAACTAACTCATACCTCATTACCTGTAATGTAGCATACAAGGAAAAGTAATGCAGTGATTTTTATAACTTAATACAAGCAGTATGTTACTCCATAACTTCTAGGTAATGCTGAAGGGAGGCGATCACTTACCTCCTGTCTCATTCAATGTTAAATGTAAGGCCTTTTATGCATAGTAAGGTAATATAGTCGGAAGTAGTGGTCATTACAAGGTAATTGATGCTTCATATATTTGGAATATATTCCATCCGCTACTGGGTATAGGCTACATTTTCTTTATGTGCATTCTAGACTCACTTATGCCTTCCCCCGTCCCCCTAGAACAAATCCTGCGGACGCCCTTCTATATATTACTATTATATTTACATTGGACTAATAAATTGTTTTTGTTTATATTAAAAAAAATTTAATGTTTAATTTGTATAATTACTTAAGTTTTAAGTTAGGTAAATATACCTGAGTTAACAACTTTCCTTACAAAGTCAAATTATTTCATTATAAACAAATTTATTTGCCCTTGTACGGAATGGTGATAACAACATGAATTGTTCAAATCACTATTTACTAATTTACCTAGTTAGTTTATAGTGGGCCCATGTGAACCGCGACCCATAGGATTTATTGTGCATGCTCTTAATTAACACTCCAGATTTAGGCTTTTTATATATTTTAGCACTGTCTTTGGCTTGGTGCTCCAAATTGTTGACGGGGGCACTACTTCCCCTCCAAAATGGAGGCGTCTTAGGCTACGGATTGCCGAACGTTCACATAGAATATGTTCGGGGGTTTCTTCTTCCTCCTCGCATAGTCTGCAGACGTCTGATTCAGAAAGACCCATCTTCTTAAGATGGTATCTGAGTAATTTACCTAAATGATGGAAAAAGAAAGCGACGGCGCTATGAATAATCTCCCAAAAAAATGGAAAAATCAGCCAAATGACCCAAAAAATTAAATGAAAAATCACCAAAAAAAAAAAATGAAAAATGACCCAATTTTAAAATAATGTTTCAATGTTTAATTATTAACAAAAATATTCTCACAAAAATTAATATGATTATTAATTTCCAAAATTAAAAATTACTTGCTTTATCAACACAATTTAGTTAAGGTCGCATTTCGATCAATTTGCACACTGCCTTAAAACTTAAACTGAATTTATTTAGATTTATCTTCTTAATAGGCGGCCGCTGCTTTGGGATAACAACCCTCAGTGAGTCCAACATCGCATTCGCTGTCAACAACGGCAAATTATTTTATCGTAAAAAAACCATAAAAAATGATTTGACATTGTTGATTTTGTATTTACCATTTCGTACAAGGGCAAATCATTTTCTCTTATATCTTTATTAAGAAAAAATAGCTTAAGTCGACTTAAGACAGATCTGAGTTATTGAAGCAGCTGTGTTCTACGCCTATAGCACTATAAACACACGAAATCTGGAGCTGTTAGCATGACCTTAGCCAAAGTTATGACACAACATTAAAAGAACCTTTCATATAACTTATGTGGCGATTGAAAATTTTGAAGCAAGATTTATCGAAACTTTGAAATCAGACTTAAGATGTTATTGCTTACCGACACAGATATCAGTATTTGTTGAAACCACTTGGAATTAAGACCTCTTAAAAGCGGACATAGTCCCAAGGGGTCATCACCCTCATCATTCAATTTTTGGGATTATTTCCTCTTTCATAGCGGTAATAACCCCAAATTTGAAATTTGGGATTATGTCCCTTGGGGCTATGTCTCGGCACCTAAAAAACCTTGAATTGAATACGTATTTTGTCAATTTCGATCTTAATATTTTTAAAATCATATAACAGCAATTACCACTGTACAAGTGCATAGCAGAGGGAGAAGATTGCGTTCAGACAATAAGGAAAAGAGAAGACCAAGACGTGGCGAGATCAAAATTTACAACGCTTATATAAGGACACATAAATAACACAAAAATTAACGAAAGAGACAAAACAGTGTTGCATTTAGTAGAAGCCACAAAAATACTTTGAATTGAAAATGACAATATTATAATATTAAATTCAGACAAGGGAAACGTAACAGTTGCAATAAATAAAAGCGAATATGAGAAAAGTATGAGGCTCATAGTCAGGGACATAGGAATATATAGAATCTTAAAAAGATATCCTTCACATACACTGCAACAGAAAAATAATTAATTTTGAAATTCTCTTTAGAAACAAGGACATAACAATGCGAGAAACTCGAAACATTAGCATAAATACTACAGCAATGGCACCAAGAATATATGGACTGCCAAAAATTGACAAAGAAAACACACCACTCAGACCAATATCCCAGTGGGCAACCGCAGGCCTTCTAGTAGGCCTGCGTTAGGTTTTAAAAGGCCTTCCACACTTCTTGCAAACACCGTTTTATTGCTTGTATGAAATGGGAAAATTTGTCAGGCCTTCCGTTCTCCTTGCTCAGAACGGACCTGCCAGAAGCTTTCTTTCGAGAAGTTACGTTAGAAGTAAAAGCAATATAAATATCAACTTGAAATAAAAAACGACTAACAATTCCAGATTTGAACCATGGTCCTCTCATGTGGCGGTCCGACATCATACCCACTCGTCTATCTTGGTTGTAAAAAATAAATAGCTTATTTTGCATCAATACAAATGAAAGTAAGTTTTCGGGAGCCCGGGTTCGAGACACAACTCGAAAAAAATTTTTTTGTGTTGTTTCTGTGTATTTAAAATTTTTTTGAATTTTTTTATAAATTTTCTTCATACAAAAATATAAGAAAAGACTTGGAGTTTTTTCATATAAATACTTTCATATAATATAATATGTAATGTGCTAGTTTTCGGGAGCCCGGGTTCGAGACCCAACCCGGACAAATTTTTTGTTGTTTTTTTTAAATAAGCATTTTTTTACAAACTGTTCTGTGCATTTAATTTTTTTTTAATATTTTTGTAAATCTTATATATAAAAATGAATGTTTGTTTGTTTGTTCATTCGCTATGCCCTCCAATACCGTTCATCCGATTGCGATAAAACTTTGTCAACTTATTGTTTGCACTTACGCAAACAATATAGGCATATCTAAAATTTGCCACACCCCCTTTTACCGCCCACAAATCAATAAAAATTCTATATTTAAGACAGTTTGGTAATTAAGATCGTATGATAACTATCGGTAACTATACTTAAAATGGGCGTGGTCCCCCTATAGCTACGCCTACTTTTAAGAAAAGATAAAGAGACTTCAAAATTACTGGTCCGATTGAGCTAAAATTTTGGCAGTGGATTTGTTTCAAGTACGAGATGGTTTAAGAAAACATTGTAACACCCCCTTTCATCGCAATATATAAAAAATTCGCGATATCAAATTTCTATGAAGTTATGGGTCGCACAGCCTCGATATTCGATATTCAACCACAATTTACACATGTCGTTCCACTGATGACATTTTATGGTGGTTAAACAAGGGGTAGTGGAACCTCCGATACAACCAAAACTTGCGATATCGAATAGTTTTGGAAATATAGGTCACATAGCATCGGAATTCAGTATTCGACATCAATTTATGCATGCAGTTTCATTAATAACATTTTATGAGCATTGGAAACGGTGGAGTTTTACCTCCCCCATGCAACCAAAATTTGTGCTATCGAATAGCTTTGAAGTTATAGGTCGCACAGCATCGAAATTCAGTAATCGACCTAAATTTACACATGCAGTTTTACTGAAAACATTTTAAGGCGTTGGACAAGTACCACCCAAACATGCAAAATTGAATAGCTTTAAAGTTATGGGTAACACAGCGTCAGAATTCAGTATTCGACCTAAGTTCATACATGCAGTTGCATTAATAACATTTTATGGACCTAGGAAAAGGGTAACTGGCATCTCCCATATAACCCAGATTTGTGCTATCGAATAACTTTGGATTTGCATTTTCATTGGTAACATTTTTTTGGCGATGGACAAGGGAGAGTGACACCTCCCATACAACCCAAATTTGCGATATCGAATAGCTTCTGAGTTATTTGTCGCACAGCGTCGGAACTCAATATTCGACCTAAATGTACACATGCCATTTCATTGATTAAATTTTATAGGAGTTTGCCAAGGGACCTCTTATTTGACCCAAAATTTGCAAAACTGAATTGCTTTGGAGTTATAGGTCGCACAGCGTCGGAATTCCGTATTCGACCTTAATTTACAAATTCAGTTTCATTGATCACATATAATGGGCGTTGGTCAAGGGGGCATTGCACCTCCCATGCAACCCAAATTCGGAATATCTAGCAGCTTTAGATTTATAGGTCGCACAGCATCAAAATTCAGTATTCGAACTCAATTTACACATGCAAGGAAGCGTGGCAGCAACGCGCCGGGTTTCAGCTAGTTTTTTCATATAAAATTTAATGAAAATAATCTGAACCTTCAAAAGGTAGGCCTTACAGAAGTACTCATCAATGCAATGATCATGGAAGATGTATTGACGCCAATAATAGCAGTGCTAGCATGCCTTCTTTTGCTTAGCACTCGCTAAAATGCCCACTGGGATGCTCATCTATTGGCTCACCTTCATATGTACTCTGCACATATATAACCAACATTTTAAATAATTTAACTGAGAATTCCCAATATAACATTAATAATACAACTGGTTTCAAAAATCGAATTTTAAAGACGTATATATATTAGACCATCCCACTTTTTTAACGTTTTTCGAAAAGTTCCCGGGACACGTTGATTTCTTATTCTACTCTTAAAAACATAAATTTTGGTTTATAACACTTTTATATTAAGTAGCGGTAAATGGTCGCGCAAAACGCTTAAAGCGTTTTTGGATAAATATTCATTATTTCAAAAAACAAAAAATTTCTTCTTCAGTATTTTGCATTAACTAAGAAACTAATGCAACGATATTTATATTTGTTTCAATTTATATTTGTTTGAAAGCTTATTAAATTTGCCATCTTTTACTTTAAAAAACATTGATAGACAATACAGATAAACAAAGATAACTTAAACGCACATTACCCCGCGTTACAAGAGCGGGAGGAAGAATTTTTGTATTATATGATTTTTTTCTTTTGAGCAATTTTACAGCAAAAATGTTTATGTATAGTTAGAAAATTAAGTATACGTTATTTTTTCCAAAAAGCAACAAAACTGCACAATGAATTTTTCCAACAACTATTAAATTTTATTTTTATTAAACCTAGCTACATAAGTATGAAAAAGGAGCTACTAAACCGTTTAAGTTTTATATAATGTGACACTTATTCGAATAAACTCTTTGAAATCATATGACGTTAAAGAAGAGGTTTTTTATATTAGGTCAAGCGTTACCAGTGCTGCCAGAAAGTGGAATTTTCACCGTTTTGCGGGAATTTTGAACGAAAAGGGAAAATGGTAATAACACTTTTAAAAACGGGGAAAATTAGGTTGAAAAAGAGTAATTTCGTCACAAAATCAACAAATTATGCTTTGAATTTTTAAACATCTTGTACTTAAATACATTTTAAAATTATCTGAGTCATCTTGAGTTTTAACTAAGTTTCATTACTATTTGAAAAAGCCTGTGGTAAATTTTAATTCATTTGGATTGTCATCAGCTGTAAACTTACACGTAATTTTTTCTGCAAAAGAATGCAAAAAGAGTACAAAATCAACACATTATGTTATAAATTTTTTAATATCTTGTATTTAAATACATTGTAAGATTGTCTGAGTCATCTCGAGATTTAATTTAATTTTATTACTACTTGAATTAGTTTGCTTAGTTTAAATTTATTTGGATTATCATCAGCTGTAATCTCAAACGTAATTTTTTCTCTTGGCGAACTATGGAAAATGGGTAAATAAAACTGAGAACTTATAAAAGATTTAATATCTAGGACGAAGGCGGAGCATTTAGACTTTTCGCATTTGTGGATCCTATCGTTTGGAAAAACAAAAAGTATCCTTCACTAATTCCGTTGTGTTCCTATTTGTTTAAGAAATCTAAATATATATCGACTTAGAATATATGTCACTAAGAAATATTGATTTATTAAATTTACTTACACAAGCTGTGCAAAATTTGTTGGCATCATGTTTTAAGCTTAGAACTACAAGCCCATTTTTATTACCTGTAAACTATAAACTGGGGTAAATATTTACCCCACGGTTTTCTTTTTCGTAAAATCGTTCTGAAAGCAGTAATCTGACTCTTAAGTGCATTTTTTTTTTGTTTATTTCACGCCAAAGAGAAGAATGGTAAAGAGCACATTTAATTTTATTAAAGTTTACTTGGTGAAAAATCGATTTAAATAGCTAAAAGTACTGAAACAAAAATTTGTAACTTTATTTCTAAAGTAATAAATGGTACATACAGTCAGCAAAAAAAAAGTTGTACACTAACCGAAATCAAATAAATTGAGATAAACTGTAAAAAGTATAGAGTAAATATATACTTATTATATATCAAAGTAAAGCTTGAAACGCATACTGTAACATTAAATAAAAATTATCTTCCAATTGTCTCTATTCCAAGAGAGAAAATAACAAAAACAAAAATATGCCAATTTCACTCAGCAAAAAAAAACTTGTACACTTGTCTCTTTCGTTATGAAAAGAGTCCCGTTATAAAATGTAAAAGCGAATATTGATAAATTTGTATGTAAAGTTATTGGAGTTTTGTTTTTCAAACTGTTCGCAGCATTCTATATTCGTTAAGTGTTAAAAGATGGCTAGAAAACAGATTTCAAAAGATTTAAAAGAACTTATCATAAAACTACGGAATGAAAAAAACTCAGTGCGAGATATTGGGAAAATAGTTAAAAAACCCCACACTACGGTTCAGTATGTAATAAAAACATTTGAAAAAAATAAGACTTTTGAAAGACCCTGTGGAAGTGGACGCCCTAAGAAGATTAATACTCCCCAAATTAAACGGAAAATAGTCAAATTTGTTAAAAAAGATTCAAAAGTTTCCGCCGTTCAGATCGCAAAAGAGCTTAAAAGTAGCAATATTGTTGATGTCACTCCACAAACCATAAGAAATTTCCTGCATTCAGAAGGACTACATGCACACGCACCTAGAAAAAAACCACTTCTCTCTAAAGCAAATGTTAAAAAGCGCTTGGACTATGGTAATCAGTTTTTAGACAAAGACAATATATTCTGGGATAAAGTTATGTTTACCGATGAGTCCAAATTTAATTTATTTACCTCTGACGGACGATGTTACGTATGGAGAAATAAAGGAGAAATCAGCGTAATGTTACGCATACTGTTAAACACGGAGGTGGTAATGTGATGGTCTGGGGTGCAATGGGTGCAAATGGCGTTGGAAATCTCGTATTTGTTGAAGGAAACATGAACAAAACAGACTATTTAAATATTTTAAAGAATAATTTGGCACAATCCGCCCAAAAAAATGGGGTTGGAGAATGGATTTGTGTTTGTCCAAGACAATGACCCAAAGCACTCGGCCCATATTGTTAAAGAATGGTTGCTTTACAACACTAAAAAAGTACTTCCCCACCCTCCACAGAGCCCGGACTTAAATCCAATTGAGCATCTCTGGGCATTTATGAAAACAAAATTAAAGGACTATCATATTTCTTGCAAAGAAACCCTTAAAAAGGCCTTGATGGAAATATGGGATTCAATTCCTGAAGAAGTGACGAAAAATCTGGTCCACTCGATGCCAAATAGGCTCCTAGCTGTAAAAAACGCCAAGGCCACCATACAAAATATTAATAAATCATAAAATTTCGTATTTACTTGAATATTTTTAAGTTTTTTCTTAGTGTACAAGTTTTTTTTTTTGCTTAGTGAAATTATAATATTTTTGCTTTTGTTATGTTTTTCGAGAAGTATAAATAATACGGAAATAATTTTTAATACATGTTATAGAATGGATCTCAAGCTTTTATATGATATATAATAAATGTACATTCACTTCATACTTTTCACATTGTTTTTCAATTTGTCTGAATTCAGTTAGTGTACAACTTTTTTTTTGCTGACTGTATGTAACATATGTACATATGTCAGCATATACCCAAGAGTATTAAATTTTATTTCCAAACTTCTAACCGAGTACGTGAAGGAAATGTTATTTCAAATGAACCCTACGCCTTTCTCCCGTATAAAGTTACCTTACTAGGGATACTGAGCTCGTAGTACACTTCTTTTTGCAGTGTATTGTACGTATATAAACACTTCAAATCATTTTAAATTCTCGACACATCAAAAATTTGAAATACACTCAGATGAAAAGCAAAGCAAGCCTGCCGATAATGCGGAAATTTACAAATTTAATGCTAAGTTGTGAAGTCTACTTTTTGAAATTTGAAAAATTTGCTCTGTAAACCCAAAGACAGATTTACTTAAAACTTATCATGTTTGTTGCTAATGCAAAATTCTGGTTAATTTTAAGGGACAAACTATTCAAAATTTTCATGATTGTTGTAATTCTCAGACACTTTGTGTTTTCGACGACTTTTGATACCTTTGATACCAACAATGTTGTTATGTACATTATTTCAACAAAATGACATCAGTTCGAACGGTTCAGTTGACTAGGGTTTTAGTTTTTATCAAGGACCGTAACTGTTATAAGTTTTAACTTTTTGTTTTATTGTATAATAAAACTTTTTTTTAAGTTTTATTTTTTCCCTCAAAAATATTAGTTATTTTTTAAGTTTTATTTTTTCCTCACAAAATAAAACTTATTTTCGAGTTTTATTTTTTTTCCCTCACATAAACAGTTATTTTTTGAGTTTAATTTTTTTCGTCAAAGTAAAACTTATATTTGAAGATGATGATGATCTTTACAAAGCATATTTGGAGATATAGAAATATACTTCGAAGCCAATTGACGTTAAAAGAGACATTTTCGAATGTTGGGAATGTAATAGATTAACACATCCTTTTTTTGTTTCGGTTAGCACAAGTTGTGCATTGCATTCCTGCAACTCAAGTCAGTGTTGAAAGGTCATTTTCTGCACTGAAGTTAGTTTTAAGTTACTTGAGATATAAATTATCTGCAGAAAATTAAGAAAAAATAGTTTTCATTAAAATGAATAAAAATAGAATAAGGTTTTTAGAAATGTTTTTTAATGAAATACAAAATAGTTAGAAATTGCTAGATTGAAAAGTTATAACCCGAATATAGCTCAATGTTTTTTTTGTAATTTAAAACATGAAACTTAACCTTTATCTGTGAAGGAAAAAATAAAACTAAAAAAATAAGTTTTATTTTGAGAACAAAAATATAAAACTTAAAAAATAACTGTTATTTGTAAGGGAAAAAATAAAACTCAAACATAAGTTTTATTTTTTTGAGGAAAAAACAAAACTTGAAAAATAACTGTTAATTGTGAGAAAAAAAAACTCAAATATAAGTTTTATTTTGTGAGGAAAAAAATGAAATTAAAAAATAACTGTTGTTTGCGAGGGAAAAAGTAAAACTCGAAAATAAATTTTATTTTGTGAGGAAAAAAATAAAACTTAAAAATATTAAATTCTTCATATTTTGGAATAGTGAAGAGATAAACTAATATTTTGATGTTTTAACTTCTTTTGTGCAGTGATTTTAACATAACGATTTTTTTCCTTAATATTTTAAAAATAACTGTTATTTTCGGTCCATGGTTTTTTTCTTGTTTTTTAAAATCTCTAGTAGTGGGTTCCCTGCAGAGACATAATTGTTTTTTCATTTTTTGATGTCTTTAACCCTTTCAGACCTGACGCTAAGCCACTGAGAATTTTTTATGTTTTTTTGGAGTAAATGGACTTTATATGATATGAAAATATATACTAATCCAAAATTTTGATAATTTCATGTTTTTCAAGGATTTTCAAGAACCGACAGTTTGTACTGAAAAAAAATGTTTGCACCAAATGACCGCAAATCAATTAAGATTTTAAAATATATTATTTTATTTGTGAAAATGTGCCCAGTTCACTTAAGTTGCGCTATTAGTATATCAGTAAATGAAAAAAAAAACAACTAACGCCCGCTGCTCATATCTTAAAAAAAATAAATGTGACGCAAAAATTCCGTGAAAATTTTAGAAACGGCAAAATGAACAGCGAAACAATATGAAAAGCAAACAGAAACAATAAGCAGCGCAATCGATACATGAAAGTTTGTTTTACATTCGTGAAATATAAGTGAAGATATTTAAACTAAAAGTTACCCGCACAATCGATGCATCACGGTCTGAAAGGCTTAAGGCTGTGTGCGAATTGATCTAAATGCGACCTAAACGAAATTTTATCGATCAGGCAGTGCTTCCTAATTTGGGAGGCATTTAGGTAGCTCGAGAATTACCTAATGATTTACGAAGCACTGCCTTATCGACACAATTCGCATTTAGGCTGTGTGCGAATTGATCTAAATGCGACCTAAACTGAGTCGATAAGGCAGTGCTTCCTAAATAATTTAGGAAATTCTCGAGCTACCTAAGTACTTCCTAAATTATGAAGCACTGCCTTATCGACACTATTTTGTTTAGGTCGCATTAAGATCAATTCGCACACAGCCTTAGTAATTGTTTTTTTTAGTTTGTTCTGTTTTTTTTAGTGATTTTGTTCTGTTTTTTTTCACTTATTGCTTATAATAACAATGCGAACGCGTTAATTTTCTTTCTTTATGCTCGTGCGTTTATTCTTAATGAAGCAAATTTAGCAACGATTAGTCAACAGCTGCGATGGTCAAATGGATAAGCTGCCTCACTCATGCAACTGAGGTTCAAGTCTCAGGATAATGGTAATGGTTTTCAATTGCCGGCAACATATGATGGAAGTTCAGCAGACATGCTCGCCTTCATACACGCTTAAATTTTTTTTTTCTATAGGAATGTCTGTCAAATGAACTGCCGTTGCAGCAGTGCAGCGTGCATCTCATGGTATGAATGCAGAATTAATAAAGTGTGTTCACGGCAGCATTAATGCTGTGAGATGCATGCAGAATTGCTGCTTTGGTAGTTCATTTGGCAGACCTGCCAGCCTAGGACATGCCTATAGAAAAAAGATATAAGCAGGTACGAAAGAGAGCATGTCTCCTGACCTTCCGAGGCATGTTGCCGCCAGACATACAGCAGGGCTTCTTTTCCAACTGGGTACCATATTGTACCACTACATAATACATAATACAACATAATACCTTCATACCATTAAATTAAAGGTAAAGCAGCTGCGTTATGAATTGTATATATAATATATTGTATAAGTAGTGTGTATAGAGCTTTACATATGTTTAGAATATTTTCTCTTTGAACACAATCAAATTATTAACATTCAAAATAATTTTTATACATAGTTAACTTTCGTGTTTAACGTATTTCTGTTTTATATTAAATTAAGTCAATTTCAATATTCTATTCATTCTTGTTGTGATTTTCAAAAATATAATATTTTCGTCCGGACACTGGGACAGGATATTTATTTTCTAAAAAAAATTTTACTTTAAATATAATTTTCTTACAAATGTTATTCTGTTAAAGGGTGTTAATTTTAGAGAACAATCGCAATAAATGGGCGTTTGTTCACTTTCTTAATTTTGAGTTAGTGCTAATAATGAACAACCAACAATATAAAATTAATATTCGTCCGAAAATTAAAAATTCCACAAAAAAAAAAATACAAAATTTCTTGGCTGAATGCATGGCAGAATTATCCAGGTAGTGTTGACAACTGCTTATTTTCTCTTCAAAAGGTAAACATAGCCTGTCAAAAACAGCTGTTAATGAAAGAAAGTGAAAAAGAAAGCAAGCGTCGAAAACTTAAATCATAAAAATTAAATAATAATTACACGATTAAATAAACAAATAAAAATTAAACATCATGAAAGTTGTAAAAAAATCGTGTGTGATTTGTGCGAAAAGCTTATTTTTTTATTTATTTTATTTCGGCCATGGTGCTCTGGCGAAGGTGCTCTTCTACAAGGACACTGCCACTGAAGCTCTGGTATGGTTTCACTTTTAAGCATCGTGTACAAACTTTCTAGCCTCTCAGCTGATGGTTCATATTCTTTATCATCCGGCACACGTGAATAGCTCCAGATTCTTTGACAAATAATCGATCGCTGTCTGCACTATAGCTGCACAGCTGCCCGCTTTAGCTACGTCACTCAAACTCGCCGTAAAATAAGATAATATGAAATAAATATATAATGGCACAAAACATATTCTTTACCTTCCAAAAACTACACCACTTTTAATGAATAATTATTTTTTAACGCATCTGCTGATGCTGAGGTTGTTCTATTTTTTACACTTTATGTAAACCAATTTTTAGCATTCATGTTTTCACTTATTGACAATGGCCAATTGAAAACGCTCTCTTTTTAAGTAAATTTTTTGACAGCTTATGTTTTCCATAAAAACTGTCAACACTGCCTGGGTAATTCTGCTATGGCCGAATGTTTCAGTTTTTTTTTTGGAGTAGGAGATTGTTCACAAAGCCTACTATGAAATGCTACTTCATGAGTTCTTATAATCGAGGGGTATCTTATATTGAACGTCAACACAGTATCTTAAACATTATCTCTGTTGTTTCTGTATCAGAAAACAGAGTGTAAATATTTAAAAACATTTTCACATATTTAAGTGTACAGTAATAAAGCACATTTAATATAAATCGTCAGTTATATCATTATAAATGATGAAATTTGGCAACGTGAACGCTAACCATAAATCAAAGCCGTAGTAAAGTCATAATCTTTGAACACCTTTTTGGCTTTCATATTTTTCTGCTTAGTTAATGATTTCAATTGTTACATAAATAAGCGTGTTAAATCATGCATGCATAACCAAAAATAAAAATAAATGCCATAATACTGTTTTTATTCCTTACATCATATTCTGTTACACTTTGTCTGTATCTATCTACAGCGTCGTAATACAAAGGGAATAACAACTTAACTACTTTTCATTTCATGCAGTAAGGTAGCAATTACCGTTAACTGCAAACTACTACCATCGACACTAGTTGCGACCCAAAGAAGTCGAAGGTGCTGCCATTGATTTCGATTTTTGTTTTTGCTACATAAAAATATATTCATTGGAAATCGCATGAAGGTGTGAGTTGCTTTTCACTTCTGTTCAGTGTTTGTGTGTGAAAAATTACATTAAAAACTGCAAACAACTAACATTCACTTGCATGTTTGACTAATATTAATGGAAGAGAGACGCTAGAGAAATCTCGGTATTACCAGTTTTATCGTCAGTTTTGAAAATTAATCATTTATTATTATTTTTTGGTGGAGAGATGCAAATATGCGTTTTTTTTATAGCGAAACTTTTTAGTTACAGATCGGTTTGTTGATATGTTTGAATGAAAATCACAAAAACCGACAGCTAAAAATGGCAGATTTCCTTACTTTTTATAAGCTTTTATTTAACTTGGTTCGTTCGTATGTATGTATGTCCTCAAAACTTGCAAGCCATTTTTCTACAACTTGTTGTTATCCGATTAAGCTGAAATTTAGCATACATATGTAAGTCCGGTGACAATGCAATATTATGATAAAATTTTTTGCCACACCCCCTTTAACCACCCACAAATCAATACAAATGCTATATCTCTATAACTACTGGACCGATTCAGCTGAAATTTTGGCAGTAAATTTCCTTCGAGTAGAGGATAGTTAAGGAAAATTTTTGCCACTCCCCCTTTTACCGCCCACAAATCCATAAAAATGATATAATCTCTAAAACTTCGGGTCTGATTCAGCTGAAATTTAAACAGTAAAGTTTCATCAAATAATGCATGGGGCTTACGAAAAAAATTTGGCCACACCCCTTCTTACCGCCCACAAATCAATAAAAATGCTTTATCTCTTAAACTACTGGTCCGATTCAGCTGAAATTTTGGCAGTAAATTTTCTTCAAGTAGAGGATAATTAATTAAATTTTTTGCCACTCCTCCTTTTACCACCCACAAATCCATAAAAATGCTTTATCTCTAAAACTACTGGACTGATTCAGCTGAAATTTAAACAGCAAAGTTTTATCAAATAAAGCATGGGGTTTATGGAAAACATTTGGCCACACCCCCTTTTACCGCCCACAAATCAATAAAAATGCTATATCTCCATAAGTTTTGAAAATAAATGGTGTTAGTAATAAAAGAAAAAAATAAATTTAAGTGACATTCGTCATATATGTATATATAAGGTATATTCTAGGTGCAGAAGAACCCCTCTCTTGGTTACTCATCATCGTAATATAAGCGTACGTAAATTGGTAAGTTCTAAGTACTTATAGCAATTTAGATTTTTTCAAATACATTTATATTTAAAAGCTTGAGGCACCGATGTCCGCGATCCGTTATACAGGTTTACTACACAATATCAGTGCCTTAAGCTTTTAAATATAAATGTATTTGAAAAATTCTAAATTTATATAAGTCCTTAGAACTTACCAATTTACGTACGTTTATACTATGATGATGAGTAACCAAGAGAGGGGTTCTTCTGCACCTGGAATATACCTTATATGTACATATATGACAAATATCACTTAAATTTATTTTTTTCTTTTTAATTCACATCTCTTTTAAATAAAAGCATATTTTTTAAAAAATTTTTTTACTTTTTATTTTTTAAAAAAAATATTCCCGAATGTACGTGATACAGAAAACTGTCTCCATATCTGCTATGGACAATAGAATGATTTGTTGGATATATATAAAGTTTCATGATATGTTGATTTTATATGATTTAAATACAAATTGTAAATGTTTGATAGTTTAAATCATACTTGATTTTAAATACAAATTCTAGTTGTTTGATAGTTTAAAATCTTTTATTGAGCTTAAGGTCAAAGTTAGAACAATTAATTGTTCTAACGAATCTTTCCAAAGAAACAACAACAACAAAAACGTTTTTTCGATATGAAAAGGAAAAAATCACTAGCTGATTTTATTGCAATTTCGGCAATGCTAGAGGCTTCATCAGAAATCTTTGTGATACCCGTGCAAGCGCGCACTAGCGCACTGCACCACAGAGGCGATGAGGTTTGAAGTGTAAATTTCTCAGTTTTTCTCCCATTTCATATTTGCACATTTGTTGTTATATTTTTACTTTATTTTAGTCTTTATGCTTATGTTATTATTATGGAGTTCCATGATATTTATATAAAATTTTGTAATTTTGGGTTGCTAAGCTCAAAAAAAGAGTATCAAATTAACTGTGTTTCTTGTAATTTTTGTATATGACAAAAGTATATCAGAGTACTCAAACATAATTTGCAAGATTTGAAATGGAAATTACCTCTCTGCATAATATATATCCAAAAGCTTTAAATTCACTTTCTTCAGGTTGACTTATGGAAAAATTATTTCAATTTACTTAGAAAGGTTATTCTATTATACTTGAATTTTAAAAGGATATCTCAAACGTTCATCAATGCTAAGGAATAAATTGTTCAACTTAAAGAAGAAAAGCATAAAATACAATTTTTGAAACATTGTGTTTCGTACGGTTCGTTAATTTTTCTGAAATCTTAATAAATTCTGCCAAGTTTAAGTAAAATCTAATATAATGTAGCTACATGAACTGATAACACTGTAAGCCACTGTTTTTGTACACAGCATCCCATTATATTTTTCTTGTAGATTAGGAGTCTCTAAGCACGAAAGTTGCAAAAGAAATTTTTTATGGATACTTTTTTTTAAATATTTCTTACGATTTTTTCGAATATAGTTGCATATATTCAAACATATCTTGGATACCACTTATCCAATTTTTATAATTAAACCCATCAGTTTAAGCCTTATAAAATTTCCTACATGTTTGTTTGAAAAATGTTTTATTTAATAAGTAGTTTCTGAGCTATCAAAAGAAATATTTAAAAACAAATTCTTTTTCACGTAGAAATGCAAGTCAAAAATTCATAAAAAATCGAAAACTGCAATAAGTGGAAAATTCTTTTTGTTGATCTTAAATATACATTATTATTTGAGAAAAAGAGCTAGCGTGGAAAGGAATTCGAGCAAAATAAGGGCAGGAGATGCATTTCAGTGAAGGTACTAAAATTCGACATTTTACTGTTTTTTACATTTTTTATTCTAAACATATTTATAAAGTTCGATTCAATGATATCAGTGCTTTAAGACAGGTGGCATCTCTGAGAGATGGCCTGTATTTTTGTTTGTGTTTGTTTGAAGCATGTTTGCTATTGATATGAAGGAAAGTTATGAGACAATGTTGAAATTGCTTAAAAATATTAGGGCAATTCACAATCTTGAATATGTGAGATTGCAAATTTGTGCAATTGTAAAAGTTTCTTATCAGTTAACTTTGATACATTTGTTGCAAAACATGAAATTCACAGCTGATTGATGAAAAGTAAAATTATTTTTTACTGGAAATGTTGCTTAAAATAGTGACTCAAAAACTTGATCGCATGTGTGTAAGCAGCGCGTGTATCAGTATATTGTATACAAAAAATTTCATTGCTTATGTAAGTGTTGGAGTGAAAATACCAAAAGTCATTCGATCAATTTTTTGAGTTTGCTAACAAATAATAAAAGAATAGCCAAACATTAAAGACTATTTTATTAAATGTGGTCATAAACTTTGAGTTTAGTATTAAGGTAAACTAAATTAGTTATTTAAGGTAAACTAAATTAGTTTTTATTTTGTAACTACAAAATTTAATTATTTTAAAGTTCTTTCAGATGAAAGCAATATCACCTGAAAAGTTTAAGCAAATTGATCATTTTTTGCGTGAGGGTGTTTCTCATAGGCAAATTTCTCGATCTGTGCAGTGCTTCATTTCAACAGTTAGCAAAGTTCGCTCTCAATGTGAAAATTTGACGATTAAGAACTGCGCTGGACGAAAACCCATTATATCAAATTTATTAAGACGTCGAATAATAAGTCAAATTACACATGGGGTACATAATAATGCAGTTGAAATAAATAAAAGCTTGAAACTAATTGACGACATTCATGTTTCGTACGAAACTATTAGAAATGTTCTAAGAAAAAATGGTTTTAAAGGTAACTCTGAGGTAAAGAAACCCTTATTGTCTAATTGCCATAAGAAATTGCGCCTCAAATTTGCCCGTAAGTACAAAAATGACACCATTGACGATTGGAAAAAGGTTATATGGTCCGATGAAACTAAAATGAACAAATATGGTTCTGATGGGAAGCAGTGGACTAGGAGAAAAAAAGTGAAAATTATCCGGTAGACATGTTCAGCCAACAGTGCAATTTGGGGAGGCTGAATAATGCTGTGGGGGTGTATGACTTGGATGGGAGTTGGGAAGTGTCATAGAATGTCAGGAAAAATAACAGCACAAGATTAAATTAATGTTTTAAACACAAACCTTTTACAAAGTTTGTATATTTGTGGAGTTGCTTTGAATCAATTTTCCAGGTATCGATTTTCCAGCAAGACAACGACCCAAAACATACGGCTAGGATAACAAAAACGTGGTTCCAGGAAAATTCTATAAATGTCTTGGACTGGCCACCTCAATCGCCTGCTTTAAATCCGATTGAGCACTTGTGGGTGGAGCTTAAACGCGGATTGAGTGTGGTGAATGTGCGCAACGAACACTCGATGATATCTGGCAAAAAGTCCAGATAAAATGGAATGCGCTGCCACAGGAATTATGCACAAATTTGGTGGAAAGTATGCCGCGAAGAATGAATGCTGTCTTGGAAGCACGCGAAGGCCACACAAAATATTAGCTTTTAAACTCATATAAATGATTGAATATGATTAAATTATTTTTTAATTTTTTTTTGCTACAAAGTCGGAATATTTGAAGAAATCATGAAGTTTTATTTCACAAAAATTAATGGCGTTTTCGTTTCTTGAAAAAATGCAACATTTTTTCTGCTCTTTTTAGAAATTCTGCCCTCTGGAGAATAAAAATAGTGACCTCTAAAATTGAATCGTGTTCTTTTCGCGAAAATGTTGACCTCAAAAGAAGAAAAAATTCAGATTTCTCAAAGATGGCAGAAAGAGGGCAGAAAAAAGCAACATTTTTCGAGAAACGAAAACGCCATAAGTTTTTAAAAATATGTAATCTTTTCATAATCCATTTTTTTGTTTTCCTGTTATATTTGTTTTGTACGAAATTCCAGAGCATGCGATCAATTTTTTGAGTCACTGTAATTTTATGTCGAAAAAAGCTTTAAGGTAGAGCTGCAACTTAAGCATGTGTTTCGAACTAAACGTGTACACGAAACAGTTTTTGAAGTTTCCGCTAAGTTCGTTTTTGAAAACACGTACTCGAACTACTCGTGAAAGTTAAACACGTACTACACGTATAGTAGCAAAAGTACGTGTGCACGAGTACACGGGTTCACTCGTTTACGGTTTAAAGTATTTGCGTTTTCACGATTTAGATGCATACAAGGTTTTTACTGTCTTTGGACAAGAGATTATATTGCAATAAGTTGGGCTTGCTTTTTATAGCTTTATTGTAGCTTGTTGGCGAATACTTAAAAACGTGAACGAGTGAACCCGTGTACTCGTGTACACGTGTAATTTTATTTGCTTATCTTCCATAGCAGTTTTTTTCGCCCATACTTTTTTTTGTTTTCAGCTGTCAGCTTGCAATATGTATTAGGGTGGTCCTTATTCCTTAGAAAAATAGTATTTTCCAGTAATTTCACGGGACACCACATAATTTGATTATATACCATAAGCAACTATTTCAGTATTTTTTTAATTTTTAAAGGACTTTTAAGGGTTGCTACCAAGCGTTGAATTCTTGTTGTTTTTTTTCTTAGATTCCGCCAGTCTTTGATGAATTTTTTAATTTTACTGATAATATGTGAATTTTTTAATATGACTTCACATGCCGCCAACGTATCAGATTCACGAATGGTTTGCTCTTCTTCATTTTTTATGGCAACCTTGACTGGTTAAGTTCGGATACTAATTAACCAAACGTTGCTTTAATTTCTAACAGCTATACTAAGTCCGTTACTTGTAGACGCCATTGCAAGTTGAAACACGTTAATATGCCTTTTAAAAAAAATCGTGTGTTCCCGTTAATTACTATTTCCAACTGAAATCAGGGGCGGGCTAGATCACGACGTGTTGGAGCAGGAGAGGTGTTGAGGAGAGAAGAGGCAGAGGTAAAAATAAAAGTTTTACAACTGGTAGGGACCTCTAAATCGTGTCAAAAAAATTAAAAAAAAATTGTTTTCATATTTAGTGTGTTTAATCGAATGGCAATGTACCGCGATGATAATTCAGAAGACGAAAAATAAGGACCAGCCTAATGTTTATACAAAATATTAACTATGGGTTTTAGTGTTGCATATTTCCTATAGCGTAGTAAATATATCCCTGCATATTTCTTTTGTGCAGAGTAAAAATATACTCTACCATATCCAAATTTCATTTCAATCTGATTATTATTTGGTGGTTTGTGGCTCACTTCTTAGAGCAACCTATATAAATGAATACTTTTACTTAAATTAAGCTCAAATTGGAGCTCGGGACTTCCTCTTGTTAATGGTTTATATTAATTCTTATATTTAATTTATCTGATTGCCCAAAACGATTAAAAATTAAAAATATAAATACAAAAAAAAAAACTACTTATTGTAACTTTTAATCCAAAAACATATAACAACTCTATGCATTTTTTTTCATTGTGCATTCCATCTATCAATATCTAAAATTTAAGACCAATAACAATAATGAAAATGGAGTACTCTAAGAGATATTGATTTTCAATGAAATAATTCTAAGTAAAAGTATTCATTTATATAGGTAGCGCTAATAAGTGAGCCACAAACTACCAAATAATAATCAGGTGAAAATGAAATTTGGATATTTCATAACAGAAGATATTTGAGGGAACGAGTTTCTTTTTTTAACCGCTTTGCTTAAAAAATAATGGCTCTTAATTCAAATTAGCAGCAAAACTGATTTTTCCCCAAACAAGTCGTATGGGAAAATTAGAAAATGAATTCACAACCTCTAAACCTTTACCAATTGCGATGCGATTCACAGAGTGTGTTTCGAAGGCCAAATGTAAGTGGAAAAGCCCGGACATCAAACACGATTTTTTTTTTTGACACCCTAGTGGTTACACAAAATATTGTTGTTTTCTCTGCCTTTGGGACAGACGAGCTTGTGTCGAGCATTTTGTCAAGAAGGACTGGCCAAAAAGAGAGGACATGTAAGTTGGAAGACACAAAATAGAAAACATAATTTTGCCAGCTTTGCACATCAAATTGCGACTAACAAAAAACTTTATAAAAACTCTACAGATTGAAGGAGAAGCATTAAATATATTCAAAACATTTTTTCCAAAACCGTCATTGGGAAAAATTACGGAAGGTTTGTTTGATGGCCCACAAATATTGATGGCTGCTCTGTAGTGAAGAATTCAAAGCCTTATTATCTTCTAAAGAAAAATCTGGCTGGAATTCGTTTCTGTTGGTTGTTTATGGCTTTTTGGGAAACAATAGGTGTCCGGAATACTCACAAAGCATTCGTGACATGAGTATAAGTTATGCAACAATGTGTATAAAAGACACTTATTTGATTATATTTTAGCACTTCATTAAAAAATTGTTTTTTTTAACATCAGGTGCTAAGATATCACTAAAAATTCATTTACTACAGTCACATTTGGATTTCTTCCTCCAAATCTTGGCAAAATAAGTGATGAACACGGCGAACTTTTTCATCAGCTAATGATAATCATGGAGTACCGCTATCAAGAAACCTGGAATGAGAACATGATCGGGGATTATATTTGATTTCTCATAGGAGAAACAAATCCGGAAAACTAAAGAAGGAAAAAGAGAGCCAAGAACTATTTTTAAGACTATTGGACAAAAGAACTCCTCTTTAAAAAAATTCACTAAAAAAATTTTTATCTAAATAGGAAAAAAAAATGTCGATTTTTAGTACCTTCACTCAAATGCATCTCCTGCACTTATTTTTGTACAACTTAAGGGTAGTTAAATTTTAAGGGCCGATGTTGAATGTGAACCACACCTAAACGTCAAAATTTTTTCTGCATTTCATTTGACATTTATCAATTTCAGACTAATTCAATTTGAACCATGGAAAGACACACAATCGAGCATATCGTGCACTTCGTGATTTTTTCGGTCAATTTAATCGTCCAAATGTGCGTACAATCGGAAAAATCGTGCAAAAATTTGAGCAAACCGGATCTGTAGGAGATGTGAAAACACCAGTGCATGCTCGTACAACTCGTACTGCAGAAAATATTGCTGCTGTTCGCGATAGTGTGGCTGAGGAGTCGTCCACCTCAACTCGTCGTCGTGCCCAACAATTACACCTCTCACGCTAGTCGGTGATGAACATTATGCATAAAGAGTTGCATTTACACGCTTACAGGGTGCAATTGACTCAAGAACTAAAGTCTCTTGACCATTTCAAGCGTCGTCAATGGTCAGAATGGTGGCAAATAATGGCAACAGTGGATGATCAATTTTCGAAGAAAATCATCTTCAGTGATGAGGCACATTTTCACCTCTGTGGATTCGTCAATAAGCAGAACTGCCACATTTGGGCGAATAATAATCCAAGAGTGATTGTCGAAAAACCAATGCACCCACAAAGAGTGACTGTTTGGTGCGGTTTATGGGCTGGCGGCATCATCGCGCCGTATTTTTTCCAAAATAAGGCCGGTCAGGCAGTTACTGTGAATGGTGTTCGCTATCGTCAGATGATAACAAACTTTTTATAGCCCGAATTGAAAGATATGGATGTGGACGATATGTGGTTTCAACAGGACGGTGCCACTTGCCACACAGCTAACGAAACAATGGCTCTTTTGCGCGACAAATTCAATGGCCGTGTTATCTCACGTGGTGGCGATGTCAATTGGCCGCCAAGATCATGTGATTTAACACCGTTGGACTTCTTTCTTTAAGGTTATTTGAAAGAAAAGATGTACGTCGATAAGCCAGCAACAATTCAAGAATTAAAGGATGAGATAATTCGGCACATTAACGCATAGAACCTCAATTATGCCTCAGCGTCATCGAAAATTTGGACCATCGGATGGAGGTGTACCGCCGAGGTTGCGGCGGCCATTTGGCCGATATTTTATTCCATACTTAATTGAACTATACCAATATTATCATAATGAAAAGAAATGTCAATAATTTCTTAAATAATTTGTGTTTTATTCAAAATTAACATCGGCCCTTGAAATTTAACCACCCTTTATTTCTCCAACTATCATAGAATCAAAGGGACAAATATATATAGTAAATGCTCTAAATGCGCATTTAGCTCTCAGTGTGAACATAGCATTAAGCGACAGCTATTCAGGTATCGTTTTCATATATTTCTGACAGTTAATTGCAAACTCGTTTAAATAAACAGCTCAAAGTGAAAAAGTGTATTAAATAACTATGAGATATGAAGAAAATAAAAATAATAAGAAAATTCGACTTCTTAGAATAAAGCTATGTTCACACTGAGAGCTAAATGCGCATTTACGAACGGCCCTTTACTCGTTGTAGGAGTAACAGGGACAAATACATATACTAAATGCTCTAAATGCGCATTTAGCTTTCAGTGTGAATATAGCATAAATTTAAGAATTAAGTCGAATTTAATTGGTTATTAAATTGCTAATTATTTTTGTTTAGTTTTTTGAAAAATTTTTGCTTAAGGAAAACAATAACAATTAATTAACAGCTGCCCGAAATGACATTTAATTTTTGAGAGAATGGTAAGTGCTGCCAAGTATCGAAAATATTAAGTGATCGCTTTACACAGAGCAACGAAAAGTTGATAATCAAAAACGACTATCAAAAAGCGACAATCAACTGTCACCTTAGCCGATTCCACCCCAGATTAATGTATTACTTTAAAAATAATTAAAACAAAAAATTTAATTTTAGAAAGTCTTTTCCTTAAACACAAAAAAGAAACATGAAACGGTTTCTAAAAAAAAAATGTTTAGCATTTATATACAAATATATACCATAAACTGTTCTGTTTTTTATGTATTTTTTGCTCTTTAAATTAATACAATTTGCTAGTCATAAATATTATTTAGGTTTTTTTGTGTTTATTAACAATTAGGGTATTCACAATTATGTGGTATCGTGGTATTGTTGTTTTTTTTTTTGCCATAGTTGAATACCACAATTATGAGCACCCTTTAAAAAAGAATTTGTGGTTGGGAACCTCCCACTATAGCTTTTTATTACTACGCAAAAAAATTAACCTTCCAATGTGATATATTTTATTAATATATGGCATAAAAAAGTTTAACTTGAATATGAGCTTCTTCCATTTTTGCAATTAGAAAATGACTGGCAACCGATCAGTTGTTTATGGAACTTTAAAAACCACATTTGTTAAGCATACCATTGGGCTTCTTAAAATGACCACACTTTTGGTTTTAGAGATATCATATAAAACAACAAAAAATATAAAAATCGCTTGGTAAAGTATGGTATCAATACCAAGGGCTTTTTTAACTACACTGAAAACAACGCAATTGTGAATACCCTTAATGTATTTTGTTTTTGATGCTTTGTAAATAAATTAATTTACATTTTTTTAGTCCATTTCAAGAAATAAATAATTATTATAATAAATAATTATATTATAAATAATTATAAATAAAATAAATAATAAATAATTAAATAATTATAATTAACTAATCCCGAACTAATCCCGGGTTCGAGATTTTCAATCCCGAGATGGGAAAAAAGCTTCCGGGATGGGACTCTCTACCGTGGAGTGTGTACATCCATTTTTTTATATACAGATATTTATATGATTTCTTATATATGAATATGTAAATTTACTTTTTTTATCATATTGAATTTTTTTTAAGTTTAATTTAATAATAAATAACTTTATTAAAATAATTCAATTTGTGTTTTTACTCCATAAATTGGCACAGTTTCATTTCACCAAATAAATATCCTTTTATAATAATTTTATAATACTGAATATTTTTTCTGAAATATATGATTCAATATCTCGAGAACACTGTTGGGAAAACTCGATTATCTTATTTTTAAAATAAACTGTAATCGATAGAAGAAAAATGATGTTTTTCTTTAAGTTCAACGATTGTTTATTTAATAACATAAAAAGTATATATATTTCATGTTTTTTTTAAATTTTCATTTTCTACATCGTTTGACGGTTCAATATGACATCAATATGAAATCAAATCAATATGATTCTGAGTTAGAATCTGAGACATAAGCAGTCGAAGATTCTTGGGTACGTTACACCCAACGTGCCTTTAATGGAAACCTACGATAGCGTGACCTCTGATGGTTAATCAACCATTTATTTCTATTTAAATAAATGGTCTCTATTTGAATTTCCAGCTCAAATTATTTTTGTACTTCCTTTAAAATTTCACTTTCATATCTTAGCGTATTTAAATCTCAAATATCTGTTCTCTTTTGGTATTTTTCGTCAAAAAGATTTTTGAACGCACCCTTGTATATGAAATATGCCTTAAAGTATAGTCTTTTTCTCTTTGAGATTGAAAAAACAAAAAACGATTCTGAGTTTATAATAAAATTATGACATTTTAATGATTTTACAAGCTTTGGGTCAAGTAATTTTAAGAAAGGAAGCAACAACAACAACAACTCTTTATAAAGTCAATCACACAGCAGATTAGACAGCTTGTTTCGGAAATAGCTACATTTCCTCTTCAGTAGTCTAGAAATTCAGCTGTGACCAACCAACCCTCTGTTTACGTACCATATGATTTTTGACATATGTGTATGACATATGACATATGACGCTGTAAACAAGTGGATCTTATATTTTGGTCAAGCCTTAAAATTTATTAGAGTTGTGTATGCACTAAAGTGGCTCCTACTTATTTGTCACGATACTCCTCTTGGTTAATAGCTTTTTTGGCTGAATAACCAGGGGGCGTGACTTTTAGCTTTGCATAGAACTTTACCATTCACTTTTTTGTTAATCGCTGGTTTGGCTGATACCGGGTGGCGTGACAACGTTTTTATTTAAGCTTTGCTTGAACGTAAGATTATATTAATTATGTGTTTGTTTTTTACTTATAACTATTTGGTCGTGCTCTATACTGAAACACGCAGGAGGAATAGAAAATCTTTTTCGTTAAATGACTAAACTCAGTTTTATACTAGTAACTCAAACTGAACTCTATGTGTGAATGAAGCATATCATCAATCTTCGAAGTGGAAATTATGAACTTATAATTTTATTTACATAACTTCGCCCTAATTCTAACAGGTTGTAAGTCAAAATTGGGCAAAGAAGCTTTTCTTAGCGCTTTAGGTAGATTGATCAAAACTACATCTTTGTCCGATTTTAGTTTTTAATGTTTGTATGAAAAAAAGGGAGGTAGACATTTGAAATAATACATTATCGTATGAGTTTCATATAAATAATAAATAGTTTTCTTTGCCTCCTGAACAATAGATAATTTTGACCATCGTTAGCTATAACATTTTCCCATCTTTCTGGCAGCATATGGATTCCGCGCCGGAAGAACGATTCGTCTTTTGAGGCAATCCACCCATTTTTTGGTATCCTCGTAAGAAGTGAAGCGCTGCTCAGCCAAGCCATGCGTCATCGATCTGAATAGGTGGTAGTCGGAAGGGGCTATGTCTGGGCTATAAGGCGGGTGGGGTAGCACATCCCAATTCAGCGCCTCCAACGTTTCCTTGACGGTTCTTGCAACATGTGGCCGTGCGTTGTCATGTTGAAAAACCACTTTGTCGTGTCTTTTGGCATATTCCGGCCGTTTAACCTTTAATGCTCGGCTCCATTGCATCAATTGTTGTTGGTAGCGTTCCCCAGTGATGGTTTCGTTAGGTTTTAGCAGCTCATAGTACACGACACCCTTCTGATCCCACCAAATACACAGCATAAGCTTGGCGCCATGAATATTCGGCTTGGCCCTCGATGTTGATGCATGGCCGGGTGGTCCCCACGATTTTTTTCGCTTAGGATTATCGTAATGGATCCACTTTTCATCGCCAGTGACAATACGATGCAAAAACTCTTCCTTTTATGCCGTTGAAGCAGTTGTTCGCACATGCAAAATCGCCGTTCAACGTCTCTCGGCTTCAACTGGTACGGCACCCAATTTCCTTGCTTTTGAATCATTCCCATGGCCTTCAAGCGTTTGCCGACCATTGATAAGTCGACTCCCAATGATTCTGACAATTCTTGAAGGGTTTGACACGGGTCTTCATCGAGCAAAGGCTCCAATTCCTCATCTTCAAACTTTTTCGGCTGGCCCGGACGCTCTTTGTCTTCCGTATCAAAATCACCACTTTTAAACCGACGGAACCAGTACTCACAAGTAGAAATCGATGGAGCATAGTCCCCGTAAGCCTCAGTAAGCGTGCGTTGTGCTTCAACCGCTTTTTTCTTCAAATGGAAGCACAAAAGTAAACCTTCCCGCAAATTGCGTTTTGTTGGAACGAAAGTCGACATGTTCACAGAGAAAAAAATATATGTTGTTTACACTTCAGTGGAATGACACATACTGAAAAATGAAGCTTACACAATGTGCTTTGAAATGAATATAGTCACAGGTGTGCCCGATGCGATCTATTGATAGTTACGCCATCTCTTAGAAAACCTTTAAAACTAATTCCAACCCCCATAGAATTAGGCCGACGATATGTACTTCCATGATAAAAATTTATAACAATAAAAATTTCGAAACCAGCTTGTTTTGAGTTTGAATAGATTTCAAAGTTTTTTTATGAAATAATTGATGTATTGAATATAAAGCCGTTGTTTTGAGCAAAATTTCATTAACTTTTGAAATTAGCTGGTGAAATCTCAATGCTAATAGCAGGTGTTTAGTCAGCCATATTTAAAGACCTCGTAGAATAAACTTGTATATGTTTTCTTCAATTTTCATAAATTGTTTTTGATTCGCATATAACTATGCATTAGAGCTAACCGACATCTACGACAGCAACAATATCTGATTTGTGTTTCCTGTAGTTTCCATTAATTTGAAATAATTTTCTCTACTGTTTTGCATTGCAAAATTGAATCGATTTTAATAATATGAAAAATCAACTGTTCCGATTCATTGTATGTTTTTCAATAGTTGTCTTTAATAATGACATTATTATAATATTCATTAATGGTATCAGTTTAATTGAGAGAAATGTTTCCACTTGAGGTTAATTAAAATAAATTTGAAAGAACATTATGCACACAATGCTACATATTTTCGAATTCAATATTTAGTAAGCCAAAAAACACAATATTAAAATTTTTGAAAATTTTCAATTTTTTTTTTAAATTACTGATTTCAATCAAGAGATTCTGGCAGGACAGAAAAACTACTCATGTATGACGCATTAAAGTTAACGTCTCATTTACACTAGGGAAGTCAATCCCGGGATACCGGATCCCGATTTAGGTCCTTTTAAATCCCGGGATTGTTTTTCCTGGATCCCGGGATTTTTAAATAAAAAATTTCTATTACAAATATTCATGTTAATGCAAAAATTTAATTTTAAGTTGAATATAGAATTAGAAAAAAACTTTTATTGAAGCTGAAAAAGATTCTTAGGACGATGAGTGTGAATCATTGGAGCAAAGACTTTGCTAAGTTTTAGAAGAATTTGCAACATCGGGAAGACAGCTTTGTATTTTAAAATTGTCGGATATTCTGACTTGGGCAATAATTTTGTTTTATGGTGAAGGCAATCGTGATCGAAACTTACAAATTTCTTACGACTATTTTACGGGTTATATTTGTAATAATATTCGAACAAAACTCTCCAATAAAAAATTAAACGAGTTGATTTGCTTAATGTATTACTTTAAAAATAATTAAAACAAAAAATTTAATTTGAAAAGTCTTTTCAACCTTAATTTGCCTAAACCACAAAAAAACATAAAGTAGGTGTACAAAAAAAGTGTAACATTTATATAGTAATACCTTACACTGTTCTCTTTTTTTATATTTTTGTTATTTAACCCTTTCAATGGCTAAGCTAAACTAAGAACAAAATAATTTTTTGAGGTAATATTCCTATCATTTAGGTCCTTAAAAGATGAAAATAACATACCTTTGATTTTACGAATTGTACGATTGTGCGAAGAAAAAATTATTTTGGTCCTGTTCGGCAAAAAGTGTTTTTTTTTTTAATCGGGTTTAATAAAGGTTTTTCAACCCTTTAGATCTTTGTTTCTTAAACCCTCTTAATATTCTTATCATCAAGGCCAAAAAAGATAAGAAAACATATGTATGAATTTGTCCGGTACATTTTTTCTTATAAAATAGGGCAAAAAACTTTTTTGCTTTTCTTAGGCACAAAATCGAATATCCAACTGACTTTAATGTCAAATATCTCTCTAAATTTGTTTTTATCATGTTGGTTCATCTTATTTTCATAAAACCAAACAATTTGATTTAAACAAAAGCTTTGCAAAATAAATACAATAAATATAAAAATGACTTTCTGATGTGTCCAATATATCCACTGAAAGGGTTACATTAATACAATTTGCTAGTCATTAATATAATTTAAGTTTTGTGTGTTTATTAATAATAAGGGTATTCCCAATTGTGTGGTATCGTGGTATTGTGGATTTTTTGCCATAGTTGATAAACACAATTATGAGCACCCTTTAAAGTAGAGTTTGTGGTTGGGAACCTCCCACTATAGCTTTTTGCTACTGTTACTATGCAAATAAATTAACTATCCAATTTGATATATTTTATTAATATATGGTATAAAAAAGTTTAACTTGCATTTTGAGCTTCTTCCATTTTTGCAATTAGAAAATAACTGGCAATCGGTCAGTTACGTATGGAACTTTAAGAACCAAGTTCGTTAAACATATCATTGCACTACTTAAAATTACCACAATTTTGGTTTTTAGAGATTTCATGTCAAACAACAAAAAATTTAAAAACCACTCGGTAAAGTGTGGTATCAATACCATGGGGTTTTTTAACTATACTGAAAACAGCGCAATTGTGAATACCCTTAATGTGTTTTGTTTTATTTTTTTTTTAATAAATTAATTAATTTACATTTTTTTAATTTCTATACATAACAAAAAATTGTATTAAAAACGTTTTAAATTATTTACTTCATAAAATTTTCAATCCCGAACTAATCCCGGGGTTGAGATTTTTAATCCCTATAATCCCGGGATCGAGAAAAGCTTCCGGGATTGGACTCCCTAACTTACACATCGTCGTTCGCAAATTATTGTGTTCTATATCATGATTCAATTACTATAGGTTGTTCATTCATTTGACGTTTTCTCACAAGAAGGAAGATATACACCCGTAAAATTGAAGATGAGAGCAAAAGAGTAATTTTTTAATGGCAAAATATAACTCAGTTGCCTAAATATCATACTTTTTCGTAGTACTAAATACCCAAAGATACATTTCAATATTGCTTTTTCTATTGAAAATTTGATTCAGTTTTTAAAAAGGTAATGGCAATGTTTTGTTGTGTAAATCAATACAGAAATAATAAAAAAAAAACGTATACAGCACACAACACAAAAAATGTTAAAATTTTATGAATATTTGTACTATTTTTTATATTTGAATTTACAATTAGTAAAGAAGAGTCAGTTTAGAAATAAGTTTCATTGAAAACATGTTCTTTAATATGGATTGAATGCTTTCGTAGCATTTTGCTTAAATGTAAAAATAAATCTGAAGCAACAATAAGTAAGCCTGCAAACTGAAAGCTTTTTAGCGATGCTAGAATTTATATAAATATACATGGCTGAAAAAACCTTTAGCTCGAGAGCTAATTTGAGCATACTGAAATTGATCTGTAAGCATTTTTTTTAGTTGTTACAGAAATGACATAATCATCTTTATTTGGAGATCGCAGGTATCAGAGATAATTAAAAAACTTTTCCGCACGTTTTTATCATTGATTTGATAACTACTTTAATGTGATATACTCAATTTTCTTTTAGTCTATCACTAACTAAATACGCAGTTGGTTACAGAAATGACAACTTTATCTTGGTTTCCACTCGTCAAGACAATTAAACTTGACATTTCAATTTTCCCAATGGAAGAAATTTGAAACTATAAAAAAAAATAAACTGGCCATTTGAGCCCTTGGAAGGACTTTGACCTAGATTCCATTGATCAATTGTGTTGTGCGTGTTATTAAATGTTTGATCACAAATGACCGAGAACTGGACCTACGTGTTTTTATGCCGACTCCGAACGGCTTATGTTCTCAAGAAGCCTTACATAGCAATTTTTACTCTCTGAGGTTTGCCATTGTCTGCAGAGAGGTGACGACCGAACAGAAAAATTAATTCAATTGAAAAAACTTTCTGTCTGAGCTGGAATTGAACCCGGGCTACCGCGGTTCTTTACGCACGCACTCTACCCACTAGGCTACGGCACGCCAAAACTTTTAGCTGATCAGTTTTGGTCAACAGCTTCCATTTTATTAAATTAAATAGTTGATCATCATATATATTAAATTTAGAGTCAATTCAAAAACGAATATGGATTTCTATATATTAAATGAAAGATAAAAATGAAGGCTTTAAATATAAAATATATTTTGGACCCATTAATGCTGCAAATTGTGACAAAATAACGGTTTTATCTCTTATTAAAAGCAAAAGTAGTATAAAACTGCTCACAAAATTTAAATTATTACCTTAATTTATTTTATTTGTATTTTGTCTTATAGATGATTTAATTAATCTTTTAAATGACATGTCAATATTTTGGATTTATTGGATAATGGTAAATATATAGATAGATATTTTACTGAACAGATATGGTTCCAAGCAAAAAATTTAAAAAATCGATAACTAGTTGAGGTATCGCTATTTTGGTCAACCAAACATAATTTATTTTGTTTGCATCAAAAAACAATTTTCAAATCGTGGCGCCCCAGGTATTGTAATATAGCGTATAGCAATATATAGAATAACTACTTTTTTTTTAAAAATTCACAACGAAACACGGAAACATAATTTTTTTTCTGAGAAGACAACAAAACCCTGGTTGTCATTTATACTCGTATTTGAGAGAGAATATTTTGTTTACATATTTACGGATGTTGTGAAACGAATGGACAACCTATAACAATTAAATCATGTTTTATATGACAAAAATGTTTTTTTGGTAAGTCCATGTTAAAGTTTAGTTGTTCACGCAAAAAGCGTTTAAAAAATGCTTGGTTCTATAATATAGTATTCTATAATTTTGATCATCACTGTTCTATTTGAACTTATTTACGAAACTCTTCTTGTTTTATAGCATATAGAATAAAATGTAAAAATGTATTGTAAGTAATGAAAATAAATGTTTCTTCACGAAACAAATTTCATATAATATTGACTTAATTTTAAACTTAATCTTATAATTAGCTATAATTTTACAAGTTCACTCAAAGCAAATTTTTTAAAACAAGGTAAGTTTTGGCTATAAAATAAGAAAAAAACAAATAAATCAAATTTATTTGACTTCGATTCCACGAAGTTCATGCTTGATTTACGAAACCGTTAGGAGAATTTTTAATTTAAGCAAGCTTGCTGAAAAAAACGAATTATAATAGTATGCCACTCCATCTAGCGCTAAAAAGGTTATTTTAACTCTTCACATCCTTAATTTTCTTCGATGATATATTTTTGGGAGCTGAATTCTGAAGATATTCTTCAAATAAATTGTTTGGAGTTGAAAAAACCTCATTTCGACCCTTTTTGTTAACATTAATTTAAATATAATTGTTTTGTCATCACGATGTTTTATAGGATGCTGTAAATAGCTTTCTTTTTCATGCAAAAGGGACATGAAATTACAACCCCAGACAAAATTTTTCTCCGGAAAATGAACTTAAAACGGCAGACAGGTAGCTAGTTTGTTTATTGGAATAGAAATTAAATTATTTTGTCCCAATTTTGGCAGGGCAGGGCAGGGAATTGTACCAAAACTAGCCAGTTGACTGCCACTGTACAGAACAGCAGACTGGCTAACAGAGGCTCAAAAATGTAGAAGAGAGCATGGAAGTGGCGTTCAGTGGAAGCCAGTTGGCAGGGAATGTACAGAGCAGAATACATGCAGGTGGTAGTGGCATGCAATTGGGTGGGGCATTAACATGGCATTGAATGCAAAATGTTGGTTTCTTTTATATATTTTATATATTTGAGCTTATTTTATTTAACAGTTTTTGGTACTTAGGTTTGTCGATTTTTTCGATTCACCTAAATTTTGAACGGCTTTGATGTTGTGACATACAATTTTGAGTGAGATTTTTCAAACGTAAATTTCTAAGTTTTTTTTAAAAAAAGTTTATCTTTAGTATATCAGGTGTAAGCAAATCCATCTTTTCCTAACTTTGGAAAGCGTAGAGCATATCGCAATGGGTCGGCAGTTTGCAGGGTTCGTGGCATCACCCTTTTTAGATACCGGATGTACATTTGCCATCTTCCAACATGATAGAAATACTCCTGTTCTGTAGGAGATGTTGAAAAGTTCGGGCAAAGGCCGAGCCAGCGAAGAAGCACACATTTTAAGCAAAACTGGCGGTAAACCGTCAGGACCAGATGCTTTGCTTACGTTGAGAAAACTCGTAACTCATTTTTTTCATTAAAAATTTCACTTGCCGCAAAACACAACTCGAATCAAAAAATTCAAACACAGTTTTTTTGACAGCTGAACGAATCAGCTAATTCGAATTTTGGTTTTGCCAATTCTCGAAAAATGCAAAATCAAGTCGGTTTCATGACAGCATTTAAAACAGACATCGGTTGTCAATTCAGACATTTCGCAATTCTATGTCGGTTTTTATGACACCCCTGACCATGTCGAGTCGATATATCATATTATTTATGTAAACAAACACAGATTTTAGATGCATAAGTATCGACTACATGGAGTCCTTAATTAAAATGGATCTTTTACTTTACGCTGTATAGAAAAAGAGAACATAAGTTAATTAAGAAAATAAAGGAGTTAAAACGAAATTTAGGACATTCATCTGAAAGCATGCATTTCGCTGTTTTGCTTGAAATTAAACATCATCTGTTGATTTTTGGGAGAGGCTGCAAAAACCGCTTCCACCTGATTAGCTACACTATGGTATTGCATTAAAATAAAATTGTGAAGTTGAAATAATAGATTTGATTTTATGTGTCTTTATGCTTACCTCACCATGCTGCGACGATTATTACGTTCCTTGCGCACTATTGGCGAATTATCACCATCGTCCAAGTTATGCGATGTCTCCATCATTTCAGCCAAATCGGATAAATCATCGCTTGAATTGCGACGAAAATTAGAGGCCGAACACGAGTTTGGATCACCCGGTCCGCCAATTTCATTGACATCTGAATGGCAAATGTCTGTGTTTGATTTACTTTTCGCCTTACTGCGACGATATGAAGCGAGACTCGTGGTCATTTTTCCGAGTAGCCCTTTACGGGAACTGATCGTTGAGAAGTAACTAAATTATAGGGTAAAATGGGGATAATCGAAAGGCAAAGAATGGGAGAGAGAGTAAGCGGCAAAGAGTCATAGTTAGAGAGGCAGAGGTTGATGAAGTTAAGAGCAATCTACTTCTGTGCGACCTTCACTGAAAACCCCTGACACAACTTTCAATTTTTTTTGTATCTTTTGTTTTTATTTTTAGTATAAAACTTTTGAGCTTTGTGCCACTGGTCAAACCTACGTCAGTGATGGTCAAAATATTAACCGTTATACTTGCAGTTCTCTTTTCACACTCTTTTTCGTATGTTTTCGATTACATTTTTTTTTATAGGTCTTTGTTTACATTTTTTTCTGGGATTGTAATCTTATTTTTGACATGTAAATTTTTATAGTTAAGCATCGGAAGCATTTCACTTTCTTTCTTTCTTTCATACATTTTAGCCGATGGTGTTCATTTTATTATTTTAATTGTTTTGGCTTTATATATTGTTTATTTCTGTTTATTCAAAAGGCACACACACACACAGCGCACAAATTAAAGTTTTATGGGTAAAAGCAACGAATACTAATAACGAATTCTGTGATTTAAAAAATTGATCAATGCATCGGATATAAATAATTTTTTAATTGTTGTATTGCTCCTCAAGCACATTTAAGAGTTTTTTGACAAATTTTAATGGATCAATATTTGCAACAGTCACTCAGCGGAAAGACTTAAGAGCTACAATTTTTCTTAAACGTAAGAGTTTTTAATCTTAGCTTCCTTCGCTTTTGAAATGGTTTTTCTTTGGAATTTTGCAGAACTGTTTTTTTATTTTCAGTTTTAATTAAATAACGGTATCAATACGGGAGGTAAATATTCCTTCTAAGGAAGGACTGAACATGTTTTCTTATGCCCTCAATGAATAAGATAATGTCTAAAGCAATAACTTTTGCAGAATATTCAGTACAACTCTTCACTTAAAGTCACAAATTCAAATTGGATTAAGAAATTATAAAAAATTGCGATTTTCAACTGAAATTTTAAATAAATCATAATTACAAATTATAAGTAAATTGAGAAAAACATGTTTCAATTAGAAGTTTATAAAAGCAAAGTTGAGGTTCAAATCTACAATTAGGCAATTAACAAAACTGTCAATATAACGCGAGACAAGACATAGTTCTCACTTTGAAATAAAATATTCTTTTAAGTTTTCAAAACCAATTAAAATTCGTCCATAATTCGATCCTTAATTTGACCCTTTTACGACAACAGTCAGTTACGAACCGTTGACTCCGCTGAATGCGGCCATTGATTTCCTTTTGTTCTCTTCAACAAGAACAAAATAGTTCAACAAAATTTAAGATGGCGGACATTTGTTCGAAAATTTTTCTAATTTGTTTTTTGGATCGCTAAAAAAGATTTCGAATTCTTTAATGGGCTATACCGAAATATAAGAAAGCGAAGTTAATATGGCCGAAATAAAGTTATAATGAATGAAAAATGGAATGAGCACAGAACTTGTTAGCCAGTTTTGTTTAGATCAGACTTGTTGTCATCTGACAGTCCAGGCGAATTGTATTTTTTCTGGCCTCCTTAGCTTCGGCGTCATCATAAATAAGTAAAAGGATTACACATTTTTTTATATGCGCGGTTTTTACTATCTATGCAAAGAAATCTTCGCAATTTTAATATATTTCATTCAGTTCATTTTTGTCTGAAGATCGATCGATGGAATCACTCACGGAAAATCTACAACAGAATGTTCAGCAAAATGGTTCAAAATAATGTATGTTTTCTCAAAAATGGTATAAAGGCTGTATATGTTGTAATTTTCATTCAACTGTTTTGAACTGTTTAAATAGCGATACCTTGGTGAAATATGTTTTTCTCTGAATGTGTTGTTACTCTAAACATTAAAAAGTTGAAAATTATTTAATTTCATTATTATAATTGTTTAATTATCTAAATAATTTAATTGCAAAGGTTTCTCAAGGAATTTTACGACAACAGTCAATTGCCAACAGTTGACTCCGCTGAATGCGGCCATTGATTTCCTTTTGTTCTCATTCGCAAAAAGCTGACTTTGACAATTTTGGATATAAGAAAGAGAACGCAGTCTGAAATGCATCTACTTTCTCTAGTTCTGCCATGCAGAAGACATAATATTTTTATCAAAAACTGTAGCAGTTTTTCAAAAAAAGATTTTAACTCTTTCTATTATTTAAAAAGCAGTGTTTTTGTATTGACAACCATGTTTTAATTTTTATTATGTTGAGTAAGATAAGAGCACATATCTGTCGGCGGATGTCAAAAACAGCTGTTTTGTTGTCATTTTTTACTTTGACATTCGGCGATCCTAATGTTAAAAAATTTCAGTTCTCTAAAGTACTGCTTACTTCACATTTATAAAGGGTGGTTAAATTTTAAGGGCCGATGCTGATTTTGAATAAAACACAAATTATTTAGGAAATTATTGTCATTTCTTTTATTATGATATTATTGGTATGGCTCAATTATGTATGGAACAAAATATTGGCCAAATGGCCCCCGCGACCTCGGCGGCACACCTCCATCCGATGGTCCAAATTTTCGATGACGCTGAGGCATAGTTCAGATTCTATGCCGTTAATGTGCCGAATTATCTCATCCTTTAGCTCTTGAATTATTACTGGCTTATCGACGTACATCTTTTCTTTCAAATAACCCCAAATTTGAATTTGTCGCGCCAAAGAGCCATTATTTCTTCAGCTGTGTGTCAAATGGCACCGTCCTGTTGAAACCACATATCGTCCACATCCATATCTTTCAATTCGGGCCATAAAAAGTTTGTTATCATCTCACGGATAGCGAACACCATTCACAGTAACTGCCTGACCGGCCTCATTTTGGAAAAAATACGGCCCGATGATGCCGCCAGCCCATAAACCGCACCAAGCAGTCACTCTTTGTGGGTGCATTGGTTTTTCGACAATCACTCTTGGATTATCATTCGCCCAAATACGGCAATTCTGCTTATTGACGAATCCACTGAGGTGAAAATGTGCCTCATCACTGAAAACAATTTTCTTCGATAATTGATCATCCACTGTTGCCATTTCTTGCCACCATTCTGACCATTGACGACGCTTGAAATGGTCAAGAGGCTTTAGTTCTTGAGTCAATTGCACCTTGTAAGCGTCTAAATGCAAGTCCTTATGCATAATGTTCATCAACGACGAGCGTGAGAGGTGCAATTGTTGGGCACGACGATGAGTTGAGGTGGACGGCTCTTCAGCCACACTATCGCGAACAGCAGCAATATTTTCTGCAGTACGAGCTGTACGAGCATGCACTGGTGACCCGGTTTGCTCAAATTTTTGCACGGTTCTTCTGATTGTACGCACATTTGGACGATTAAATTGAGCGAAAAAAATCACGAAGTGCACAATATGCATTTTGATTTGAACGTCCATTTTAATAATAAGCCTGAATAACTTTTATGCGTTGCTCGATTGTGTATCTCTACATGGTTCAAATTGAATTAGTCTGGTATTGAGAAATGTCAAATGAAATGCAGAAAAGATCTTGACGTTTAGGCGTGGTTCACATTCAACATCGGCCCTTAAAATTTAACCACCCTTTATTTCAAAACATAAATAATTGCTTGAAGTTTAACATAAAAAGAAAGACTCTTTTCTTTTTTAATTAAAAATATATATATTAATAACAGCAGTCAATCGGGTAACAACAACACCGAGATATGTGCCGTTCGTAGACTCGGAGCGGCTCATCAGCGACCCAACTGGTCATTCAAAGGACGCAGCGACTGCGGCAAGCACAAGCGAAGCCACGGCAGCTGCCTTTGTATATGGTCTGGACAAAAGGCGAATGCATTGTTTGAAAAAATAATAAATATTTTGAGTTCTAATCAGAAATTTTTCTTTTGATTTTTTTAATTTTGTTTTTTCTTTTACTTGACTTTTGGCGATCCAAGTTTTGTGTTTGTATTTTTGACAAAGACCACAAGAAGAGCACAATTTCATGGTTACTTAACCTTATATCAGTCATGATCATGATCAGTGATTATTTTGACGAAATTTATTTTTTATTTCAAAAGGTTTTTTTTTGCAAAACCTCTTTCAATATCTCTTTCCGATGAAAAGTTATTGCTATTGAAATATGATGAACTAAGAACAAATTTATTTAATTTCATGTCCATGCAGAAAAACTTTGTAGAAAGACACAATTATGTATTGTCTGCAGGAATGTAGTTTTTAAAAAGTTCTGGACGTCAAACCCAGACCAATTATTTTCAATACATTTTCAAAATTTTTTGGTTGTTTTAAAGTTTAATTTTCTTACACATATCTAAATATATGCAGACTTTGATGCACACATGTTTTGGTGAGTTTTTTTTTAGTTTTAGTTTTGTTGTGTCTTTTTCCAAGTTTGGCGTTCTCCTCATGACAAAGTTATGCTCATTAAGACAAGTTTTTATAGAAGACAGCCGTATAGTCTAGAGAAATGTAGTTTTTTTAAAACTTATAGACGTCAAAACTGAAAAAGGATCCATCATTTTTAATATTTTTAAAAAATTTTTGTAGGTTTTAACTTGAGTTTTCTTTTTTTTCAGGTTCGCACTGTTGATACATACATTTTTTTGGACAATTTTTTATGAAACTGTTTTTATTTTTAGCTAAAATTCAAGTTGGAAATTACTCTAATGAACACAAAAAAAAAACAAAGAAACACAAATCACTTTTTATTCGGGCGGCAACATAAATATATTTATTTTTTACCGTTAGTAGTTACCGTTAGCAGTTACTACCGCGAAAATTTTCTTTCTGCTTCTTCTTCTTCTTCCTATTGCCTTTTTGAGCACCGATCAACTAACTGCTTAAACCGAATGTCAGCCAACTTCTGTGCCTGCTCAAATTGGTGAAAATCTGCACTTGGCTCAAAAGTGATTCGAGCATCGAGGTAAAACAATATATTAACACTTTTCTCTTTTTTTTAGTGCATTTCTGCGCTATTTTAGTCGGTGTGTTTTTTTTTTTCTTTAGATTTTGAGCGTTATTTTATTCTGTTACAGTTGTGTTTAGTTTTATTTTCTTTAATATATTGCTATTTTGTTTGTTTTTTTTTTTTGCTTTTTAATAAATTTGTTTTTGCACTAAATTGCATTCTACTGCAGCTGCCTCTTCTTTTTTCAATTTCATGGCGAGCATTACTCGCTTATAAACAAGTTAGCATTGCTTTTCGTTAAGTGTTTTTGTGTTTTGCCCAATAGAAGCCAAGCTTTTGATACGTTGCGCATGCGCACTTCTTCAAGTTTGATGTGTACGCTGCAAGTTTCGAGTTTCGACTTTTGAGAAATTGGAACATCTTCGTTACAAGGTGCTTCGGTCTAGCTGCCTGCATGCTTGCTTTTACGACGGCCAGACCGTTTGTCTGTCTATCAGTCATTCGATTTGTTCGTGTATCTATAAATCTATCTATTATTTTTCACGGACATTGCACATTCGATGCTTTCTTTTTATTCGCATAGAAATCAATTCCAGACCAATTAAAAACTTTTATCAAAGATTTGCAGCTGATGGTTTCATGTATTTGTAGCTTTTACACTTGTAACAATACAGAGTGCCGATGGGTTTGAGTGTATTTGTTGACTTGAAACAATACCTAGTGTGCGTTAACTGCTAATCTGATTGTACTAGGAAGTTTTTTGTAAATTTTTTGCTCTTTTTTGTTTGCCGTCGACAGTGAATCATAATGCATTAGGGCCTTGATTGGGGGACCAACAGCTCATTTAGTTACGCATAATTGACCACTAAGTTATTTATATAACACTGGTTTACAGGTAAAATGGTCCCTAATTCCGAATATTAGGTTCTTTTTATTGTTTTTCTATTTCGTTTTCTAGTATACATTGAAAATTGTGGCAAAAAAATGTAATTCGATTTAAGAACAGATATCTCACAAAAAATAAATCCCACAATAACATAAAATATATCAAATGAAAAATAATTTATAAATTATCTTTATATTACTATTTGATGCACTCGTTAGTTTCGGTGAAATTAATTAAATTGTCAAGAAATTTTTGTGTTTAAAAGAAATAATGACAAAAAAAAACGTAAGTTCCAATTAACCCTGGAAAGCTACCCTTCGTCCAATCGACGAACACCGCCCTCGTTTTCTAATTTTATGTACAATTGACATGTACAATTTTCTTGAATAAAACTCAAAGCTGGTGAATTTTATTATAACAAAAGCTTAGTTTTTTAAAAGTCAAGCAATTAACCCATTAACTGATACTTCTAAAGGCTTAGTACGATTTTTTAAATGTCATGCGCTTTCTTATATCACAGAAACTACCATATCAAATTTAAACTTTGTGTCTTTCACTGTGGTGGAGATATGAGTTGGGTATAAAAATACCCAACCGTCATTAATTTGTTCTAAATGGGCACAAACTCGGCTGTCACGACAGCACAGTTTTATATCAGCAACTTTCTATCAATAGCAGGTATAGTTGGTTAATTGGCTATGAAAGCTTTTATATTTTTTAAAAATATAAAATTTTTTAACAAATAATAATACAAATTTTCTGCTTTTTACACTTAATCACATTTGACTTAGAAAATGTAGTAGTTAACGTAAAAATTTCTTGGCACACTCCAAAAACAATTTATAGCTCAATAGTTTCTTCAAGAAACAAACAAAAAATAAACACTTTGCTGTTACCAATCCTGAGATATAATCAATTTTGTAGAATCACTTTCGTGGGTAAAAAAATACAAAACTGCAGTTAATGGGTTAAATAAATTAATTTTATAGTTTTTTTCATCATACTTTTTTTACTCTGGTAAAAAGGTTTGTTTAAACAAATGTTTAATTTTAGTTTCTTAACCTTCGTATACACGCGCATTGGTCTGTCGGACCGACGGCTTACGTTTGCCTTTCTATAAATCTTTGTTTGGTATGTTTTCACACAGTTTCATCAAACAGAAAACCTCATATTTTACAAAAGGCATACTAAAATGGCCCTAACACTTTCAGTTTTACAGACCGTGCTCGTGAATATGTGATACACTATTTGGCGCAAGTATACGAGGGTTAAAAGCCAAGGAATTAAATTAGTAAAACATTTTTTTCATTTAATTCTTTTTTGTAGTTATTACAGTTTAAATACAGCCGTTAGCTTAAGTGTACGTAAAATAACATGAGCTTTCCAGGGTTAATTTGAAAAAAATCAAAATAGGGGTATTCACAATGTGGTGTATTTGCCGTTGTATTTTGTATTTTTGATAAACTTGATATTTGTAGTAAATTTTGTAAAATTACAAAAACAAAATGTACAGTATTCAAAATACAACCCTGTGGCAAAAATACAACGATGGAGTCCTATTGAATTCTTTGTAAATTTCGTTGTGTATTAGATCAGCTGATCGCAAAAGCATTTCTACTCAGCATGGAGGAAGCTACCGGCAACGCTGTGAGTTTATTTAATAAAAATTAATATAAAACAGTGTTTCGTTTCAATTTTTGTATGAATTCCTTTAGTTCAATGATGATTAAAATTAATGTTTCCAAACAAAAGAACATAAATGAGCAGCTGATTTTAAAAAATACAATGCTTTAGTAAAGCTTCGTTCACAATAAGTTGTAAGTGTTGTAAATTTTGTAACAATTTATCACAAATTCACCACATCGTGAATACCCCTAATATTTTGGACAGTTTGATATTTATTTTTTTTATTTTTAAATAAATATTATATATTTTTTTATATTAAGTCCGTATCTTTGCAAAAAACAACAAGCTACTATTGAAGAAAATCGATTGAAAACTCGAAAATATGTGTACAATCGAACTAAATCGCCCAAATTTAATGCTGATATATTTTTGAATTTCGTTTTATTTTATTGTTACATAATTTAATAACACGTTTGTGTATGAGTATTGTAATAAAATTTCTTTACTTTGAAATCACTTGAGTCGGAAAAATCCTCTGGCAGTGGATTTGCAATATAAAGTAAATTACACGTTTTATCGCTAGCGCAACTGAGTGATTGGATAAGAGATTTGGAACTGTCAAATGCAAAATCGGAATTGCATGCTTTTCGTATGCAACACTTCAACTTGTTGGGAACCGAGGTTTAAGTGATATAAACGACGTTTAAGTGACACTAAAAAGAAAGATCATGTGTGCTTTGCAAAGATATATTAGTGGTTTATTCAATACCTTCGGCCAGCCGCTTGTTTATCGATAACAACAAACTGAGTTAGAAAGCTCCATTATGCACATCGGATTCCAATGGTTACACCGTACGACGGTACTTTTCACACACGAAGTAAACCATACTCACGTGAAACTATAGGCAAAGGATAGTAAAACTGCGTTCTTACTTTTTCCTTAGAACGCACAGTGGTTCCCTTTATATGACAAAATTAAAAAAAAACAATGTAAATAATTTGAAGACTCAATGATGCAAACTTGATCTGATGGTGTCAAATTATTGTCCGGCAACTCTTTTTGTTTATTTTAGTGCAGTTATTATTAAATAGAAGCACTGAAATCAAACGTATTTATCAGCATTATTAGTGCATCGTCATTAGAATGTTCAATAACGGCATTCGGTGAAAAAGTGCGAAAAAACTAAAAAAATAAATGAAAATACACAATTTTATCAATACACAATTTTCTTTCAAAATGTTTGTATGGTAAACGTGCGGACTTTTCAGTGCCTTGTTTTTGTTTGGTTTAATTTCACACAAACCAGTTGTAGTGATGTTCCCCCCTTCGCCACGAGCCGATTTTTTTTTTAATAAAATATGAATGTCTTGGCTTTATATTGGTGTTTCCCGGTGCGCCCCGATTTTCGCCCTTTTGAGTAAATCGCGAAAGAGTTCCACTACGTCAATCTCTTTTGCTAGTTTGGCACATTTACAGATGAACTTTGTGTTTGATTTGTGCTCTGTACTGTGACCTAAAATTGTTTATGCAAATATGTATTAATAATATATTTTGTATATAAATATATTTTCTTTCAGACACGTTATATCGTTATAATTATACCCAAAATTTCAGAAATTCAGTGCACACAACATGGAAAAGAGGCTAAAAAATACGTCAGGATTACGACACTGTGGTGGAAACAATTTATATGCACGATAAGGATTTTACATATTATATTTGTGTTAGTTTGTAAACATTATATGTGTGCATAAAATTTGTATAATTATTAAAAAAAATCAGTACATGGCAACTGTCTGGAAAAAGTGCTGATTAGCTTAATAAGTACTCATAAAACAATTAATTTAAGATTCCAAGTACAAGCCCAAAATTCAACCCAAAAACGGAGGCGTCCTCAAAAACAATTTAAAGCAGCATTAAAATGGACAAAGCAATAAAGATTGACTGAAATCATACAAACAATTGCATCAACGTTGCTGCATCTGTTTTACGCAGTGCATTATTTTATGTTTAAAACACAAATGTACCCATAAATGTAAATCAAGTTTACAAAATTGGATTCATTAAGAGTGTAATGCATTTGGATTATCTCCTTTGCTTTCTTGAATTAGATATTGTGAATATTTTATACATGTTTATTAAAGACTTGATTTTCAAAAATGCCGAATAAGGAAGCCAGAAGAAAGTTTTTAGAAAGAAAAGTTTTATTCTAAATCAATTTCGCGAAAAACTTGGTAGGATCGTCGGTAAGCCAAAAGAAGAAGGTACGGGAAAGTGGGAATATATCCAGAAAATTTTTTAGTAACTTAGATGTATCTGCTGAAATTACTGGTATAGATAAAGATCTCTTGAAAAGATATTGAGCTTTATTGCAAGCCATGTCTTCAGGGAATAACAAAAATGTACAAAATTCAGGGTTTTCGCCCCCGAAACCGTAGGAAAAATAATGAACACATATCCGTGATTTTAACTACCCCCTTCTATACATAAAATTCTTATTCAGGAACCAGATGTTAAAAAAATGCATTAAAGCTTGTGCCTTTTTTCCTAAAAAAAATATATTTGAAGTGGTCGGACCACGCCAATTTTTTCAAAAAATTATATTGTATTTATCTGCAAAAGATCTTAAAACCAAAGTTTGAACTTAACATCTTTAATCTAACTATTTATGTCACTCTCTCCCATACAAGTAGAGCCACTATGGAACGTAAGGTTTCCTTTAAAAAGACGTTTAAGTTACAAAAAGTATTTGTTTAAAAAATTTATTTAATTTAATTAGGCAACTGGTTCTTCAATGACTTTAACGAATTCTCGGAATCTTCGGTTTATCGAATCCTAGGCTTAGTAAACAGCTCCAATTGGTAAAAATAGATAGGAAAAATTACACAATGGGTCTCATTAGGGTAACCTAATCTTACCCTAAAGATATTGAATTAAAACTTTAATTATAAGATCTTCTGCCGATATATATAATTTTTATATGGTTTACTTCGTGTGTGAAATTTTGTTTCGATAATTATGGTACGGTGTTATATTAGGTCTATTTCCGTACTAACTTTAAGTAATTGTAATAGAATAGGGAGTGACACTTTGCCTGTTATTCTTTTTTCTTGAGCTTTAAAAATTTGTTAAATACCGCTTTCAAGTAACTTTAGTTGAGTACGGAAACAGACCTATTATAAACATGTAACAAGAATACTACTGAAAAATATGTGCTGATCTCAAAATCGTTGGATTTTATGTGGTTTACAAAGTGGCTACACAAAAAAAAAGTATAGCAGTGAGAGGACTGCCGACCGAAGCGAAAACCTATATATAAAATATTAGTATTCCCTGGAAGACGTTGTCCTGCCACGGACCGCCTTACTGCTATATAAGAATTTTCATGCTAATATAGGGTTTCGGACTATCCTACATGTAGGATGGATTTACAGGTCGGACGGACATGTAGGATTTGCGAAAGCTCATACTGCAGCCCGTCCTACATGTAGGATGAAATCAAAAAGTTTTAAAAGTTCCGCTCTGATCTTGTTCTTCTCTGTGCGTCCTTGTTTGTAGATTTCCTTGGTAATTGTTGTTGGCGCAGTTAGCCGGAAATTTTTTGTAGACGTTGTGAATTGTAATCGTGTAGCTACAGTCGGCATATGAAATTAGAACTATTTTTGTTAAGAGCTTAAAACAATTTATTAAATTTTTTATATATTAGTGAAAATATTTCTTTTAAGCAAAAGTGTTACCATATCAAAATACATATAATTAAAGTAATTTATTTAAATTATTTCATTATTGAATTAATATAAAAAATTAAAGCTCATTTATATCTATTTATATCATAACACTAACACAATATACATGTTCACCATATCTATATTGCGTTATGTATTAAAAATAGAATATTCTAAAATTAAGAAATATCTATAGCTTATAAATTATATATAATTCATATAAGAAATTAAAGCTAAACAGTTTTAAAAAATAGAATGCTTAGGATAAGCAGACTTTAGTTATTCAATTACTACTGAAAATATTAATTAATTTGCAGGTTTAATACGTAATTGTTATTATATAAATATGCATAAATATTCTTTAAATTTCCTCAATGAGCTTAATATATATGAACAATGAGTAAATATATATAGTTCATATAGTTCATATGTATTTCCGATACGGTAACACTTTTACTAAAAACAAATAGACTTACCAATATTATATATACTCTTTAGTTCATATGTATAAACTGCTTTCTAAATTAGTTCGATGTCATATGCTGACTGTAGCTACAAATAAACATCCACAAAAAATTAAAGCTTACTGTACAACAATAACTACTTAACAAATTTACAACAACAATGCAAAGATAGTTACAAGATCCCAGCGGTTGCGCAGCATTAAAGGGGATGAACCGAATCGGCGGCGTAAAATATACAGCACTTTGCATGCTATATTTTCTGTTTGCCTGCTAGCAAGCACTTAGCACTTGCTTGTGCTACTGGTGATGGCACTTAGAGGATGTTGGCTAGCAACAAATTTTGCACTGCACTTGCTGGTGGTGGCACTTACTCGCCAGCAAAGAAAGCCAATTTAACTTTGCTGCACTTACTGATGTTGGAGACCGTTGGCCCACACACACGCACACACAAACTCAAGCACTTTCGTTCATTTTTTTCATTAATTTGTTATTTTTTAAGTTTTTTAACTTTACAATATTACAAGTTTACGAAATATGTTGCAAGTACAAGCTCTCGAACTAAATATGTCGCAAATTGATAAAATGCAAATAAAATAAAATATTTGCGCTAAAACACGACCGAAATGTGAAACGTCAAAATTTGCAATTGTCAAAATTTCATCGTCCATTTGACACTGCAAAAGAGACAAATTTATTTCAAAACACACACAAATTTTATTCAACCTGATATTTTCTATCCTACCACGACAGAAAAGTTTCCTTTTGACACACACCCTTTATGAAAAAATTTATTAATAAAACAATGGTAGTTGGCAACTCTGAAAATAAAATGGCGCAGAGGTGAAAATAAAAAGCCACTGAAAAATACAACAAGTTGGAAAATTGTCAAACTTTGTTTGACGATATGTAATAAAATAAGAGCATGCATGTAATTATTTGAATGTTCAACATATTCCTTTATCACAACTTAAAGATTAAAATGTTAAAACACTCAATGCATACATTATTTTTCTTGTTTGTAAACGAAGTTCCAGCAGAAAATGCAGAAAAAGATTGATCCATTTTTAAATCTCACCATGCAGCTGTTTGAGTAAAAGCAAATTTTTCAAAAATGTTGACAAATACAACAACTGGAGAAATTGCCAAATTTTAAAGGCATATATATACCAATATAAACCGAATTAATAATAAGTTTTGGTTGCAAACATCTATTTGCAAACTAACTTAAGTATTTATATGCTAACAAACAGATTATATGCATTAATTTCAGGAGTTGCCAAGAGATTTCTTTGTGAGCTTGCGGCCGATTAAGAACAAGAGTGACGATCACTGTTGATTTTTTTATTGACAAATACATGCAAACATTTTTGAGGTTATTTTTTGTTATCTTGTTATCTTTGCTGTCTGTATTGTTGACGATTTCCTTGGAAAAATACGATGATGCAAACCAATGATTTACCCTCTACCAAAATCGTTCAACGCGCCTAAAGAAGTTTTCACTTCAAAAAAAGCTGCTTTCTCTGCATGTGGGACAGTCGAGCAAGTGCACACTACTATCGTTAAAAGGAATCGCCGAAAACAACTGAACTAGGCAATATCTCGAAAACGAAATGAGGAAACAATAAAAAATTTTATTTTTTATGCATTTATATAGCAAACTACTTGTAACTATTTGTAAACCAGTGTTTTTATTCATAGTAAGTTAAAAATATAAATTATATATTTATATATATGTTTATATTAACCTGGCGTTTTAAAAAATCCTGTTTTCGGAGAAAAGACTGTTATTTAGAAAAACTAAAAATGAATGAATTTTAATTTTTATGTGTTAATATTAAATATTGAAATTAAATAATTTACATGCAATAACAATAGAGTTCAGCTACTACAGCTTTTTCACACTTTCTCCGCAATAGATCATTTTAAGAACCAGCCCAAATATCATTGAAATACTTCAAAGATATCGATAAAAGTGGTCCAAAAAAAAAAAAAACAAAAAGGGAGAAAAGTTTACCCACCATGGGTTGGGCTCAGGGACAACACAAGACATAACAACTAACCATGCGTGTACAAAAATCTTATCCTTCATTCGTTTTCAATCTACTTTTGAGTTGACCTTTTGGCAAGTTAACATCAAACACGCTACAGTTGTTAACAAAGGTACTCATGCGATTTAATGGAGCAGTTAACATATAATTTGTTCTACTAAATGGTAAATTAATCAAGTTGTTAGAGTTTCTACTGCTCCTACGGTTAGTGTTAAAATTTATAAGGGAAAGAAGTTCTGGAGAATCGAATACACCAGTTATGAGTTGGTGTAAGTAGACGATATCAGCAGATTTTCTTCTCTCACTTAAAGATTGCATTTTTAAAAATTTTAAACGATCCTCATGTGGAGGAAGGTTAAATGTGTCAGTTCCACTCAAGCCTCTCAGAGAAACCGAACAAAACGTTTTCAACATCAACATGCATATTGTAATGTGGGGACCAAGGTTCAGACTTGAAAATTTATAAATCGCAATAAATTTTGAAAAAAACCGCAGTAAAACGAATTTTTTCGCAGTAGTTTTTTGGTTTTTGGTTTTGGTTGCCAAGTGAGGACGCACGATTGAATAATACAGAGTTGTAGTTGTTATTAAGCTCTCAAACTCTTTGGCCCAGCATTTTATAAAACCAAGCATAGAAGATGCTTTTTTACAAATTATATTAATATGCATGTTAAACGACAATTTAGAATCCATGCATACACCAAGGTCTTTGACGGTAGTTACACAACTTAATGCAGTATCTTTAATTTTGTAATCAAAAATAAAATTGTTTCTTTTACGCGAAAATCAATTAATTACATAAAAAACATTCATTTGAATTTATAAAAATGAGCCAAATATAAACAAAATTATTACTAATACAAAATCATTCATTCTTTAATTTTTGAGGTAATCGTTCCTTTTATAAAATGAAAAAAAATTTTAGGGTTTTCCAATTTGAGTGATATGATTTATTAAAAAAAATTCAAATGTTTTTATTTAATGTGAAGTACAATCGATACAATTAAGTTCTGAATAAAACGTCTTTCATCGAACGAGTTCGATGAAGCCAATTTTCGAGCACTTTTTCCACTAAATCAAGTCGTATGTCATGAATAGCACATTAAATATTGACTTCTAAAGCTTGAAGATAGTGTGGTTTATTGTTAAAGACCAATGATTTCAAATAACCCCACAAGAAATAGTCTAATGGTATTAAATCACAACTTCTTGGAGGCCATTCAATGTCACAATTTCTTGAAATAATCAAATCTCCAAACTTTTCTCGCAATAATTCGGTTGTTGCACGTGCTGTGTGGCACGTAGCCCCTTCTTGTTGGAACCAGATGTTGTCAAGATCAATTTACTCTAATTTCGGCCCTAAAAAGTTGGTTATCATCGATCTATACCTCTCTCCATTGACAGCAACGGTCTTACCAGCTTCATTTCGAAAGAAGTACGGACCGATGATTAAACCAGACCAAAACCTACACCAAACTGTCAATTTTGGTTTATGTAATGGTTGTTCGTGAATAATTTGTGGATTTCCTTCGCACCAGAATCGACAGTTGCTTATTTACCGCACCACTCAGATGAAGTGAGCATCATCGGGGAAGATGATTTTCTTAAAAAAATTGTTATCGTTTTCAAGTTGTTCCAAAACAAAATCAGCAAATTCATGACGTTTACGGTAGTCCAATCGCTTCAGTTCTTGAGTGAAAACAATTTTATACGGATACAATCCCAAATCCTTTCTCAAAATCCGCCAGGTTGTGGTTTGAGACAATCCCAATTGTTAAAAACGTCTTGGAATCGATAAATTGCGGTCTTCAGCAACACTTGCCCCAACAGCAGCAATATTTACATGACTTCGAGCGGTTCTTTGCCTTATTGGCACTTGAACATTATGTAAAGAAAATGTACGCTCGTAATTTGTAACAATTCGACGAATAGCGAGCACAGGTGGATGATTATTACTAGATTGCGGATTTTTATGCAGAAATTGTTTTATCTCAAAATAAGTGTTTTAACGGTTCTAACCTATGTATAGAGTTTGTTTAAGTTTTTTTATATGCAAATTATATGCAAGTTATATGCAAGGAATATGCAAGCAATATGCAAAGTATATGCAAAAAGCTTTCAACTTCAAAAAGTCTAAAATTTCAGTTTTTATTGTAATCAAAACAATTTTAAGGTATTTTATTAATATTTAACAACAGTTCTAATATTTTCCCCTTTATTCGAGTGTTTTTAAAGAGTGTGTGTAAGTAATAATTTCAATTAACTTTTTTAGAAATATAGACTGAACGAGCAGATGTATTATATTTGTTTGTGTATATAATTTTAAACAATTTCTCTTATTTCGACATCAAAAACACTCACATATATTAAAAATTGTAGAAATTTTCAGTACAACGACTTTTTCATAAAACATCGTTACCTAAGAATCTTGTTGTTTTGATAACAAAAACAGTAAAATAATTTTTGCGCTTAGCTGAAAGAGTTTTTGCAAATAAGTGCTATGTCATATGAAAGGTAGCCAGATGTGCAATTTTTAATTAATTTAATTTTTACAACAAAAACAATCATAAAGCATATATACACTGACTTAACGGTACAGTTCAACCTATTTTTGTGAAGTGATTTTATTGAACAAAAAAAAAATTTGAATCAAATATATTAATGGACAGCGAATATGTCCACCGAAAAACCAATCTTTGATTTTCATGTCATTTTTTCTCATTCTTAGGTAACGATGTTTTATGAAAAAGTCGTTGTACTGAAAATTTCTACAATTTTTAATATATGTGAGTGTTTTTGATGTCGAAATAAGAGAAATTGTTCAAAACTATATACACAAAAAATATAATAAATCTGCTCGTTCAGTCTATATTTCTAAAAAAGTTAATTGAAATTAACACAGATAAGCAACAAGAGAGTGAATGATTTTAAACAGTTATACACATTAACAAATGCAAAAACAAAGCAAAAACAATAACAAATATCATTTAAAAAAGGTCCTTTGTTAAATTGTGATTAAAATCAGTGGCTGATCTTTCGGTGACAAAATTAAAAAATAATATTGTGTATTATCAAATTTTTGATATTTTAATCCGTTTGTTTTCATATAATAATCCCATTTTTTGAATTCTCATTGTGAAGAAGAAATATTACAAAATAGAATTATAACAGTATTACAAAAGAAAATGTCCAAATACTACTTATAAAATCTCAATTTGCATGCAATTTAAAACGGCTTCTTTGTGAATAAGTGGATAAACTATAGCAAAAGTTGTATACAATATATCTGTTCCGATAAGCAATAACAGCTTAACCCTTTCAATACTGACAGGGCACATGTGTCCCATTGAGTGTTCTTATTTAACTAGAACGATATCATTTTCATATATTAAGGGTATATTAAGAAAGGGACTTCACTGCTGAAATTTCCGAAATGCTGAAATTTACGAAAACTTCAGTGCAATTGTTTTTGTTTTGGTTTTCCGAAGTTTGCTTAAATTTACTGCTTTATTTTGTATAACGAAAATGAACACCAACGACAAGCAAGACACGAGAAGCAATAGAATTTTGCATAGAAAAAAGTATTGCTTCTCGTGTCTTGCCTGTCGTTGGTGTGCATTTTCGTTATACAAAATAAAGCTGTTAATCACCTATTGAGTTGATCAGTGTTGCCAGATGCCTTTCACCATTTACCCCTAGTTTGGATTTCAAATCCCCCTAAGATTCCTTTAAAATTTTTTTTTCGAAAAACATACAAAAATTTCATGCGGGGCAACTGAAGAGTAGTGCAACTGCAATGCAAGCCTATGTATTTAAAAGGTTGAGTGTTCGACGTCTTTAACAAGGGCAGAAAGTTGCTTCATAGTTCTCAATAGTCCAATGTGAAATTAACATTAAAATAAAGTCTTACTTTTGAAAGAAGGCTCCGTCTCCTACTTTTTCATGTATTTTTGGGCATATCTCTTTTTTCCCACGCTTTTTTTTTTCTAAAAGATCAAAGAACCAAGGCATGCGCCTTATGAAAACAACGTTTGGTCTTTGACCTGAAAGGAAAGGGATAGATTATTAGAAGAAGAATTGATTGGAACCATTCATGTATTATCGATTAGGCGGAACAAACTTGAAAGACAATTTGAATTGCTAACAACAGAGGCTAGTGTTATGCCTTAGCCTCGGCAAGTATTTCCAGCTCTCAGTTACTCTTGTCCTATAATTCAAGATTTTCCACAATTTAGTTGTGAATTTTTGTGTCAATAATTCTTAAATGTAGTAAAGAACAACGAAGTTGAAAAGAACCATGCCTGAACCCGTATTCGAACCGGGTACCTCTGAGTAGATAGTCTAGCGCACTCTTCACTAGACTACGAAGGCCGACTTGCTTTGTTTTTAGTTTTTACACGGAAACAATCAATGGAAATTTATGCAAGCCTTGCGGATTGCATAGAATACGTTATAAATATTCTTGACGTTAGTGACGACATTTTATTGTTGGGCGATTTTAATCTGCCTGACTTGAAATGGGAATCTTCAGCCGATGATACATATTTTTGTGCATCTAATTCGAAGACACGCCAAGAGCATATATTTGTTGATAATATAAGTTCTGACTTACAACAAGTAAGTTGTATTTATAATAGTCGTGAAAGACTTCTTGACCTGGTCTTAACAACAGACTGTAACAACGTGATTGTTAAGAGGGCTCTTCATGCTCTAACTTCTGTTGATAACTACCATCCACCACTGAGCATATGGTACAAGTCCGACAGGGAAAATATAGTGAATTCCAATTCAATAGATAAAGTTTATGAATTCAATTTCAGAAAAGCTGACTTTCTGAGGTTGAATCATTTACTTCATAGTAAACTTAATGTAATTTTAGAATACTTTAATGGTAATAATCTTGAAGATTCAATTAATTTTTTTTATATGGAAATCTTTACTATTTTTTCTGAGTCCGTGCCGTATAGCCTCAAATTTGCGAAAAATTGTGCTTACCCTTGGTACACAAGGGAATTAAAGACTCTTTGCAAAAACAGGAATAGGGCATGGAAGAAATATGTCTGTAGCTTAGACTTAAATGACCTAGAAACCTACAAGCATTTGTTTCTGGATTTTGAAAGTTGCTCAGCTATCTTATATAAAAATTATTTAGACAATATTAAGCTGAGAATATTGTCTGATCCAAAGAAATTCTGGGGTTTCATAAACACCAAAAAAAAAATCTGATCGATTCCCTTTATCATTTAAGACTTCTGACGGATTTACTGACGATCCCGTTACAATTTGTGGCCTATTTGCCACTCTCTTTAAAGAGTCATTCTGTTCAGACTTTATTAATCCTTATGAAGATTATTTTGAATATATGAACTCTACACCCAGGGTTTCGTTGGATTCTATATCCTTTACTTCAGAGAATATTTTAAAGTATATTGGATCGATCGAAGAAGATTTTAATGCTGGACCTGACGGAATTCCTGCCGCAGTGTTAACGCAATGTGGTTCCGTTCTAAGCCAACCACTCTTCATATTATTCAATAAATCAATTAGGGAATGTAATTTTCCACTTTTTTGTAAAAAATCTTTTATAAGTCCTATTTATAAAAAAGGTTGTAGGAATGATGTAAATAACTATAGGCCTATCGCTAAACTCTCATCGATTCCAAAACTTTTCGGCTCGTGTATGATCGTGTGAAGATTCATTGTGGGAGGGTCATAACAACTCGTCAGCATGGATTTGTTACTGGCAGATCCACTGTGTCTAATCTCCTCGATTTTACAGCATTCTGCTTAAATTCAGTTTATTCTGATAACCAGGTTGATTGTATTTACACTGATTTTAGTAAAGCATTTGATAGACTACCACACAAATTAATTATATTTAAACTAAAGTTAATGGGTTTTCCACAATTTTTTGTAAGCTGGATTCAATCGTATCTGACAGAGCGATTTTATCAAATACGATTTCAAGGTGTATTGTCTGCTGAATTTATTGCTGAATCAGGTGTTCCTCAAGGTAGCCACCTTGGTCCACTTCTGTTTATTTTAGCCATTAATGATGTGACCCACATCATCAAATACTCCCATCTGCTCATTTATGCAGATGATATGAAAATATACAGAACAGTAGATTCTAAAGACAATTCAGTTCTACTCCAGTCTGATTTAAAATCCTTTGAAGTTTGGTGTTCTAAAAATAATATGTTTCCTAATCCAGATAAATGCCAAACTATGACATTTTCGCGAAAAAGGAATAATTTAATTTTTGATTATAAGATAAAACATACGGCTTTAAATCGTGTAGATTCTGTCAAAGATCTTGGTATATGCATGGATTTTAAGCTATCTTTTAGCGTTCATATTGATAGCATTTGTAAAAAAGCGTCTTCTATGCTCGGTTTTATAAAACGCTGGGCCAAAGAATTTAATAGTATGATTGCAACTACAATGCTGTATTATTCAATTGTCCGTCCTCACTTGGAGTATGCAAGTCAAGTTTGGTCTCCAAGTTACAATGTACATGTTGAACGAATAGAAAGAATTCAAAAACGTTTTGTTCGGTTTACTCTAAGGGGCTTAAGTGAAACTGACACTTTAAATCTTCCTCCTTATGAGGATCGTTTAAAACTATTAAAAATGCAATCCTTAAATGAGAGAAGGAAGTCTGCTGATATCGTCTACTTACACCAACTCATAACTGGTGGGTTCGATTCACCGGAACTCCTAACTCTTATAAATTTTAACACTAACCGTAGAAGCAGTAGAAACGCTACAATTTAATTTACTTACCTTTTAGTAGCACAAATTATATGGCTACTGCTCCTTTACATCGCATGAGTACCTTTGTTAACAACTGTAGCTTTTTTGATGTTAACTTATCGAAAGGTCAACTCAAAAGTAGATTGAAAACTAATGTATGATTAGATCTATGTTAACGCATGGTTAGTTGTTATGTCTTGTGTTGTCCCTGAGCCCAACCCATATTATGGTGGGTAAATTTTTCTCACTTTGGATTGTTTTGGACCACTTTTATCTATGTATATCGTTGAGATATTTCAATGATATTAAGTTGGTTCTTAAGATAGTCTAATGTGGAGAAAGTGCGAAAAAGCTGTAGTAGCTGAACTCTATTGTTATTGCATTATAAGAGAAAAACTGCATGGTGAAAATAAATATTAACATACTTGATTCTTGAAGTAGTTGAATTTAATATGAAACACTTTATTTTACCTTAAAACATATTCTTATAAATAATTGGATATGAATGCATTTTAAATTAATGAATAAGACACTTTATTATTACTACCTTAAATTGAATTAAAAGTGGAATAATTAAAATCAATATGGAAAAATTAATTTTGACCTTGGAAAACAATTAAATTAAATATTTTAACACTTTATTTAAAATATTTATACACTTTGGTTTAAGTATGAAAATCATTCAATAAACCTTTTTTCATAGTAAAAACAAAAGTGGATACACTTTAGAATAAATATTTCATCCTTTGAATCTTAGTCTAGGCAAAAACAGTTAAATCGGAGTGTGAATATAAAAATGTTATTACATTTTTTCTCTGGGTGTAAAAATTGATTAAAGATGAACAGAATCACTAACACACTTGGAAGCTGTTTCGTAAGCCGCTAAGCCCACTTCTATCATCAGTCTTCTGTGATATCAGTAAATCTTTATATATAGTCTCTAATTCGGCCGTGGGGGTATTTTAACTTCGGCCCAGTCGAAGATAATTCCTTTCTAGTTTGACATCAAATCATGTTTTTATTTAAGCAAAAAATAAGTAGATTACTATAAGGAAGATTTTTTCTTTTTTTTTTATTATTTTTTTTTTACTCTAGACACACAACTGCATTCTTAGAGATAAATGGGGCGTTCAAATTATATAGAGAATTTTGAAACAAAACTCAGTTTTATGAATAGTCTGGTATGAAAAAATAGTTTTTCAGCCATAACTTTTGACTGGAATGAGATATTGTAGTAATTTTTTCACATACATTTTTTTTAAGACTTGACTTTTTTGTAAAAAATATAAAAACAACATTTTGGAAAAAATAAATTTCGCGGTAAAAATCAAAGGGGTTTGTTGTTTTGATGACAAAAACAGTCAAATAATTTTTGCGCTTAGCTGGAAGAACTTTTGCAAATAAATGCTATGTCATATGAAATTTGTAATTATTCATTGATTTAATTTTTACAACAAAAAAATTTTTTGAGTCATTTTTGGAGTAGAAAGTCAATATTTTGGACCCTTTTTTGACACAACTATAATACATATATACACTGACTTAGTGGTACATTTCAAACTATTTTTTGAAGTGATTTTATTGAACTTTTAAGCAAAAAAATTTAAATGAAATATATTAATGGACAGCGGAGATATTTGCATCGAAAGACCAAACTTGGATTTTCATGTCGTTTTTTACTCATTCTTAGGTATCGATGTTTTCTGAAAAAGTCGTTGTACTAAAAAATTCTAAAATTTTTAATATATTGTTAGAATCGCTGATGTTGGAAAAATTAAAGACGATGGTTGAAATTTTATCGACTTACAATTTATTTGTCTTTTTCAGTCTGAACATAGAGATTAAAATTAACCGGAAAAAACAATTTTTTACAGTACTGCCAAATTCCGGTATTTTGAGCTGTCAGATTAGCTAAGTGCTACCCATAGAAAAGAAACACATTTACCCCATGAACACATTATATGACAAACGAAACAAAAGTGAACTTAAATTAATTAAGTTAACAACTCGGCCAAACTGACTTTCGATCGACCTCGATCGCTACGTAATAAACGGCAGACGGCACGTTTCACAAACTTATCCCAGGTATCGCATTGCTCTGGTTCATTACATCAATGGCCGGCCCTTCACCACTTGGTAACCATTTTCGCATTCTGCTCGCTTCGATAACACCGTCGTATGGCAACTGGGTCAACTGACAATTTTCGACATCACGCACAACATATCTGTCGTTACCAAGGATTTTATGTACTACGTATGGTCCCCTATATTTAGGTATTAATTTTTTATTGGTACCCATTACAGTGTCAATATTCCTTATGACTACGAAATCACCTACGTCGTACTTCTTTGCGTCAGTGTTTTGCTCTAAGGAGTAGTCCAAACTATATTTTTGTGATTTTTTTATAGCATTTTCGGCACTTAGTCGTATTTGTTGTAGGTTACGGGTTTTATTTGAGTCTATTTTACTTTGAACGTATTCAGTAAATTCGTCAATGATAACTCCGCGCTGTTCAACACCAAATAATAAATCACTAGGAGTCTTCTTGGTTGTACTATGAACTGAATTGTTAATAGCGTATTCTATATTAAGCAACTTGGCGCACCAATTCGAATGATTTAATGGGTCACTTAACTTTCCTAACATGCATTTTATTACCCTGTTTACCCGTTCCACCTGTCCATTTGCCTGAGGGGATGCGGTTGCTACTTTCACGTGAGCTATATTTCTTCTAAGAAGAAAGTCGTCAAACTCCAATGATGTAAAACAGGTCCCCCTATCAGACACAATTCTTTTAGGTCGACTATAGTAACTGAAATATTTCTCTAAAGCACTAGTAACTTCACGTGTACTAGTTGAATTCGTCGGGTATAATTTCACAAATTTCGTAAATGCATCCACTACGACTAAGATATGCTTCCTTTTGGATTGGATGGATGGCAACGGACCAAAATGATCGACGTGAAGGGTATCGAACGGCAGCGGCACTTTTGGAATAGGATATAAGTTCCTCTCGCGGGTTCTTACCGGCAGAGCATACATTAAACATTTCAAACAGTTTTTGATGAATCCGTCGATTTTTTGTCGCATTTGCGGGAACCAGTAGTACATTTTGATTTTATCAAGACATTTGTCAACTGCTTGGTGACCAATTTTCTCATGCAGCAGGCGTATAACATTATCTTCTACCTCGGTAGGAACATATAAAAGCTTTTGTCCGTCAACATGCGTTCTAAAAACAAGCCCATCTATCATCTCAAAGTTTTTTACATTTCCCGTCTCTAGTCGATCTTTTAAGTTCCTTATAGTGGCATCGCGTCCTTGAGCGATCTGGATTTGTAAATCAACGTCATTCACATTCAATAATGCAGCAACTTGGCACCGACTGAGGGCATCTACATGACCCATAGCTGAACCGTTTCGATGCTGTATTGTATAATTGTAATTTTCCAGTTCTAGAGCCCATCTAGCTATGCGTGGATTAATTTGTTTCTTTTCCAAAGTCATCGTCAGGGAGTTGCAGTCAGTAACAATTTTAAAGGGTATTCCTTCCAAATACACTCGAAATCGCCTAAGAGAATATATTAAAGCCAGAGTCTCTAACTCAAAGCTATGGTATCGGCACTCGGCAGAGGACGTAGTCTTTGAATAGTAGGATATTGGATGAAGATTTCCATCGTTTTGTCGTTGTAATAGCACTGCCCCAAAACCAATTGTACTGGCGTCGCAGTGTAATTCAGTCTCTCTTATCGGGTTATAAATCGCCAACACAGGGGCCTCGGTCAGTCTTCTTTTTAGTTCGTTAAATGCGTCAATGCATGTTTCGTCAAAACAAAACTCGGAATTTTTTTTCAACAAACTTTGTAGTGGTTTTGCTATACGTGAAAATGACGGTACAAACCGGCGAAAATATGAGAAAAGTCCAATACATGCTTGCAAGTTTTTGTGATTAGTGGGTACGGGGTATTTTTTGATAGCCTCGATATGAGACGTGCTAGGTGAAATTCCAGAAGAAGTTACTGAATATCCAAGATACTCGATTTTTCTATGACAAAACTTACACTTCGCAAGATTAAGTTTTAAGTTTTGACTGGCAATGCGTCGTAATACCCTTCGCAGCAAATTTTTGTGGTCGTCAATATTTGTACTTGCAATAAGTATGTCATCCATATAAATTACAATTTCTCTTTTTTCTACAAATTCCCGAAATATTTCATTAATGAATCGCTGAAAAACAGCTGGGGCATTCTTAAGCCCAAATGGCATTTTCAAATACTCGTACTGCCCAAACGGCGTCACAAAAGCAGTATACGGAATTGAATCGTCTGATACACTTACGTGATGGAAACCGCTTTTTAAGTCTAAAACCGAAAAATATAGTTTCCCCTCTAAATACTCTATGCAGTCCTCAATTAATGGAAGTGGATAGTTATCCCTTACTGTTAGCTTATTTAACCCCCGGTAATCAACACACATGCGCGTCTGGCCATTCTTCTTTTTAACCAGAACTAGTGCGGAGGCATAGGGAGAATTGCTTGGCCTTATAATCCTGTCTCTTAGCAACTCATCTATAATCTCTTGAACCTTAGTCCGTTCAAAAAAGGAAAGTCTTCTTGGTGCACAATGAAAAGGTCTGTCAGACGTCAAATGAATCTTCATTTCGTAGTTTATCGGTTTTATAAAAATATCTTTTGGCTCTACATAACACTCCATAATTAAGCTATTTAGTTCATCACGCGAAGTTTTTTCTAAAGAATAATCTATATCTAATTCGTCATTATCAACGGCAATTTCAATATTAAATATATTAGGCACATCTATCTCGTCACTTTGTTCGTCACTTTGTTTGTCACCTTGTCTACGTAACTCTTCAGTCGACTCAGTTGAACCAGTCCCCACGACTGTTGCGACTGAGCACCCAGATCTACAATTTAGCTTCGGACCACAAGTGTTAAGCAGGCCATATTTGTCAAGAACCATTAAGAAGTCATTACGCCCAAAAGTGCAAGATTGTTCCTTTTCATTAATTTTTATTAATCTCTCCTTACAATATTTCCAGTTCATTTTTTTTAAACTTATATTAAATTTTTTTAAAAAATCACGCCCTAAAATAAGAGGCATTAACATTGCATCATTTGGCAAAACATAGATAAGAATTTTTCTTTCACAATTTCGAAATTTAATTGTTACAGGAATTGTATTTAAAAATTGAAGTGGTTTCCCTCCAATGCCACAGTATTTTGATTTAATTAATGTGTCTTTAGTGCACTGCAAACTAATCGGAACGCATGATTGCTTGATAAAACTAATTGGACTGCCGGTGTCGAAAAGAGAAAAAAATTGGTTAAACCTTGCACTTTCCGTCGTACCAACTCCAAAAGCAATACTCACCAAATTAAGAGCACCCATTACATTGCTTTCATTATCCAGAGTGTCCTCCCCTTCAACAATGGCGACCTGGTGTCCTTTATTTAGAGCAGCTAACTCGACGAGAACCTTCCTTGGGTTAGGGCATGAGCGATGGTCGTGGCCCATTCGCCAACATTTAAAACACGATCCATTTGCCCGCAGCGGATAAGGGCAGTTTGGCTTTATATGACCCGTCTGGGAACAATTGAAACACAATGGAGCTTCCTTCGGAATAAATTTGTCGGCATTTCGCGCATCTCTCGGTTTGGTGGCACTAACGGATCGGGCACTGGTAGCTGACACTAGCGACAGATACTTATTTTGATAACGGTTGATGAGTGACTTAAGTTCACCTAGTGTCTTGGCGCCCATCAATAAACTTATATTCGTGACTTTACCTTCAATGCCGTCGATGATAAAATCTACCACTTCCGGCTCTCCAATATTTGCTCTTTTTGCAATTGCCTGCATCTCAATTACGAAACGATGCAATGTTTCGTTGCGGCAATCCCATTTGCGTGTAGCTAAGATTTTGTAAATGTCTGCACGAGTGACTTCAACAGAGAATTCAGCCCTTAACGCTTCGCACATGTCTTCGTATTTAACGGCAGACGTAGTAGATAAAAACGCACGTGCAGTTCCGCTCAGGGAACGCCGTAAGCTGAGCAGCTTGAAGCGGTCATCGGCATTGATGGTGAGCATAAGTTCGTCAAAGTTTTTCAAAAAATGTTGTACGGAATGGGATGCTTCATCACCGCTGAACTTTGGGATGGCATGCTCGATGTCACCAAAGTCCAGTTGGCGCAAATTCGGGACTGGCGCATAAGATTCGAGCTGCTTTATTTCTTGCTGCACTTGCAATATTTCCCGTCGTTTTATCAGCCGCTGAAGCTCTTTATCAAGGGCGATGTCATCGTCGTCAGAATTTGTAGCTTTCCCTTTTACGGCAACATCATCATCGGCATTAGCAGAGGCGGCATATTCGAAGTAATTTGGAACATTCACTTCCACGTTGAGGGACTGTCCACCACAGGCACCTTCGTCTGGGCTTGCGCTGGCAAGGTTTTTGGAATTGATAAACTCGTCTTTAGCGGCATTTTCGGCATCAAGAAAAGCAGTGTGCTGTGAATCGGCAGAAGTAGCAGTCTGTGCGTTTTGATTAGTGCCATTTACCGTTGCAGCATCCTTTAAGTTTTGGTCATCATATAGTTTCTTCAACTGCGACAGCGTAGCAGATGACGAGAAATTTACACCGGCTGCAGCCAATGCATCCATTAAGGTTAGTTTCGTCATTTTTTGAGACATTTGTCTTAAAAATTTTCTTTGATGGTTAAGCAAATTGAAGCGGTAATAGGCAACCCCACATCTGAGTTGTTAGAATCGCTGATGTTGGAAAAATTAAAGACGATGGTTGAAATTTTATCGACTTACAATTTATTTGTCTTTTTCAGTCTGAACATAGAGATTAAAATTAACCGGAAAAAACAATTTTTTACAGTACTGCCAAATTCCGGTATTTTGAGCTGTCAGATTAGCTAAGTGCTACCCATAGAAAAGAAACACATTTACCCCATGAACACATTATATGACAAACGAAACAAAAGTGAACTTAAATTAATTAAGTTAACAATATATATGAGTGTTTTTGATGTCAAAATAAAGGAAATTTTTTAAAATTAGATACACAAAAAAGTCCAATACAAAATATATTATAATAACAAAATTACCGTTAGTGGAAAAATTTCGAAGTAGGTGTGGCAAAAAATAAGTATGTTACATTTTAATCTAGAATGCGCTTAATATGTATACCTATTTTTAGCGAAATTTGTTGAGCCGTTTAGATTTGTTTAAAACCCAAACAAACAAACAGAAAATGAGTTTTATTACTATAGATATTATATAAGTGAATTAATACATATTCATTGCTCAAAAAATGGTTCTGTCATAACTTTTTAAACAAACATTTTTTTCGCATTTCTCTTTTGTACAAAAATATTTCGCACAAAAGAAAACAATTCAAATAAGTATTATTTCCGCCACTGCTTTTGCCACAAAAAAAAATCAAATTTTACAAATTTTATCGTTCAGTCGTCTTGAAAACACAAAATTAAGAACTGCAGTCGGTGATATAAGCTGCAGGGTCTCTTATTTAAAACTGCATTGCTTGCAAGCGCCCTTCACTCTACATCATCTCTCCCTCTATCTCTTTTGCTCTCTCTCTCTCTCTCTCTCTCTCTCTCTCTCTTTCTCTGTATTTCTTTCAGAAAATTTCCCAAAATTCGCTAAATGGAGCTTGATAACGTGTAGCTGCTTTGGTTAATTTTTTTTCATTAACTGCTTTAAGATTTAACAGTTTTCACAGTAAATAGATGTTTTTTTTTAACAGATTTCACTGGCATGCAAGTTAACTTTTACATTTTTTTTAAAAAAATTCGTATTTTTTGTTCACTTTTTATGGTTATACTTGTGATAGCAACTTTTTGTTTTTTTTCATTTATATCAAGCTCAGCACGACGAACTCTTGATGATAAACATTAAAAACAAACAACTTTTAAAAACAGACTCGGTTATTAAAACATGACCAGCAACAACAATATTTATACCACACATTTTAACTACCTTTTCATTGCAACGGTTGCACTTTATAGCAAAAAAAAATCACAACAAATTCACTCTGCTCTGCTTATTAGTATTAATTAGCTTTTTTTTTAATTAGCTGCCGTTACGATCCGTTTAATTTTGAAATGGAAGCAACAACATTGAATGCAGCTGACCATAATGTTAAACCACAACAACAATTACAGTTTACACGAAACTTAAAAAAAAAACAACAGTTCACTTTAAAAAACTATGATGAGTTAATAACAATTTATCAAGCGCTGAACTCATCTATCAGCAAAGATTCTGTGCACGCATGCGCGCCTACTAAGAGCACGATTATGATAACAAAGTCAGCCGCAAACGAACAACAAAACGGCAGCAACAAAGAAATTAACGGCACACGCTAGAAGCATCCATGGGCGGCCGTGGGTGGCTTCACTGGGCAACTAGGGAACTTGGCAAACACGAACGATAAGAAGCAACAACAGTTGCCACAACAAAATAAAAAAATAGCACAGATTGACCGACGCGTCGCGCTTTAACTCAGCGAACTGTTCGCTTCAAGAAACCGATCACGAATAGCCAAAGCTTGGCGGGTGCAAAGAGAAAAGCTCTCACCAACAATCATTGCCAGCAGCAGCAGCAATACAGCAGCCAATCTTGGCCAACTTCTTCATGCAGTTCAGTTCAGTTCAGATCAAATTCAAATTTCTATAAAAATAAAACATTGACTGTTGCTGCTGTTGTGCTGCTCTGTGCAAGTTGTCGATCGAGCTTTTCAGCTTGTCTAGCGGGCCTACGTTTGGCACGTCTCAGCGTCCCTCAATCTGTAAATAGGCAAACCTCTTGTATCTTTTTTGTTATTGCTGTGCTCGCAGCTGCTACTTCTAGCCAACTAGCAACGCTTCATTTACCTAGTTTCTGTCTTTGCTGTTGTTCTGTTGTTGTTTCTAATTCGATTGGTTATTTTTATGTTAGTTGCGTGTCTCTCGTCGCACCGAACAACCAACCATTTGTGTACCATATTTTGTTTGTTATAACATTTGCGACAAAATTTCATCTAGCGGTTTTTGAAATTGTTTTCCCAACATACAGTGGAAGTAGCTTAAATGTTTCATATGTGTTGATTTGGTTTGACTTTTTTGTGAGGATATACATACTTTGTCGTCACGTACTCCAAGTCTGGCCAAGCTTTCTTTTTTTAAATCTACTTATTCTAAGTCAGATCCAAATTTTCATCATTCACTTCAAGTCCAATACCAAAAGGGATGTAACCTAATAATGAACAAAACGCGTATTTTTGGCACGCAAGTTCAAGGTTTGAATTTGAGCATAAAAAGGGTATTTTTTTCGTGTCAAAAATTATAAATCAAGTGTTAGTTTTACATAAAACATTTCAAGAACTCACTTATTTTTGCATTTGAAAACATGGCTTATTTTTCCTCGTTGTTTATTTTATTAAGACGTTTGTTTTTTATGTTAATGTTTTTTGGTTGTCTTGCGATCTAGAAACATGACCAACTCAGATATTTTTCATCATATCTGAATATTATGCTAAAATAGTTTGAAAATTTTTTAAAATGCCATAGATTTCAATATGAAAAAGTGTCTTTATCCCCAGTACCCAAAAATTTTAAAAGAGGTAATCTTAGGAGACTTAATTGCAGTGCATAAGATGGTGTACACGATAACTACAATGTTTACATTTAAACCCTCACCTATAACGAACTTCTATACAACGAGACTCTCTATTACGAATTAATTTCTAGAACACAGTTTTATCGTTGTAGTTTTGATATCTTTTAATTTCCTTAAAACGAATTTTCATTAAGTGAATTTTTCCTTAAAAGGAATAATTTTTGCAGTCACTAAAATTTAGTGGTAATGGAAATTAAAATTAATTAATAATTAATGGTAATGAAAGAAATTTACATAACCGCTAAAATTGTAAAAAAAAACTCACCAGTACAAAATTTCTCAAGTGTAGAATTCTTCAATTCACATTACCACTAAATATTAAATACTATTGGAAATAAGTTTTTTATTACTTTTATTTGCATAAAATTAAATAACTACTTCTTCTTTTTGTAATAAAAAGCACAATCATTTTATCAAAAGTATAAATGCTACTTTATGATTTTTATTTTAAAAATTAAAAATAATATCATTGTAATCCATGCAGAAATATCATTGCATGAATGCAGCATTTAACCAATGTTGATGTACATATTAACATATTAGGGAGTCCAATCCCGAAAGCTTTTCTCGATCCCGGGATCCCGGGATCCCGGGACTAGTTCGGGATTGAAAACTTTTAGAAGTAAAGATTTCAAAACGTTTTTAAAACAATTTTTTATTATTTACGAGTATTACTTGAAACTAAAAAATGTAAATTAATTCATTTATAAAACAACAAAAATAAAACAAAACACATAAAGGGTATTCACAATATCGTTGTTTTCATTGTAGTGAAAAACCCCGTTGTATTGATACCAAACTTTACCGAGTGGTTTTTATATTTTTTGTTGTTTTACATGAAATCTCTAAAAACCAAAAGTGCGGTAATTTTAAGTAGCCCAATTATATGTTTAACAAACTTAGTTTTTAAATTTCCATAAACAACTGATCGGCTGTCAGATATTTTTTTAATTGCAGAATGAAAGAAGCTCAAAATGCAAATTAAACTTTTTTAAGCCATATATTAATAAAATATATAAAATTGGATATTTAATTTATTTGCATAGTAGCAAAAAGATATAGTGGGATGTTCCGAACAACAAATTCTATTTTAACCTTCACCTGGCATGCTCATCCTGAGTCACATACTTGGATACGTGGGGTACATACAAAGCCCAGTGATTAAAACCTTTGTAACAATTTAAGTATTAATTATTTTGTCTCAAAAAAATTTAGAGATAATCCTTAGATACCATTTTAAGCTATACAATAGTCCAAGTTAAAAAAAAAGATCAGCGTTCATAAAAAATCCAAAAAACTAGAAAAAATTCCAAAAAAATCAAAACGAGAAAGAACGTGGGGTATGTACGTACCCCACGAGGCCAGGTGAAGGTTAAAGGGTGCTCATAATTGTGGTTTTCAACTATGGCAAAAACACAATAATACCACGATACCACACAATTGTGAATACCCTTAATGTGAATAAACACAAAAATACTTAAATAATATTAACGACTTGCAAATTGTATTAATTTAAAGAAAAAAAAAAATATAAAGTAATAAAATGCAGAACAGTTTAAGGTATTATTATATAAATGTTAAACATTGTTTTTTAGCACCGTCTTCATGTTTTTTTGTGTTTAAGGCAAAATAATGTTGGAAAAAACTTTTCAAAATTAATTTTTTTGTTTTAATTATTTTTTAAGTAATACATTAAACTAAGCAACGCGTCCTATTTTTCATTAGAGAGTTTTGTTCGGATATTACTACAAATATAACTTGATGATGAGATAGAAGCACTGTTCTGATTCTATGCTAGTTTGAGAAATAGTTGTAAGCAATTTGTAAGTTTCGATCACAATTGCTTTCACCACAAAACAAAATTACTTTCCGATTTCCTTTCATTTAACAACATAAAAATTAAAACAAAAACATTACACCATTCATGAAATAAGCACTAGTTGAAAAAAAACGTTAGATGGCGGACCCTGTATATATGAAAATTTTATCGAAAATATGAATTTTCAGTAACATTTAATTTTTTAGTCGCGGTAGACCTTTTGATGGAAATTCCCATGTATTGAATTTATTATAGCTATCGTAATAGCTTTAAAATTTTGACTGTTTTCGTGACAGACAGACAGACGGACATGACTAAACCGACTCAGGAGGTAGTGCTGATCAAGAATATATATATATACTTGTCTATACCTGCCAAGCCTCCTTATCGGCGTTACAAACGAAAGGACAAAGTTAATACATTCCTTACTCAGTACGGTTTTTCATTAACTCCGTATGTAATTAATTAAAAACAAAACATATATGTTTTTATTATTTTTTATTTTATATAATTTTTTAAAGGCATAAACAATAAAATCAAAAAGTGTAATTTACAATATATATTTCTGCACTTATCACAACCGTGTCTCATCATATGAGACATTTCAAATGGAAGTTAGTATAAATTTTTATAAAAACACCACATAATCATTTATTTCGTTCCTTACAGTTCAAAATGCCCGTAAAAATCCGGAACTAGTCTGCTTTTCGTAGGAAGCAAGCACCAATTTACACTGAGAAAAAAGCATAATAAATAAAAAAAAATGTACTTAACATTTTAAATAATTTTACATGTTTTAGCGCCGAGAAATTTTTATTTTTCAAACGGAAATTTTTATTTGAAATAAATAATTAAATTAAAATAAACAAGGTATTAATATTTTCTTTCAAAGAAAAACTTTCATTTGGAAAAAATATACTTGCTTTCTTAGGTTTTTTAGAGATAATGTAAATTTCTTCCATATCCATTAAAAATTTAGTGATAATGCACATTTTTTTCCATAAGCACTAAAATTTTTCACTTCCATTTGATTAAAGTTTTTTCTAAATGACCTTGTTATTTATTATGTTGATTTTAAATGATTTAAATACAAATTCTAAATGTTTGATAGTTTAAATCTTACTTAATTTTAAATACAAATTCTAGTTGTTTGATAGTTTAAAATCGTTTATTGAGCTTAAGGTCGAAGTTAGAACAATTAATTGTACCAACGAATCTTTCCAATTCGTATTTGTATTAAAAATCAAGTGTGTTTTAAACTATCAAACATTTAAAATTTGTATTTAACTCATATAAAATCAACATAATTTTTCACTTCCACTATATTTTAATGGTAATGACATTTCTTTTTCAACTACGATTACATACTAATGATAATGCATTTTTTCCCATTAACATTACAAACTAATTGTAATGAAATTTTTTCCCCATTATCATTACATATTAATGGTAATGCAATTTTTTCCATTAGCATGACATATTAATGGTAATGCAACTTTGATTTGTATTAGCACTAAGCGCATAAAGGTATTGATATTTTTATCGCACTAATAATTAAATGCATTATGCCCGTCTATGATCCCAATAACGCACAAAAAGATTTTATGTACTTAGAAGATTATATAGCTTGCCTATTTCCCTCCCAACATGACTTCGTTACTTCAGCTGTTACTTCGACCAAGGCATTATCTATAACAACATTACAGAAAGCGGTTTTTGACGAACATCTTAACACACGAGGAGGAGAACAAACCTATGGCCATAAATTTACAAAAATTAAATAAAGTCTGGAAAATTACTGTAAAACCAGAAACAAATGCAAACTGTTTTAGAAAGACAGAATGTAGAGGACTTTTTGCTACTATCCGATTGGAAGGCTTCCATTTAAAAGTGATAAAGAAACATTCCCCACCGTATCTTTTGGAAGCTTAAGGGTAGTTTTGTACTTATGTTGTTTCCAAACCGCTTCTTTAAGAATGCATGTGGAAACTTTTACTTATTGACAAGCAATGACAACAGAAAATATAAATATTATTGTTTCCTAGCCGCTTATTATAGAATTTGATAGTCTAGTGGTAGCGCGCTTGACTGTCGCTCAGGGGTCCCGGGTTCGAATCCAGACCGGACATTTTCATTACAAGGGAAAGGAATGTTTCCACATTAATTTTTAGAACAGAACAAAGGACTGCTTCCAATTTACTTCTTAAGACAGCGGAGGGGAATGTTTCCCTTTAATGGCATGCTGTGTAAAAAAAGAAATGGTGTGTCCAACGGAAGGGAATGTTTCCTACACCCGATAAAAAAAAGGTTGTAACATTAAAAAAATTTGTGTGCCTATTTAAAAAAATCTTTTTTAAATTTAACAACAAGATAGGTGTTGTTAAATACAAAAAGAGAGAAAGAGCAAGCATTGTCAAACAATGAAAAACCCTTCTTATTAAAGACAGTTTTGTAAATAGTACAACAAAACATAAATATTTTTTTGACAATAGGGAGAAAAATCACAATCAAAAAAGTAGTATTACAATGATTGACAACATTGCTTTTATATGAAAGATGCTATCTTTATTAATACAAAATAATTATACAAAGAATATAACGAGAAGCATACCTTTATAATAACAAGCATGTTGTAACTCAGAGAAATGGCAAATCTTTATAGTATTAAAGACATTTTTTGTTTATTAACAAGAGTCAGGTAATATTAACGGAAATTGACTTTATATGATTTAAATACAAATTCTAAATGTTTGATAGTTTAAATCATACTTGATTTTAAATACAAATTCTAGTTGTTTGACAGTTTAAAATCGTTTATCGAGCTTAAGGTCAAAGTTAGAAACAATTAATTGTTCTAACGAATTTTTCTAAAGAAACAACAACAACAACAAAGTTTTTTCAATATGAACGGAAAAAAAAAAAACCACTAGCAAATTGATTTTATTGTACAATTTCTGCGTGCTAAACGCGTCATCAGAAATCTTTGTGATTGCCCGTGCAAGCGCGTAGACGCACTGCACCATCGGGGCGATGAGATTTTGAAGCTTCAATTTCTCATTTTTTCCCTTAATTTCATAATGCCACATTTTGTTGTTGTATTTCTGTTTTACTTTAGTTTCTATGCCTATATTATATGTAGTCCAACAGCCTGCTGGAATTCTGCACTAACAAAGCATGTTTACTGAAGTTGTTTTTAGAATTTTTTGCTGATTTTGTTTTTCAGCTGTTTCCGTTTGGTCGAGCTCTACCATTTGATTAAAGTTTTTTCCTAAATGACCTCTATGTTTATTATGTTGACTTTATATGATTTAAATACAAATTCTAAATGTTTGATAGTTTAAATCATACTTGATTTTAAATACAAATTCTAGTTGTTTGACAGTTTAAAATCGTTTATCGAGCTTAAGGTCAAAGTTAGAAACAATTAATTGTTCTAACGAATTTTTCTAAAGAAACAACAACAACAACAAAGTTTTTTCAATATGAACGGAAAAAAAACCACTAGCAAATTGATTTTATTGTACAATTTCTGCGTGCTAAACGCGTCATCAGAAATCTTTGTGATTGCCCGTGCAAGCGCGTAGACGCACTGCACCATCGGGGCGATGAGATTTTGAAGCTTCAATTTCTCATTTTTTCCCTTAATTTCATAATGCCACATTTTGTTGTTGTATTTCTGTTTTACTTTAGTTTCTATGCCTATATTCGTTAGAAAAATTCGTTAGAACAATTAATTGTTTCTAACTTTGACCTTAAGCTCGATAAACGATTTTAAACTGTCAAACAACTAGAATTTGTATTTAAAATCAAGTATGATTTAAACTATCAAACATTTAGAATTTGTATTTAAATCATATAAAGTCAACATAATAAACATAGAGGTCATTTAGGAAAAAACTTTAATCAAATGGTAGATCTCGACCAAACGGAAACAGCTGAAAAACAAAATCAGCAAAAAATTCTAAAAACAACTTCAGTAAACATGCTTTGTTAGTGCAGAATTCCAGCAGGCTGTTGGACTACATATAATATAGGCATAGAAACTAAAGTAAAACAGAAATACAACAACAAAATGTGGCATTATGAAATTAAGGGAAAAAATGAGAAATTGAAGCTTCAAAATCTCATCGCCCCGATGGTGCAGTGCGTCTACGCGCTTGCACGGGCAATCACAAAGATTTCTGATGACGCGTTTAGCACGCAGAAATTGTACAATAAAATCAATTTGCTAGTGGTTTTTTTTCCGTTCATATTGAAAAAACTTTGTTGTTGTTGTTGTTTCTTTAGAAAAATTCGTTAGAACAATTAATTGTTTCTAACTTTGACCTTAAGCTCGATAAACGATTTTAAACTGTCAAACAACTAGAATTTGTATTTAAAATCAAGTATGATTTAAACTATCAAACATTTAGAATTTGTATTTAAATCATATAAAGTCAACATAATAAACATAGAGGTCATTTAGGAAAAAACTTTAATTAACGGAAATTTTCAAAAGAAATTTAACAATGCTACTCTTTTTAATAATGCAACAATATTTCTTTGGGTGTACATTCCATGGAATGTTTCCTGTTTATATCCGGCTATGTTTCCATGTTAATTTACAGCAGTAACAAACATTAATGCATAATTTGAAGACCACGTCAATGTTGGTATTGGTATTAGGACGATGAAGATATTCTCAGCAGTGTTTTGGAAAGTCGTGGAGTTCAGGCCATTTCCAGTACGTATTTTACAATTTTATTTATATAAATTCAGTCCTATTGTCAAATATGTAAATGTGTGAGGAATATAGTTTTTAGTATATTTACAGATTCCGATAACGATGCTGATGAGGTGTTACCAAGATTTGGAAAAAGTTTTTTATCAGTTGGCGCACTTCTAACTTTTCTGGAGATGAGATTATCATCTCAGAAGATTTTGTTGTGAAAGAAAAGTGGAAGAATTTAATTCAATCTTAGATGACTGATCACTTTAATTAAATCATTTTTAAAAAAATTAATAATTTCTATATAATAACAAACTAGTTTGCTTGTTCCTATCAGACTCGCAATAGGGAAGTTTGACTGCATGTAGATTATTTATATATCATTTATATATCAAATACACTTTAGGTTGGGTTGGGTTGGGTTAAAGTGGCTGCCTCAATTGAAACGCACTTAGGCTAATAAGGCCCATTGTGGTACCACAGGGTTGGTTTCCATTCTCTATTTAAACCAGCTGTAGCTGTTCACAAAGCTTGGCATTCGGTATACCGATAATTCCGAGAGTTCTTTAAGGTCCTTGAAAAACCAGTTGTTTAAGTGAAAAAAACGTTTTTGAGCCAGCGCTGGGCAAGTGCAGAGTAAATGTACTGTAGATTCCTCTTCTTCTTCAAAAGACCCCTAACTTGGTACTAATGTGGTCTCTACTAAGGAAAATGAGTTCAAATGCACTTTAGTAATTAACTTGTTTTACATAAAACTAAAAAGTAATAGGAAAAATAACGAAAACACCAAATTGTTTCTCGTCACCGATTTTCAACCTTTTTCAAAATTACAAGCTCTTAGCAACATGCTGTCAAGAAAATACCGGGAATTTATAATTTAAAAAGCCAGCCAGTCATAATTTGACTCTTATAAAAAAAGTTTTAAAAAGTACCATTAAACGCAGTGTCACTATAAAACTCTCTGGACAAGATTTGTCTAAGACTAGTTTTACATGAAATTCTGGCTTGATATCAATTATATCCTGTGGTGAAACAAGTAAATGGAGGTTGTTTTAACAGAAAGATAAAAATTATTTAAAATTATAAATTAGATATTTTAAAAAAATTAAAAAGGCCTATATAGAACACCCAGAGAAATTAAATCTGCAAAATCAAAGAAATCGTGTTTTTGAAATATCTTTGTAACAGAGACAAAATTTTTGGAAGAAGTAATTTATTTTCAAATGCGCAACTGCTGTGTCTTCAAAACAAAAGCAGAAAGTTGTTTGTCGATAAATCAATGAAAAAGTAAGTAACTGCAAAGATAATTTCTTTGCCAGAAAGGTATAATTCTTTGTTAGCGAGCGACTGAAAAAGTCTGCTAATTCAAAGACTTTTCTTTGCTTAATTAAAGGCTTTGTCTGCACCGACATACTTTAATTGAACTTAGTTTTTCGTTGCTTGCAATTTCATAATGTTTTTCGTACATAATTTTCTGTAAATAAAGTGAAGTTATGTTTTTTTTACTTTTATACGACAATAAACACAAGCATGTACAAATTTTAAAATGAAAGTATATTATCTTTTGTTCTACTCTTCTTTAACATAGCAAAAAAATCTTCTTACGCTTACTAAAAGAAGCTTCTTTCGCAAAGAAAAGAATATCGTTTTTGTTTTTAAGTACGCGCCTTAGTTAATTTAATGAAACTTCGTCTATGTCATAAAGAAGTTTTGTCTTTGGGCACGATTTAATCAACAAAAGTCTTTGCGACAAAGTGAATTTTCTTTGGTTTTACATACTTTGTTTCTCGTTAGCAACAACAAAAGTTATTATGAAGTACAAACAGTTCAAAATTGCGGCACAACAGCTTCCGAAAGTTGCCAGCATCTTGCATCCTTGATTTATGTACAATAAGATTGATGCCTTATACCTTAAAATATAAAGTGAGACTGCAGTGAAAACCATTTCAAACAAAATTACCTGCTTCAAAATCCTTATTTTTCTGACTACTATACATAAATAACTCAAGATCCGTTGGTCCACGGAATTGATGTGTTTACCTTTTTTTGAGCAAAATTATGTATGGAACAAGTTCATAGTATTTCCGTTTAACAAATTTATTACTTATGCAAAGTATTTCGGTCATATTTTTGAAAAACTCGCACAATGTTAAGCCTACTCACGGTGTTAGCATTTCACCAGCCTTCCATTTAGCAAGCAAACTCGATCTACGTTCAACCTTGTCGATGTAGACCTCAAAGATCTAGTTCAATTTCATGTCAATATCTTAGCAATTGAATTGAATTTCTTCAATATTGCACACCGCAGCATTTGGTAAGCGGGGAATTGGCGCAGGGGAACATTTGGCCAACTAAATGATGCTGCGGCACAAAGCAGTCAGCAAAGCAACATACTGAACCACATTCATAAGCGAATTCAGCCAACTGTTTACAGAAAGCACAAAGAATTTCTGGTTCTCGCTGTAAGCAAGCGGCACAGAATTCCTGTTGAATGACTTTGTTCAATGACCAAGTCGGGTGCGGAAGGATGATGTGGTGATTCCCGTTTTGTGCATCGAAGTGTATTCGTTTTATTTCCCTGTTTGCGGCATGTGTTTTGCCCTCTCCACATTGCATTTGAGCAGATAGATAGATATTCAATTAATTAATAACGCTGTTCGCTATAAAACAATGCGAAATGCACAATAAATGTAGGTGAAGAAAGTAGGAATAGACTGTCGGCTAGTTACTTTAGTTTGAGTGTGTATTATTTCTGCACATTTGTGGATTTTGTGAAATTGACCAGTTGATAGAAATGGTAGAGAATCACTCAACCGACTCGTCAAACGGTGAATTGTTTTTATGGAATCGCCATTGGATTCGGAATCGTTGTGAAGTTATGCAATTAGCTGTCGATATGGTGTGGCGATGCTTATGTTTATTGTTTAAAATTTATTTAAGTGCACGTTATGCGAAATAGACACTTGTAAAAAGTGCGCAGGCGCCACAAAGCACAGTGTGCAGTGAAGAGTGTTGCACATATAAAACATTTCATGTTCGATATCTTCCTTAGTGAATATATATGTATTTTTAAGTCTATCAGCTTATTTTACGTAATATTTATGTTTTTGTTGCGATAGGTTTTTTTGTAAAAAAAGGAAAAAGAAAGCAGTGTTAAGTGGTTATCTCTTCTCAGTGTTATCTCTTATTAACATCTCGAGAAGAAAAGTGACGCTGACAACAATCCCGGCAATAGAGATGATATCCCGGAAACCCCAATTACGGATGACAGCGTCGATGCTTCGCTGCCTTACTATGATGAAGTTATGACAGTTATATGTATCTCGGCTTCAAAATAGTCTGCTGAGCTTTTTAAGAATGGAGGCGATGCTCTATTTAAATGCATCCAAAAACTTATATGCAGAATATAGTCGGAGAGGAATGCATTCCGAACGATTGGAGCCCACTATTTGTGCCAATTACCGAAGGATAAGCCTTCTTAGCTTATTCGTGCCCACGATTCTCATTCGTTTTAAGTAAAGGCGCTTATTTCAATTTGCTCGATCAACCACGTGCGTGCAGGAACAAAACTCGAGTGAGCACAAATACAGCATAGCAGATTTTCTCTCAGTAATCTACTTTTTGCTCATATTTGGCTTCCCTCAATCTAAAAGTGCAAATAAGAGCGGCATATCAGTTGACAATGGTTGCAAACTTTAGTTGCCATTGGGCACTATTGAGTTAATATCGCATATAAGGTCCTGACGAGCATTTTATGTAAATGATTGAAGCCCATCGTAAACCAACTGATAAGACCTTATGTCTGTGGCTTCAGACCTGGAATTTCTACCATCGACGAGATCTTTACGTTACGACAAATATTGGAGAAGACTCAAAAAACAAATCAACGCCCACCATCTATCTCTTTGTCGATTGCAAAGTCACCTTCTACAGCCTAATAAGGAATTTAAATATTTTTCAAGTATTCAAGTATTTTTTTATTAATTTTAAAATTAGACATGATAAAAATTACAACAATTACGTATATCACAAATAAGTTTAAAATTAATGTTATGTCGGCAATCTGTAATTCTCAATGAACTAGAAGCGAATGCAGTTCTCTGATTAAATTATGTAAGCAACATGAGGTCATCAATATAAGTTAATACAAAATGATATATAAATAGAAAAATAAATTAAAATGGACAGTAAAAACGCATGTATTTAGTTATTAGATTGCCCTGCATGGTCATATGCGCATCCTTGATATTGCACAAAGAGATGTCAGGGAGGCGTGTATGCCTATGAACGAAAGACAGAGAGTAAGAATAACAGAAAAATGTTATAAAACCCTTATAACAGATGGAGCCGTTTGCGAAGAAATCGCTGGTAACGATATCAGTATATTCACAGACGGCTCTCTGATGAAAGGCAGAGCCGGGGCAGCCGTTTACACAGAAGAGTTAAGCCTATCCTGTGTACTGAGGTTAGGGAGATTTGTGTCTGTATACCAGGCGGAAATGCTTGGCGTAGTGCATGCGCTGGACCACCTGATAGATGGCCGGATCAATGGCAAGAAAATTGTCATTGCTCTCGACAATCAGTCTATGATTAGCAGACCTATTCTGACAGCTTAACTAAGCTCACCACATTAACAAAATAGTTAATAGTTAAGATGTTAATTAACAATTTGTTAAGGTTTTGCTTTCTGCTGCAAATTTAAAAGCTCTTTTCCTTACAATTTTGTTTATGACAGAAATAGTCTAAACAACAAATGAAATTTATGTGCTTATATAGAAAATTGTTGTGAAAATAATAAAAAATATACAAATTATAATATAATATTGAGTTTGAATACATTAAACTGAAAAATTAAAGAATTTTAACTTATTTTAAGTGTTGATAATGAAATTTTTTAGTAGCCGTGGCAAATTTTTCAAGCACTTGCAAAGCCACAAACTGCACTCGAAGCATCTGCTCATATCGTGCATCTCTTCTTTCAATAGGCATTTTCATATAGGCAAATGATTTTTAAGAATACTAACATTTACATAACATCACAATCAGCTTAACAAGAGCTCCTTAACTATTTCTTGTTAAGCTAACAACCAGAATAGGGCTGTAGGTGTATGCAACGGACAGACACCACTTCCAGGTTGGCCATAGAATGTCTTACAAAACTCAATAGGTGCGCCCAGACAAATGAGCTCACACTTATGTGCGTGAGAGGACACTCTGGCATAGAACGGAATGAAAATGCTGATTCTTTAGCAAGAGAAGGATCAGCAGAAGAATCCTGTGGACCAGAACCACGTATCGCCATAGGCGACAACATGGTGGCAGGCCTTATTAAACAATAGATGGACTCGGAACACCGCACAAGGTGGGAAGAAGCTTTTAATTGCAGGCAATCAAATACGGCCGTGAAGTGGTCTCGTAGTGAGGCAGCAAAAGTTATCCCATACAATCGAAGGACTTTAAGCTTACTGCACTTACTTAAGCTTACTGCACTGGTCACAGGACACGGTCCCTTCATGTATCATCTCGGGAAGATGACTCTGACCGAGGACGATGCGTGAAGGTTATGCCTAGAGGAGCCGGAAACAGCAGCACACATATTGTGCCAGTGTCCGGCGATGGCAAGCAAAAGATTGACCACTCTGGGACGTCCATTTGTTGGCGAAGCCGAGATTGGTCAACTGATCTACAAGGATATGCTTGAGGTGACAAAGATTGCATATACAAGGAGCATGCTCACGTATGAGTGCTCCGAGCAGTAGCATCCTTTGTCCAATAGGGGACGAAAAGGGACCCACTGTGGTCTGCTTCGGCAAATCCCCGACTTATAATATATATATTAGATTGTTAAATTAAGATAAGAATTTACATCGTCAAAGGACAGACCAAAAAGCCACGATTGCGTCTGTTTTAGAAAAGAAAATTTATTACGAAGGCACCTTAAATTGCTTGGGAGGCGGTTGCACAGCCTGTGTGCTATAGACGTATAAGACAACAAAAAGTGTTGCAAGTTATGAGGCGGAACTTGAGCCCTGCTATGGTGATTTATTCTTAGGTTATAATTTGCATAACATCTATTCATCAGATAGCCGAATCTAATAAAAAATATTTGTAAGACTTTATAAAAAAAAAGATGTTTTACAGGTAATATATTTAGTTGTTTAAATAGTGGCAAACTACTTGCAAGACGATTCCTTTTACATACTATGCGGATGACATGTTTTGGAGCAGTAAGTAGAGGATTTACTTTTTTCCTATGCGTACCTCCCCAACATGCTAGGCTTTATTCTAATTTCGAATGAAAAATGACATAGTAAATACATGTTAGCAATTTTTCAGAACAGCCATTTTTTAACTGACACATCTGTCTGGTTATAGTGATATTTCCTTAGAGCAACTGTGTAATCAACCCAATTCATTTTCCAATCGATTATTAATCCAAGATATTTAAAACTTTTAACGCAGTCAATGCGAAAGCTATTTGTGGAACAAGAACTGGATTTAACATAAGTGTGAATGTTATTTTGTGAACCACAAATATCCTTACAAACTGAATACTTTTCACAGTTTGCGCAGTGAAACGTGAAGTTGTTAAGCTTAACTTCTTTACCATCAACATTAAAAATCATAAGTTTTGTTTTGTCACTTAGAACTAATTTATGAGTAGTGAACCAATGTCTTAAGATTTCCAAATCCCTTTTAACTGCAATAATATAGTTAAACACTGTATCACAGGAATATGTACAAGCCATGTTATCTGCAAATGAGTTTGTCTGACTAGAGAATTTTTGAGAAAAGAGAAAATTAATAAATATTTAAAACCAGATAGAACCCAAAACTGAACCTTGAGAAACACCAATGTTTATTTCTCTAAAGGAACTTAGATGATTGCATATTTTCACTCTTTGTACTCTGTTTGATAGATATGAACAAAACTATTTATAAGTATTGCTTCTAATACCATATTTGTATCATTTTTTCAGCATAATTTTGTGATCAACTGTATCAAAAGCTTCGGCTAAATCAACAAACAGAGCTGCTGATATCTTTTTGTGATTTACAGCCCTATTCTGGCACATTTACAAATTGTTAACCAGAATTTTGAATATTTCAATGTGTTTGTTGTAATATATTGATTTCAAAACAAAATTTGAAACTCAAAAATAATAAATTGTGATAAAAATTGTCAACTGCTTTTCAGTTACTGACAATTTGATTTCATTCAAAAATTTTGTTTTTTGTGCTTCAAATTTTGTTTTGAAAACAACAAACATATAGAAATACGAAAAATACTGGTTAGCAATTGTTAATTTGCCAGAATAGGGGTGTTAAGCTCGAATATATATTAGTGCAAAATTTCAAAAGAGCATCTTCAGTGGATAGACCTGGTCAATGCTTATTTATAAGGTTGTGGCACTTGAGAGAAATGCACTCTTTTTTCCGCCTTTGCTTGAACTGTCATTGTTCATTACTTTGTTCTATGCATTCATTTTCTTGATGTGTTTCATCCATTTTGAGAGTTCGACTGAGCTTATTTAGATTGGTTTTATCTCCATTTTTAAAGAGGAGAATTACTTCAGCTTTTTTAAGACAAGCTGGAAAAATTACTGCCTCGATACTTTTATTGAATAAATGACAGAGAACATCTACAACGTTGAACATTATGTTTTCAATAAATGTGCTAGAAAAACTGTTTTCAGTACAAGAGTTGGAGTCTTTTAGAGATATAATTATTTTGAAGGGGCTGAAGAAGCCTAGTGAGTAGAGTGCGTGGCCCTAATAAAGAACCGTGGTAGCCCGGGTTCAATTCCAGCTCAGACAGAAAGTTTTTTCAATTTAATTAATTTTTCTGTTCGGTCGTCAGCTCTCTGCAGACAATAGCAAACCTCAGAGAGTAAAAATTGTCATGTAAAGCTTCTTGAGAACATAAGGCGTTCGGAGTCGGCATAAAACACGTAGGTCCAGTTCTCGGTCATTTGTGATCAAACATTTAATAACACGCACAACACAATTGATCAATAGAAGCTAGGTCAAAGTCCTTCCAAGGGCTGAAATGGCTAATTTTTTTTTTATAAATCTCTAAGGACGACATGGGCTCAAAAAGAAAGTATTATTAAGATATTCTTCCATATCCAGACCATTGTCAGAAACAAAAGCATTTCCAATGTTTGAAAAATATCCATTAAAGATATTTGCTTTATCGTCTTGATTCGAAATTTCATTATAATCTACAGCGTGAATCAATGTAACTGTCGCACCTATTTAATACCAATTACACAAAAAGAAGCAGCACTGGAAAACATATGTTGTTTTTTTACGATTCTGGCATTAATTGTACACTTATTGCATGAACCGTTTCAAAAGATTTGTCAATAATAGTAATAATATTGCGAAAGAAAATAAGTGCACAGATCCTTCGCCAGCACGCAGGTTGCAGTATCATATTTTTCGACAAAAACACTTGTTTTGGCAAGCTTGCATGGCAGATATTTCTAAAGAAAAAAAAAACCATTAATAGATTTCAAAATGTTTCGTCAATCATGGTTTGGGGCGCTTTCTCCGAAAAAGGCAAATTGTCCCTTCTTCTTTCGAAAAAGGCGTTAAAATAATTTGGAATATTACTGAGAACATGTTTTAAAGAACTATCTTATGCGGCATGCCAAGGAAATTTACAAGAAGGGTCACTTTTCTTTTCAGCAAGATTCTTTTCCAGCACAAAATGGAAAAATCGTTCAAAAGTGGTGCAGAGCAAATTTTCCATGTTTTATTTCTGTTGAAGGAATGCCCTCCGTCATCCCTTGACCTAAGCCCCCTGGACTTTTCTATTTGGGGAATAATGCTGAGCAAACTAAAGAACATAAACACATGACGGTGGATAAACTTAAGTGATGATCAATGAAAATATCAGATGATATACCTGAAAACGAGATGCGTGCCACATGCTCGTTTTTCACAAGTATTTTTAAATTTTTAAAAAAAATTAATGGTGAAAGATTCGAATTTAATGATGAAGAGTTAGAAGGAATGCTTAAAATAAAAAAGAAAAATTTTTCTTTAATAAAGTTTACAGAGTACTTTTGATTTATGGTATAAAACAAGTGCGACAGTTATTTTGATTCACGCTGTATTTTTAAATTGGGAATACTAATAACTTTTTTATTTTTGTTCAAAATGCTATTTACAAAAAACCATTATTTTTTAACGTTTCCCGTTATTTTAATGAATTAATTTAAATAAAAATTATTTAAAGCTATAACAGTCTCCTTGGAAATTTCTTTACAATGAATTCTATAGTTTATTTTCATGTTAGCATTAGTTCGATTTTTTTAAACACTTTTTATAAAGCCTGTTTTTCTGTGTTTTTTTCTTTAAGTAACTCAGCACTCATACATGGCTTAAGCCTTTTTTTATTTAAAACTGTGTGCATGAAACTTTTTGTACAGTGACCAATTTTTTGCGTTAAAGTTTTGATTACATTATCGAAAGCTATTGATTTATCAGATTCATTGTATACGCTATCCCACGATTCATATAGAAGCATATTGTTTAACTTAAAAAAAATCTGTTTTATATGTTGCAGAAAGCTGTGGTGTATTTAAAATTTTTGTTCGTTCCAATATATTCAAAATTTATGCAAGTTAAACAATGATCTGATATATGAAAATCACAAACTGAGCTGTATCACAAATTGAAATCTGTTTCGACTTATTTAAACGCACAAAAATATGATCAATACACGTTTCAGAAGAGTTTGTTATCACTAGATATGGAGAAAAAGTTAAATACCCAATTGGTAAATACCCGATCAAATGGGTTAATTGGGTAAAAATGGGTAAATAACTGGGTATTTACCAAAAAGGTGAGTATAAACTACGTTGGAGAAAATTTGGGGAGCAAACACATTGTACAGCAAAAACTACTGAGTTGTATAATAAATTTTATTACTTCCTGAAAATAAAAATGCTGACAAAACATTTTAAAAATAACAAGTAAAGACATTGCATTACATTATAGAAACGAAATCAAAATTAAACCACGGTTTTTAAATCTTCCATTGTCAGTTTCACTCCGAAAATAATTAAAAGAAGAATGTGGAGTTGAATGGGTGATACCAGTGGAAGTAAAAGGTGTTTTTTCAAATGAATTAGCAGAATTGATGATTTCATTCTCAGACGGTACAATTTTTAGGGAAGTATTCTTTTGTCGGGAATCTTTAAAGATATCTTTGAGGCATTCAAATTATGTTCATACTTTTCGGCATTATCTGCAGTTAATTTGTTTCGTTTTCTTGAGTGGATAAAACTTTGAGTGATGAAGGAATGTTCAGTGGCAGCTGAAATGCATGGAGCAGTCAACATACGAACCGTTATCCTGATCAATTCTGTGGAAGCGCAAATACTTTTCCATCATGTAGAAGGAGACATTTCTTCTATGTAGCTTCATACAAAATTTGTAGCCAACAACTTCTCTCTAGTTTTATAGTTTGTGCCATATTAAAATTTGTACCCTTTGCAAAACTGCATCGCAATTATATACTTAGATGAATTAAAATCGTGGCATTGACTGTTAGATTCAAGGAAACTAGCACAGGAAGACAATGAATGGTGTTTTTCATTATAATAAATTTCAGTTATGTAAATGCATTTCGTAGCTTATTTCGAATGTCTTTAAAAGTAAAATATACTAGATGAATAATATTAAAACAAATAACTCATTAAAAATAACGTATCAGCTGATTGACAATCAGTGAATGCTTTATTTCAAATGCTCTTTATAATTCGGTCTCAAATTTGACTACTTTCTTAGAGTACTGTGGTTCTTCCTTTGGACTCGGACATCAAGTGGATGTAATTTACACAGACTTCTCTAAAGCGTTTGACAGAGTTTCGCATAATTTGTTACTTCGAAAACTCTTTAAAATGGGATTTCATACAAATTTTTTGAATTGGATAAAATCATATCTCTCGAATAGGATATGTTTTATCTGCATAAATAATGTTAAGTCTTATGAGTTTGTGGCGGCTTCAGGTGTTCCCCAAGGTAGCATCCTTGCACTCTTGTTTTTTATTCTATTCATAAATGATCTTGCTAAATGTATAAGGAACTCTCGCTTTTTATTATATGCGGTTGACCTAAAACTTTTGAAAAAAGGATATCATGTTCCGCGGATGTTATTGATTTGCAATCTGACATATCTAGAGTTCTGTCTTGGAGCGTATCTAACGGCCTTCATTTAAATTTTTCTAAATGTTTCCATCTTGAAATCTCTAAACTTTCTGGAATTACATTGTGTAATTCTAATTTTCTGTCGGATTCTAAAATTAATACTGCATCTTCCTACCGGGACTTGGGAGTTGTGTTGTGACACAAAATTTACATTTGTTCATCATCTCAACTTTTAATTTCAAAAGCCTACTCTTTACTCGCTTTTATTCGAAGAAATAGCTCAGAGTTTTCGGATCCACACATTTTGAAAATGTTATTTAATACATTTGTGAGGTCGAGAATGGAGTATGCTTCTATAGTTTGGAGTCCTTTCTATGCCTCGAATTCTCTAAGACTGGAAGGGTTCAAAAAAGCTTTACCAGGCACGCCTTGCGGTCACCTAACTTTCAGGACCCGCCACCACCGCATAATACCCGGTTAATGCTTTTGGCATTGAAATCACTTGAATCAAGACGTAAAATAGCTTCATTAATTTTAATGCATGATATTATCTCTGGTTCAATTGACTGCTTGTGCTTATAAATTTTAATATTCCTTCAAGACATTTAAGAAAATTTGTTTATATAAAATTTTGTCGAACTAATTATGCTTTAAATGAGCCTATAACTAGGGCGTTAGTACTCTTTAATGAATTGTATTTATCCAATGATCTTGATCTATTTGTTCCTAAGCGAATATTTAAAAACCTTGTAAATAATATTTTTCTAATATAGTTTTACTTTTATTTAATTTTATAATTTGTGATGTAAGTTTAAACTTAAATTATTTAATAATGAATTACTTAAAATAATTAAGTTTGTAAGAAAATCTGTTTTCCAAAGACTTGTAATAATAAACTAAACTAAACTAATAAATAAATACCCAAAAAAATTTATACCCATATATCAAATAAATTCAGGATATATTCCTTTTTTGAAAATCTATTTGGGTATTTATAAAGAGCATTAGAAATGAAGCATCCACTGAATGTGAATCAGCTGATACGTCATTTTAAATGAGTTATTCGTTTTAATGTTATTCGTCGAGTATATTTTGCTTTTACAGACATTCGGAATAGCCCATGTAGGAAACGCCCGGCTTTACGATGGGCTGAAGACTGAACCAGTGTTTGCAGGCCCCATCCCCTGTTCAGTGTTAGAATAGCATCTATGGGAATCACCTATACTCCACCATGTCTGAATTTGATGTTCCTGCAAGCCTAATATGTCTTTGCAGACCGACACTGAGCAACACCTGGAGCGCAGTTAAAAAAGGGATGGATCTCTCCCCACCATCTGTTACCAAACGAGGTTTCGGACAAGGTTAACTTTTTTTTGAAAATTCTATAAAAAAAAACTACTGGATATTTTCTCAAATTTCTTTTTTTATTTGAAAGTACAATCCTTCCGGTTAATAATGAAAAATAATTTCATTCAAATGGCTGCCTCGGCTGGCCATGCAGTAGCCTACACGATCGGTCCAATTTTTAAGCACATTATTGATTGTGTGCAGCTGTATTTCACAAATGGCTTCACGAATATTGTCCTTTAAAGGGTCAATTGTCTCTGGCTTGTCAGCGTAACACTTATCTTTGAGGGCACCCCACAAATAATAGTCGAACGGTGTCAAATCGCAGCTCCGAGGTGGCCAAACGACATCAGCTCTGCGGCTGATAATGTGATCTTCAAAAACAGGGCGCAAAACATCGAGTGTAGCTTCGGCTGTGTGGCACGTAGCGCCGTCCTGTTGAAACCAAATGTTGCCAATATCCTCCTCTTCAATTTTTGTGAGCAAAAATTCGTTCAACATGGCCTGATAACGATCTCCATTGACTGTAACGGCCGGTCCTTGCTCATTTTCGAAGAAAAATGGCCCAATTATGCCTCTGGACCAAAATCCGTACCAAACAGTGACTCGGTTTGGATGCAGCGGCTTTTCAATGTGTGCGTGCGGGTTTTCTGTGCCCCAAATGTGACAATTTTGCTTGTTTGCATACCCGCCAAGATAAAAATGAGCTTCATCAGAAAAGATGATTTTTTTTTTGCAAAATCGGCATCTTCTGTAAGTCAATCGCAGGCCCACTTAGCGAAGCGAAAACGCATTGGATGGTCAGTTGGCTTCATCTCCTGAACCAATTGGACTTTGTATGGCGTCATACCAAGGTCTTTATGCAAAATTCGTCTCAATGATGTCTCCGAAATGTTCAATTGTTGAGAACGACGGTGAATTGATGCTGATGGCGCTTCACACACACAATATTCTTGGATGCACACAAGCAGCAATATTCTTTGATTTATCGATGAGGATGCCAGTTTCTTTCACTTTTTTCACAAGATAACGAACATACGGAGCTGACGGTTCTTCTCTTCTTCCAAAATCCGTACGCAATTTTCGCACACATTCTGCAACATTACCATGATTTTCAAAGTAATGTCGCAATATTTCCCAGCGTTGTTCAAGCGTATACACAACCATATTCGTTCAGCGGAAGGATAAAACTAATTATCTGTCAAATCAGACATGAGCTAAGTGTTATCATTCACGAAATAAGCACTAGTTGAAAAAAAAAGTTAGATGGCGGACCCTGTACAAGAGTGCTATGCTTCTTTCGTATGCTGATGGCATTAATATCATTGACCTCAATTCAAAAGTCAGTGCAGAATTCTCTAGATTAGAAGAGTCAAAAGAGTCAAGTCGAATGGGTGACTGCAGATAAGACGAAATACTTGGTGTTAAAAAACAAACAGTCCGAGGGTCTTGGAAGCAGTTACAGTTGATAATACTGCCGTCATAAGGAAGAGTGCGGTATCCACATATTTCAATATTCTGAAATAAACGATTTACAGTTATGTATTTAAAAATCACTGAGTAACGTTTTGATGATTAAAAATATTTGGTTCTTCAGGATATTTAAATGCAGTTTGTTTGAGAAATTAATGATATTTACCGATTTTATTAAAATTGCAAAAACTGTGAATCAAACAATGCAGTTGCCGCTTTTTTGATTGTTTTTTCTATAAATTGAAATTGCCAGATTTGCAATGATATGACATTTCAGTCTAAAATCTTAAGCAGCAATTGAGCAAAAAAAACGCATTTTTTATTCTATTTTTTTTAATATGAAAGAAAGATGATTAAGAAAAAACAATAAAACGGATTTTGATTTTTATGCTAGATGCCGCACTCTTCCTTATGACGGCAGAATAGGTCCTCTCAATTTTTTTTTTTGGGAAAAAACCAAAATAATAGTATGCAACCGAATATCGATAGCCTATTGATATCGTCAAGTTAAAAAAAAAACTTAACATTTTTTTAGTGATAGGTATATTTTAATTTAATGAACACCAGTTAGCATTAACATCTTTCCGATAGTTATATTTTAGTCTGAAACAGGTATAAATGAATAAGTTAAAAACAACCTCTTTGTTTCTTTTCAATGCTGTTTTGCACAAAGCTATCATTTTAAGATAAGCAACACTAACATTTTAAAAAGTGTTTCTTTGTGTTATTTGAAGGTAAAACAAATAATATAAATTTTTTCCAAACAGTTTTTGGTGGATATTTAAATATTGGTAATACAAAATTTGTTTCCTTATACATAATAAATAAACAAAGATAACTGCACCATTTGTTATTTATGTTATTATCGGTATAAAAAAGGCTGGTGAAAGAATACAAACATAAATGTGAAAAATTTTCTCTTTACAACTGCTTTGCAAAAAAAAATAGTTGTGAGTGTGAGCTCATTGGTCTTGAGCTAGTATATTTAGAATGACGTACAAAACCATCAAAACCAAATTTTTTAAACAATATTTACATATTACCTTAAAAATTAAAAAATATTGCATTAGCTGTAATGAAGTAAGGTTTCGTTATTTTTTTCCAATTTATTGATGAAATATTGGCATGTACATGGTTCAATTTTTCATATATATTGGCAACCATTGAAAATTGCTGAAAAATTAACATGAATAAAATTTTCAATAAATTCACAAGCAGAGTTTTGAAACACTTATAACAACACATACACACACACACACACACACACATATATTTGCATTCACGTCCTAGTTAGAATGAATTATTTTGATGATTTAATTGAGTTATTTAATAGCCACATATGAGCATGCCACATATGAAAGTGGCTTTCGAACGGGTTAAAAATAAACAACAAATACTTATGGCACCTCTAGACAATGGCAAATGCAAAGTGTTTCGAGCCATATTGTTGCAGGCACACACACTTGGTAGCGCCTCAATGATTAATTAATAATTTTAACACATTTAGCTAATTTGCTAACAACAGCAACAACAACACCGCAAGCTGGCTTTCACCATGCAAACAACAAAGAATTAATTCCACAACTAATTAAAACAGAAAACAATAATAACAACAACAGCGCATTATTAAAACTAATAATAATTTTGCTCAATTTGCACAAACGCTTAAACTCAATCGAGCGAAACTTACCAAATGTCTGCCGATGCCTCCACCAAAAGTTGAACACAGTCCAAGCAGCCTCTCGCTGCGGCATAGTGCAGCGCTAATGCACCTCCGTTGGGCCTTTCGATGGACGAAATGCTCCCTGAGTGCATTGTGTCGTAACGATCCATTTGATGCGAATGCATTTTATTGGCAACATTTAAGCTGGGCGGGTACTCCGTTGCAGTTCTGTGAGAAAATAAGTTGTGGTGGTTAATAAAGTATATAAATAATAAGCTTAAAATAATGCTCCAAGAAGTAGGCAAGACTAAAAACTTTTTTGTCCCACTTGCAACAAACTCTTTTGATATAACATTGCCTAGCTTGAAGCGCCGTCGTAAAATGCCTAGCTGCTGACTTTTAATCAAAATTGTGTTGCAGTCTTTTAGGCTGTGCTTTAAAACTCACACAAAAGACTTAAGCAACAAACTTGTGTGGATGAAAGCGAAAGACTTTCTAAGCAAAGAACTCGATGATATGTAAACAAAAGACCTAAGCAACGAACTCGCTAAAGGTGCGCTAATTTATTTAAATTGCTGCAAACTTTTTTAATTATTTTTCTTTGAAGCAGCATCTTTGTTTAACTCTAAGCTAAAGAATTAAGACATAACACTGCTTTGATGAACGAGCTCAAATCAATATTTTTCTGTTTTCCCCGTTTCCTTTGTTTACATACAAACATGTAAAAGGTTGTTTTTTTGGTATTGCTATTGTTGCTGAAAGAAAGTTTTATGTGTTGTCCAAAGAAGAAGTAAGTATTTTTGAAGCCAGTAACAAAGTAATAATTCAACGAACTATTAACTTTTATATCGTGTAGGTTTTCTGCAACTTTCGCGCGCCCAGCACTTGAAATTAGCATAAACAATCACACAACTAAAGCTTTACAATTAAATAAGCCGAGATTGTAAGTATGATATTTCACAAATGAAACCAGGTGCACATGTTGTAAGACTCAGGGCAAACACATAGAATAACTTTAATATACATAGTTAACTATGCGCTCTACTAACAGCGCATCTACAAAAGTAACACATGAGACATTGCGCAGCTATGAGACAACAACAACAACAAGAACAACAACTGCGAACACTTGAGATGTTAAGGAATAATAAAAGAAAAAGAGCAGCAAATTAAAAAGCCAGACACTTTGCTGTGAACAACGCATGCGCATATTTAATTGAATTGTGTCCATTGTAGTCGCTTTGCTGCGAACAAGTTTAGGTTTTTAGATTTGTTTGAAAGCAAAAATTACACCTTGTTATTGAAAGGAAAAATAAATGTGATTCGGGTTAAGTTTATTGAGATCTTCCACTTTTTGGAGAATATCGGTTAAGTGTTGTAGATATGTTTATACAGTGCAGCAAAATGAGTTACTTGATTTGACTTGCTTATTTTTTAACAATTTTTTTAGTATTTTTGAAACGAAAAAGCTGAAATGCTATGTGTTTTTTACTCAGTTTTCAAGTGAAACTCCAGTTGACTTTATCAAAGTCTTTTTTTATTATTTTAGTCAATGGACATAAGCTCTTAGAGACTATGGAATATGAAATATGTTATAGAGATGAATACAAAATATGTTACAATAAAATTTAAATTCAATTCATTTTAATTACTATAAAATATAATTTATTTGAAATTATTTTAATAATAACAATTTAGAGAATGTTTACGGGTTCTTTAGAATCTGCAAAATCAATGTTGCAGTATAACGTGCAATTACTAAACTCCGGCATAGATCTCAACATTGGCGAGTTAAAGGCATAGTTTGATCTGCATGTTTCTTAATAAAACACGTGAAAGTGTCTTAATGTTCTCGACGGAACATTAAAATTTATTAAAATGAGCAAGTTAGCACAATCTACCGTTCTGGTTACAATATCAAAAACGAACATTAGAGATAAACATATTCTTCTGAATTACAACGATCATTATATGATGGTATTTTAATTTGAGAATTTTTGGCTCTAAGAACAAAACGAGTAAAAGCTTTTTGTACTCGTTCAAAGCGGAAGGTGTGAGACGCATAGAACGGATTACAGATAAATTATGCATATTCCAACTTTGATCGAACTTTTGATGTATAAAGACACTTCAGGGTATAAGGGTCTTTAAAACTTGATCCATTACATCGAATTAACGCAAGTAGCGAGTATGCTTTCGGTAAAATGTAATTCAAGTGACCTATAAATGTGAATCTCGAATCAAATATAACCCCGATATCTTTAGTTTCAATTACAAATTTCAACCACGTATTATCGAAAAGGTACGATGTTTTTAAAGGAGACACTGACCTCGTGTAAGTAGAAAACGCACATTTTTCATGATTTAGAAGCAGGCCATTGTTTGTACACCAATCAAAAATAGCATATAAGTCAGATTGTAATATCACAGCATCTGACAATGACCTAATTTTGAGAAAAATTCTTAGATCATCCGCAGACGTATTTCCCGGGATGTGTATTTTAAGAAGACACCCCATCGGACACTGGGGCTTACTATTCCCTGATAGGTGGTCAAAAAGGACTTCCAGATAAACTTTTTACGTCCGATAGTGTACGTTGGGCCATATCTAAATTTAGCCCATACGAATCTCCGAGACCTGATGGTATCTACCCGTGCCTACTGCAGCAAGGCATTGATTCAATTGTTGCTCCATTAGCCATTGCATTAGATCATTTTAAGAACACAAGTCAAAGACTATAAAATATCTTAGCGATATGGTTAAAAATGTTCAAAGCTATGTAAAATGAGAAAAATGTACCCACCATAATATGAGTTGGACTCTTATGACAATACAAGACATACACACTACCCATGCGTGAACATCGATCTAATTACATGTTGGTTGTGAAATTACTTTTAAGTTGACCTTTCGACACGTTAACTTAAAAAACATTACAGTTATTAACACAGGTACTCATGCGGTTTAAAGAAGCCTTATCTATATAATTTGTTCTGCAAAAAGACAAGTCAAATCAAAGAGATGACGTTTCTACTACTTCAAAGCTTAGAGTTAAAGTTTATGAGCTTTATGAGTTTTGGAGTTTTGCGTACACCGGTTATGAGCTCAAATAAAGGTTCAGTTTTCAAAAATGAAGTCTACTCCTAAAAAAACAGGAATATTTGAAATGTGAGTTTCACTTAAGGTCGAAAAGTTTTTGGCATCTACATGACTTAAAGTAGTATCTCTCAATTTTAATCAAAAATTATACTTTTCCTTTTACGCGAATAGGTCATAATTTGGCATAACTCGCAATTTAGAAACTTAATATTTTTAGGACACCAAACTTCAAAGCATTTCAAATCAGATTAGAGTAAATTGAAATTGTGTTTAGCATTTATTGTTCTGTATATTTCATATCATCTGCATAAATTAGCAGATGAGAGTATTCAATGGTTTGAAAAAACATCAATAATTGCAAAGATAAACAAATAAACCAAGCTGACTAACTTGGGGTACACCTGTTATCTCTCATTACCTCTCATAAGAATTGTACATCTTAATTTTCAATAAATAAATCGTTTTTTATAAAAACATTAAATTAAAATTTTTGATTTTATTGTTAATGCCTTGAAAAAATTATATAAAATAAAAAATAGTAAAAATATACAGATTATATTTTTAATTACATTCGGAGTTAAAGAAAAACCGTACTGGATAAGAAATGTATTAACTTTGTCCTTTCGTTTGTAAAGCCGATAAGGAGGCGTGGCAGGTATAGAAAAGTTTATATATTCCTGATCAGCACCACCTCCTGAGTCAATTTAGTCATGTCCGTCTGTCTGTCACGTAAACAGTCAAAATTATAGAGCTATTACGATGACTAAAATAAATTCAATGCATGGTAATTTCCATCAAAAGGTCTGCCGCGACTAGGGCTGCCAGGTTGTTTTTTTTTAAAAATCGGGATTTTACAAAAAATAAATCTGGACATAAGAAAAAAGTCGAGAAAAAGGTGTATGCATGTCGTTCGTTTTTTTCAATAACGTCACAACTCAAAAAATGCAATACCTTAGTTAATTACATAGAAATACTTGTCATAGATCAATTTTAACTGTGTGAACGATAACGATATCTTATTTACTTTTTGCGATAGAGGAAAATGTGTCGCTCAATAGTTCAATAACACAGCAAAATTTTTGATGCAAATGTGACATGCATCCTTACGGACACTGCTTCCAGAAGACATTCTATATATCAAACTGTGATTCTTTTTAGCCTTATAAAGAAGTTCTTTTAAGTGGCTTTTTTATAAAATCCTTCTGAAAGACTTTCGAATGTCATTTCAATTCAATTAAAGAACAAAAGTTATATATAATTATAATATATGTTTTAGATATTTTCCGTGGAATTTTTTAAACCCCCAATGAAACCCAACATTTTACTACTTACAACACCACAATGCTTTGAAAATCAGGAAAAAGGATATTTTACGTGTAATTTGCTTAAACCCCCACAAAACTTTTCATTTTCACCACCAAAATCACTAGTCTAGAATGTCTAGAAAAGGGATATTTTTTCCCAGGGATTTTTTAACCCCCAAACCACAAAAACCATTCCAGTCCATTTAATGCCTTCTTAAAGTTCTCCTGAAAAACACCTACTAGAATCCTTTGATTGAAGGGCTGAAAGAAATCTTCCATTGAAAAAGTCCTAGAAGCACTTCTAGAGAAGACTGAGGAAAGCATTACTCCCAATGACATGCATATGTTAAAAGAATGCCTTCTGGGTATAAAAGTGGAAAGGATGGGATTCAAGGATGGACTTTCCCTTCCTCTTTAGCTTCTTTTGGAAGCACTTTATTTGCTGGGACGCTGAGAATAAAAAAAACTTAAAATACGTTTACTGAAAATCAATTTCTTTGAGTAAAGTTCTTTGAATAAAAAGAGTGATATGTAGCTTTAAAAAATATATTTTGCTACCCAAGGAAATAAAACCACACCACACAGTGCGTTTTTTAAGTTTTATTGGCAGCACTTGAACTGCCTCTGGCTGCTCTTCAGACTAAATTCAGCAATTCTGTTCAGCAATTTTCCAAATCAAATGGACACGTACAAACTGTAAGTGAAGAAGAATATCCTTACAAATTTAGTGATGAAGAAATAAAAACATAGAAAATATTTTTAAAAAGTAATAAAAATAATTAAAAATTAAATTGTATTTCGAAAAATCGGGACATTTGGCGTCCCGCTTAAGGTCTTCGCGGGAGGCACATTTTTAGACTGAAAATCGAGACAACCCGCGTGGAAATCGTGACCTGGCAGCACTAGCCGCGACTGATAAATTAAATGTTACTGAAAATTCATATTTTCGATAAAATGTTCATATTTATATTGTGACAGTACTGAGAGCTGATCTCAATTTGAATATACAAAAAATGGGAACAAAAGTTGAATAATGGCGACAAAAGTTGAAAAATTTGAAAGAAATTTAGAATTTTCTAAGTATAATATATGCATCTCGATAAGTCGATAAAGTCGATTTTTTCAGTTTTCGCTTTTTTCAGTCCTGAATATAAAATGAAAAAACTTCAAAATTTTATTTCTTTGAAGGGTAAAAGTCTGTAACGTAAAGTATGTATCGTAACGTATCATATAATGGTTTGTATAAAAATAATTAAAAGAAATTTTTCAACGAAACAATTATAGCAGCGTTATTACAGATTATATTATTATAGCTTCCATCATTTTTTCGATTTTATTGATGCAGTCCAAAACCACTTCTATTTTGTTACGTTACGCAGCCTACATATTTTGTTTGCTCATACCTTTGGACCATTCTTTCGATCGCTTCTAGATTTTACACTTAATCAAGTGCTACTAGAGTGCTATCCAAAAATAAAAACAGGACAAAAAAGTTTAAATTTTTCATTTCTTTTCTTAATATTTAGCAACATGAAAGGCGTATGAACGTTACGTACGCCACTATGGAAACTCCCATATAAGATTTTTATTTAAAAATAGAGATCAAGTTCGAAAATGAGCCAACTTAGATGAAAATCACGCCTACCTCCTATCTATTAATCTATTTATATTCCACAAAAATTTATCTAATGACTTCAAATTTTGCACATAAGCTTTAACTAACTAATAACTTTAAATATACACTCTTAAATGAAATTTGTAAAAATTGAATGAAAATTACGCGTTACAACCTCCCAAAAAAGGGAAAGAAAACCAACCACCTGTCATACAAAGCCACTTTTTGAAAACGGTGAAAACTTCTTAAATTTTCACTTCACTAGTATAAAGGCTTTAAATTTTGCAAATACGTTGTAAACTCAACTATGCACTCTGTACTTGGAGTTTGGTAAAAAAAACTGAAAACTCCGCCTACCTCCCAAACAATGTCATCATAATAGAAAAACTTTCAGAAATTTCAGAAAAAGTAATGACTAAACTTGATATTTTAATAAATTAACAATTAAAATATTCTCTGAGTAAAATATCTGAACAGAACACCCTGCAAAAGTGACGCCACCAAAATAATTTAACACTTTGTATTAATAAATTCGCAAATCTTAAAAATTTGCACTGCGATCGTTTAACTTTGTCGAACCTTTACCATCACATAATGCTCGTTGTATTTTATTAAATTTAAAATCGCTTGCATCGAGGCGTATTATTCAGTCCTTAGTATTTCTTTTTGACATTGTTTGTCCATATTTGTTAAGTGCAATTAATTTCAATGTTCCCGTAAGAAATTTACGGAAACTAAACTAAACTAAACTAAACTAAACTTAACTAAAATCTCTTTGGTATTTGATCTCAGCTTTATATTACACAGGTTTACAAGTTTCTATACTAACGAAGACGACAGTTGTTCTATATGTATTTTCGCGCACTGAATTCAAATCCATTTTTTCTATCAGAACAATTTTTAAAGATAAAGGTAAAAATGTGATAGACGGCTCTTTTTCTGTTAATTGGAGCATATCTTTTTAGCACATCGAATTTATCCAATTCCATAAGTAATATTAGGCCTAGCCATTTCTGTTTACTTAAATTCATTATCTTTTGTAGTTTTGAAAATATGCATATTTGCAAAGAAGGTTTGTAGGGCTATAGGTCCCTTGAAACTAAGCTAAGATATTTCTACTGGAGTCTTGAATTGCTAAATTTCTCTGAAATATGAACGTCTTAAATTTGTAGATTCAAGTTTTGCCTAAGCTTTTTAAATCGCGCCTGTTATTCTGGATTCCTAAAATCGATAATGATAGTGAATTTTTGAAATAAATGCTAATAAGTCTCTAGTAAGAATTTTTTTCTAATTTAGAGCATAAAATGATTGATTGACTAGAAAAACTCTCTCCTTAAATCTGCTAATATTTTTGATTATATACGAAAATTTATTGATTTCTATCGACGATAGACTATCGAACCGCCTGCATTAAATAGCTCACCACGAATTATTTGCTGTTTTTTACTATAGCGATTTGAATAAAACCTACCCCAACTTGATGGCGACGTCGCGGCACTTGTCGCATGGCACGGTTTTTGACTTTTTTGGATATTTGTGTGGTCTTGCATTTCGGCGTTTATCAGATGCTACAGTTTCGATTAAAGATGCCAGCAACTTTACTTTATCACAATCAACACAATCTTCAACACTGTCAGCAACAGCAACAGCAACAACTTCACTTCGAGCATCCTCTGCCGCGTTTTCAAACAACTGCTGCTGCTGCACATTGCACAGCTTCGGCTTCAGCTGCATGTTGCCACCGCGTTTGCTAAAGTATCCCAGGTGATCGTCTACCGACGTGTTCGCATCGAGCAGAATGCGTTCGTACTCTGCGTTTTCCACTTCGCTGAAACTGAACTTTTGCTCAAACACACGCGGCGGCAACTGTGCTTGACGCAGGACTTCCATGCGTTTGTGTCGCAACTCAACGGAGAAAACTAGACGCACACGCACAAAGCGACGCAAGAAGTTTTGAGAGTTATGAAAACGCTTCAACTGTCGTCTATTCTGACGCAGTTCCAACTTTTCTAGTCTACTCAAAGATTTGGCGTTGTAGAGCGTTGGATGTATACCATTTGTCGCGATAGTCTCACACTCACTGCCGTAGGTCGGTATTGCGGCCAAATCACGCGAGCACTTTTGACGTCGCCACGGCACTAAATCAAACTGATCGAATTTTGGCGGTTCACCGTGTCGAGACCACGGATGAAAGTTCGTCACCGAATTTGTCTCGTTATAGCGTAAAATCCAATCTGAGCTGCTGGAAGAGCAGCTAGTCGTTATGCTGTTAGTTGATTGACCGGTACTTGTTTGACTCGCGACGCTTTTACTTCGTTCTTTGAGCTTACGCTGCTGCAACATGCCCGAATTTCGCGCACTCAAGGTTTTGATGTTGCCGCTGTTGGACACACGAACTAAAGCGGGCTGCAACTGCTGCCGATCTAGTCCGAACTCAAGCTCTAGACGTTCAAGCTCTTTCTGCGAAGCAGCGTACTGCACGCCGTTCCAAATGGTAACCGGATTGTTTGGAGTGCTAAAGGTGCGACGACGCGACATTCTATTCTGTGTTATCTGTCTGTGTGCGACCGGATGTAATGACCCAGCGCTGTACGCTGTCTACTCATGAGTCATGACGAAACGAACTTGATTTCCGGTCAGATGACGAAAGGTGGAGAGTAGCTCACGCGAAGAAGGTCGTTAGAATCACGCGACTCTCTATTTTCTCTACTGTCTCTCACGCTCTTTCTAACGTTGTTGAATGACAAAATCTGTCGACAACTGAAGCAATGCGACGACAACAAACGTCCGTTCAGTGAAACAAGTTTTTTGAAAATGATGACAATCGTCGGCAAAGCTTTATGCAAAACCTGGCAATAGTCGAAACCCACATCGCTGCACGACAAGTTCAGCAATTTGCTCTTTGACTGGCGTTTGTTATTGTTGCTGTTGCTGTGGCAACAATGGTGCGTTTGTTTGTTTTTTTTTGTGTTAAATTGGAAATAAATATACCTAAATATAAGATAAACAGAAATGTTTGCTCTTTATTGTTGTTAATTTAAAGATTTTTGTTGGAAAATGTTGTGCGTGCCCAATATTGCAGAAGTTGTGCTCACCGTGTCACACTTGGTTGAGCACGTGTCATGATCGTTACTTGTTGCTGTTGCTCGCTGCTATGTTGTTTCATGCTTGCCGAAAAGTAGCAACGATATTTAAGTATTTAAAAAGCAACGCAAGGTACATATTTTAATTGACAGCGAATTGGCTGAACCGCAGTCTTGAACTGTTTACGCATATTCGTGAAGGGATGAAAACTGAGAAATTCCTACTTCGCACCGGAAGCTGTCCGTAATTATCACTCAGTCTTGACAAACTTGAAATAAATTGCTTTAAATTTTGTATACTGTAGTTTCTTGCTACTTACATGCTATGAAAGATGGTTTCTTAACATTCATGATGCCATTCTGTGATATTTCGTTTTGACACAGAATCTCTTTTTTTTCTTCTATACATCCGGTTTTCGAAAATTTTACATGAACTTTGTTGCCTGTGGGAAAATCTTTGCATATCTAAGTCTAACGGCTGATCAAACTATTTTTCTAATCTGATGGATTTTTTGATTATATCATATTTTTAAAGCCAAGAATTTAAATAGTTTAAAAAATATTAATAGATTAAAAAATAAAGAAAACAGTGTTTTAATATTTCATTATTTTTTTATACTTATTAATTAAAATGTAACTTAGAAATGTAAAATGTAACTTAAGCAACAATACTTGAAATTTCAATCGTTTTTTTCTCATTCTGAGGCGATGACCTCTCCATAAAAAATGCGTTATACTATGAAAATCTATAGTTTTCAAGATATCGCAAAAATTTTGATGTCAAAATTATAGGATTTTTTTTATTGTAGGATCCGTACAAAATATTTTTGAAAAAGCTTTCCGTTACTTTTACTGATCAACAAATTTTTATACAAAAATACGTTGTACTGAGTAAATCTATAGTTTTCGAGACATCACAATAATTGTGATGTCATAATAAAGGGATTTCATCAAAATTTACTATATGTAAAAAATTTCATCATCACAGCATATATTCACACGTGTTACATTTAAAAATGCTCATTGTAGGGTATCCGTAAGTAATAGCGAAAAATGTCTGGATTGTTTTTTCTACATCTCAGCAATATCTAAAAATCCCTCCTACACCATGCTTATTGTTTAAGAGAAATTACGCAAATTCCCTTTAAATGCTCACATTTCAGGTCAAAGGTCATCAATCGAAAAACCAACCAAATTGTGCATGCCTACCCATTCAGCTCTTTCATTCAATACCTCACCCATCATTCTACACCCCGCCTATCCTGACATCTCAGGAATCCATACTGAAATAAATACATAGATTTCAGATTTTCCCTGCCATTCGCAAAATACCGAAAGGCTTGCGCACCATGAAAACCATTTGTGTGCAACTGTAACATAAGAGCACCGTCTCGGGCAAATAATGTGTAGGTATATTGGATTCACGAGAACGCTACAATGCGTTTGAATCACAAAAAGATTTTTTTAATTCAATTCAATGATTTTAAATGAAAATTCATTAAAAAAATCCACTATTTTAAATTTTTTTTCTATGTACACATGCACATCTTACCACTTAATTTCTCGCAGTATTTGTAAAATTTTTCAGCTTGTGTTTGGACTACATGCAAAATTTTTTGAACATGGATTTCATAAATTAAATAGAGGTTAAAACAAAATTATTATTAATATCAGAAGTGTATTTTTATTTCTTTTTCCGTATAAAATAAATAAGTGTATGTTTCCTGTTTTTATATATATATTTCGGTTTTCAAAAAAATTTTAAACCGGTTTAAGAAAATTTTTTGTTTATTTGAACAATAAATATGGAAGTATTACAATTTTATAAGGTCTTATAAGGTGTTAACCCCCTCTTTGGAGGCTATAACAGCTTCGATTCGGGCAGGCAGGGACTCAACAAGTTTTTGCAATTCCATGTTTGAAATCTCATTTTCCCCGACTTTTTTCAAAATTCTTCTTAGCTCCAGCTTACTGTGGCTTATGCTAAGCCACTTTACGTTTAACCGCGTGCCAAAAATGCTCGATTGGACTTAAATCCAGGGAGTTTCCAGGCCAATCCATATATTTAATACTTATGTCCTTGAATAGTTTTTGCAAAGATTTAAACGGTGATTTTATTACTATTAGCTACAAACCTGAGGATAAAATTATAGTCTATTTTAACAAAAAACTTACCGACTTTGCGCTGTAACTTGGTACGGAATCATCCTGAAAGATAGCCTCACTAGAATGCCCGTATTTCTCCTTCACAATAGGCACGACAAAACCAGTTATTACTTCACAATATTTTTCGCCGTTCATAATTCCATCAACAAAAAACAAAGGACCCCGTTCAAAATAAAAAAACATCCCCAGATTATTTGATTTTGAGGATGCTTGACCGTTCCTCCTGGAAAACGTCTCACATACGAAAGTTTATCGTCACAGTGCAAGTTCAACTTGCTCTAATCGGATCAAATAATGTTTTGTCATTTTCTGTGTCAGGAGCGGTTTGCTGGTCTCATGCCACAAAACCCAAATTCCCGCAGTCGTTTCCACACTAATGCTTACTTGGTGCTCTTATTTGAGATCTTTCCTTATTTTGACGGCACTTTTGAAATGATTCTTCAGGCATTCTCCGTTGGTGTATGTATAACGGTGTCTGTTCGACCAGATGTCTTTCTTTCTTATGCAAGAAAAGGACTGCGTTTTTTTTATTTTAGCAAATTTATCACTGTTGGATGACTACCTTTTGGTCTCGAGTCAACCGCTTATACTTCGAGCTCATTTTTAATGTCTATATGTTATAAAATGTATTCAAACATGCATTTGCACAATTAAATTCAGTGGTAAGATGTGCGTGACCGCAGGTGTATATTAATAGATTACATCAAAACGTTTTAAAAATACAAAACTTTCTAAAATTTACTGAACAATACTCGTAGCGTATTTATAGCGATTTTTGTGAAAAATACCCAAAATTTGGACCGAAATCTGAACACTGTTGCACTAAAAAAGTTCTCGAATCAAACAATCTTCCTATTCGCAACTCTGGGGCCCCAGTCGCTTTTAATTTGCACTCTACTTTTAGGTAGTTACTTCAGCTTAATAAATACTTACTGCGAAAATCCGTTAATTTTTAAAGAAAAAGTGATATTTTTCAAATCAAAACGCTGGCAGATTGTTACAAAGATTTCGATATTCTTATGGATTTAAGAAATACTTGAATCCATCTCTTAGAATATGAGTGTCGAAAAAGTCTTTTTTTTATCCACCTAATAGATTTTTAGACATAAGTTTTGGTTGGAAAGGGATTGTGGTGATTTTTTCTCATAAATTATTTTTAGAAATGGACTATTTATATGATAAACAACATTTTTGAAAAAGTAAACTTCGCCAAAAAAATTATGAAATCATTTTTATCATGTTGTTTTGATGACAAAAACAGTTCAACAATTTTTGCGCAAAACTTGAAGAATTTTTGCGAATGAATGCTATACCATATAAAGAGTAGTCAAAATGCAATTTTCATTTGTTTTTGCTTTTTTAAAAAAAACTCATTTTTTAACAATTTTTTGAGAAAAAAGTCAGTATTTTTAAAAAAAAATGTAAAAAATATATGCACTTACCTAACCCAGTGTGCCAAACGGATCCGTTTTGAATTCGAAACGGACCAAATGTTTCGTATTTTTTATACGAAACGAATTTGATCCTTTTCCGTGTGAAATTCTTCTCAAAAATACGAATCGCTTTTTCCACTTTTACGGATTCGTGAAAAACTCGAAACGGATTTCATATACGAATCGTTTCGGACTCTTTTTTTTAATAATGCGAATTGGCAACGGACTCTTTTTTTTTAAAATAGTTCTGATTCAAAATGGAACAGTAAGGCTTATGCTATATTCAAAATATTTTTTTTTATTTGATTGTTATTTCAGTTTTTACATTCTTACATATTACATTTTAAATGATGAAATGAAAATTTATTTTAATAATGCCAAGGGATAAAAATAAATACACAATTGTATTTTGTATTCCTAATCCACTGACAATAAAAGAAACGATTGTAAAACAAATTTTGGACTGCCTTTTATGTTAACGTTGTGACCATTCGAACTCGGTACGAATCCGTCAAAACATAAGAAAGTGAAATACGTCTTGACGGGCTCGTAATGGGTTCGAAATGGATCCGCATCCGTTTTTGTGCACATTGGGAACTAACAGAATGAATACGTATGGTGGGTTCGTTGATACACCGTTAGAATGGTTATTTCATTGTCTTTCAAAAAAGTTTTCCATGAGCTATTCTGCTCCTATAAACAATAGTATGAATCAATGTCAAGAAATATCAACTAACCCCATAACTTCTAAGAGTGCGAAAAAAAACCCTCCTACCCTACGATATTTTGCTTAACTCGACATCCGCTTTCACCTCCGTTCTATGACTTTAAGCTATCTTTAGTATTATATCTTAAGTACAGAGACTGGCTTGTCAGGTATAACGGGTGAACATCAAAGTACACTTTTGTGAATATCGCTACCACTTTTGATTGCATTTCCTTAAAAAGTAATTTTCAACAGAATCTTTTCATCTACTTTTCGAAAATAGAAGGCTGGGACTCGAACCACTTTTTCAGCAAACATGACATTCTGACATCCTGACGAATCTGAAATGAAGAATGGCACGGAAGCGAAAGTCTACTGTTATTTATCCCAATTATCCTTGTAATACAGATTACTGTAGTATCTCATTTCAAACAGAAACTCTTCGCGATTGAGAAAGCAGCTCTTGAAATCCAATCACAGGACATCAATCCATCTAGGATTATAATCTTTATTGAGAGCCAAGCTGCGACAAAATCAAATCAAAATCTGTTTAAAAATGACGTTAAACTCTCCTAAAAATAAGTGATTTCCATATGATCAATATCTGCTGGGTCCCAGGTCATCGCAGCCAGGTCAACATATATGGCTAGAGCGAGTTATTAAATTGAAAGAGACACTGCCAGACCCTTAGACCAAGCTTAAACAAGATCTAAAATAGTGCTGCAACTCGATCTTATGATTTAATATCGAACAATCTTGAATGAAAACTGGGGGCGATGGAACAATGTAACATGTCTGACTGTCTCAACCTGGCGAGGCCAGCATAATCTTTGTGAAATCGTCTCAAGTCGACTCAAACCTCCACGTGGTGTTTCCTGGGCAACGTCAAAACTGACAACCGTTAGTTTGGCGGCTAATCTGAGCGGCGGGCCTTCTAGGCTTAAAATAGGTTGTGCGTCGGGTTTGAAGCCCACCCGTAAAAACCAATTTCAATGAAAACAAACAAGAATAGAAGAAAAATGATCCCCAAATCTGATGACGACTACCGCAAACGAAAAACTGATAATGATTTACGGATATGCACCTGGAATGTCCGAACCCTTAATTGGGAAGGTGCCTCTATCCAACTGACTGATGTCTTGGAAAGATACAAAGCTGATATCACTGCTATCCAAGAAATGCGATGGAAGGGACAGGGTTGCATTCGGCATGCACCCTGTGATATCTACTACAGCGGCCATGCGGAGAAGCACGAGTTTGGATGCGGATTTGTAGTTGGCAAGAGACTACGGCCCCACGTCCTGCGATTCACACCTGTGAACGAACGACTTGCCATAATCCGCATCAAGGTTAGATTTTTCAATATAAGCCTAATATGTGCGCACGCTCCGACAGAAGACAAGGACGATGAGATCAAGGAAATTTTCTACGAGCGCCTTGAAAATGCTTACGAGCGCTGCCCCCGTCACGACGTAAAAATCGTGCTTGGTGACTTTAACGCTAAGGTGGGCAAGGAAAATATTTTTGGTCCAACAGTCGGAAAGTTCAGCCTCCACGACAACACCTCCGATAACGGAATGAGGCTGATTGACTTCGCCGCAGCACGAAACATGGTCGTAAGTAGCACTAGATTCAAGCATCTCAATATTCATAAAGCCACCTGGATGTCCCCTGATCAAAAAACCAAGAATCAAATTGATCACGTTTTGATCGACGGAAGGCACTCTTCCAGTGTATTGGATGTACGCACGATCCGTGGTGCAAACATTGACTCGGATCACTATCTTGTTGCAGCCAAGATCCGTACACGTCTATGCGCAGCTAAGAATACACGCAACCCTACACAGAGAAAGCTAGACGTCGACAAGCTGCAATCAAAACAGACAGCCAATGCTTTCGCCACTCGACTCTCACTCCTGCTTCAAAGCACTCCTCCAATCGATGATATATGCGCGCAGTGGACTCACATTTCCAACTCCATGCGTGCGGCTGCTGAAGAGGTGATTGGCTACCAACGCCCTAGCCGAAACCAGTGGTACGACCAGGAGTGTCGCGACGCCACTGCAGAGAAAGACGCCGCCTACAAAGCCACCCTGCAGTCGGTTGTAACGCGCGCTGCTAAGGAGCGATACAAAGAAAAGAGGAGGGAAGAGAGACATATTTTCAGGCGGAAAAAAAGAGAGGCAGAAAAGCGCGAGCAGGAGAAGATTGAGATGTATGGTGACAGGAATGAGGCCCGAAAATTTTTCGAAAAAATAAGACGCCTTGCCGATGGTTTTAAAACCGGGGCCTCTTCCTGCAAGGATGAAAACGGGAATCTAGTGACAGATGTCCAGAGTACACTGACGTTATGGAGGGAACACTTCTCTAAGCTTCTAAATGGCGACGCTGACAACAATCCCGCCAATAGAGATGATATTCCGGAAACCCCAATTGCGGATGACAGCGTTGAGGTTCCGCTGCCCGACTATGATGAAGTTCTGACAGCTATAGCTCGGCTTAAAAATAACAAAGCCGCGGGAGCTGATGGCTTACCTGCTGAGTTGTTTAAGAACGGAGGCGAAGCTCTACTTAAATGCATTCACGAGCTTCTATGCAGAATATGGTCGGAAGAATGCATTCCGAACGATTGGAATCTCAGTGTGCTCTGCCCAATCCACAAGAAAGGCGATCCCACTATCTGTGCCAATTACCGTGGGATAAGCCTTCTTAATATCGCATATAAGGTCCTGTCGAGCGTTTTATGTGAAAGATTGAAGCCCATTGTAAACGAACTGATCGGACCTTATCAGTGTGGCTTCAGACCTGGAAAGTCCACCATCGACCAGATTTTCACGCTACGACAAATCTTGGAGAAGACTCAAGAAAAACAAGTCGACACCCACCATCTTTTTGTCGACTACAAAGCCGCCTTCGACAGCCCAATAAGGAAGCACCTGTACTCCACCATGTCTGAATTTGGTATTCCTGCAAAACTAATACGACTCTGCAGGATGACACTGAGCAACACCAGCAGCGCAGTTAAAATCGGGAAGGACCTCTCCCCACCATTTATTACCAAACGAGGTTTCAGACAAGGTGATTCCTTATCGTGCGACTTTTTCAACCTAATGATGGAAAAGATCATCCGAGCTGCTGATCTGAGACGTAGTGGCACAATATTCTACAAGAGTGTTATGCTGCTTGCGTATGCTGATGACATAGATATCATTGGCCATAATACGCGCGAAGTCAGTGCAGCATTTTCCAGATTAGAAAGAGAGTCAAGTCGAATGGGTCTGTCAGTGAATGCAGATAAGACGAAATACTTAGTGTCAACAAACAAACAGTCCCAGCGTCTTGGAAACCACGTTACCGTTGACAATACCTCCTTCGAGGTTGTGAAGAACTTCGTTTATCTGGGATCCAGCATTAATTCGACCAACGACATCAGCATTGAGATCAAACGAAGAATAACTCTTGCCAACAGGTGTTACTTTGGGCTCAGTAGGCAATTGAGAAGCAGAGCCCTCTCTCGACGAACGAAAATCACGCTCTATAAATCGCTCATCATGCCCGTCCTACTTTACGCATCACAAACCTGGACGCTGAGCAGTTTAGATGAAAAGACTTTAGGAGCATTCGAGAGAAAGATTCTTCGTAAGATCTACGGACCAATCTGCGTCAATGGCGAGTACCGAATACGGTGGAATGATGAACTGTATGAGCTGTACGCTGACATCGACATAGTCAAGCGCATTAAAATCGAGCGGCTTCGCTGGCTTGGTCATGTTCAGCGCATGAAAGACGATGCTCCAGTGAAGAAAACATTCGATTCGGTACCCAGCGGCGGTCAACGCAGAAGAGGACGACCGCATCTTCGTTGGAAAGACCAAGTAGAGGACAACCTGACGAAGCTTGGAATTTCCAACTGGCGCCAGCAAGCGAAAGACAGAAATGGCTGGCGCAAATTCTTAGATGAGGCCAAGACCGACATACGGTTGTAGCGCCAACTAAGTAAGTAAGTAATCTTGAATGATGTATAGTAATGGACTAAATTCACTTTCAGTAAAAAACTTTTTGTCATAACTTTTCATAGCAATATTCTTTAAATTATAAATAATAGAAAGAGGATGTTTATATCAAATATGATAAATTATTAATATAATTAGTAATTAATATAATAAGAAGATATTTATATATTACTAAAATTGACATAAACTCATTTTTTTTCCAAAAGTGGACTTATTATACTTTCATTTATAACGGCTCAATTCTAGCTAACAATGAAATCTTTTTACACTTGGCATAATGGTGAATACTGTATTGTTTAGTGCTTAATGTCAAAGTAGTATTGTTTCTAGTGTGAATCATAAAAACATATGCCTGTTGTTATTATTTTTGTTGTTATTGTTTTCTGCTTCTGCTTCTTACTCTCACAGCCATGAATGATTGACTTTCAGATTCAATAACGATGCATCAGTCCTACGGACGACAAACAATTTGAGTGACAATGTTATTTCATTGACACTAAATGGTTGTCAGTTTATTTTGACAACAAAAACATCGTTAATGCCATTGCTGTTGTTGCTGTTATTTTTGCTGACTGTAATTGCAGTGAACTTAAGTATTCACTGAAGCATAAATAAAAACATTACAATCGATTTCATTCATACCATTGCTTTATTTAAAAATAACAATAGTAATAACAAAGTATCTTTTTGTCAGCTTTTAGCTTTACTAAATTAAACCGAATAAGACAAATCAAGAAAATTATAAAAATATTTAAGAAAAAAAGTACAGCAATGCGATGACTGCCGACCGAAGTGAAAACTTATATATAAAATACTAGTATTTTCGGGCAGATTTTGTCCTGCCACGAACCGCCTTACTGCTATATACGAATTTTCATGCTAATCGGAAAAAATTTTTTATATATTCACCCCCTCCCCCTTTGGATTACTTCTTTCAAAATATTTTATATTAAGATAGTTTTTTTATTTTATAATTATACCAAAATATATCATTACATTTAAATTTAATGTTGTTGATAGAAAAATAAAATACAGTGAGCACTACGTTTAAGTAAATATCTTCACCCCAGCGCTATCTAGGAAAGTCTAACACAAAAAATTAATCCGAGGCACAACACAAACATATGGTGTGAAGGTGAGGTGGATAGTTTTAGTGATTCAGCCGGTTTTTTGTACTTTCCAGAAGAAGATATCTCCACCCCAGCGCCACCCTATCGGTTCCAAATTTCGTCAAAGACTGTTAATATTAAAACATTATATGGTGTGAAATGAAGTCAAATCAGTTTATAAATAAGAATTTCCGAAAAAAGCGGAAAAAGCGTCCCCAGCAAGGTTTAACAGAAATAAAAAACAATCCGGAGCACCACACGAACATATGGGGTGAATATAAGGTGGATAGCTTTAGTGGTTCAGCCGCGAGGGCTATTATTCTCTAGTCTAATACGACCCAAATTGTCTGAAATATAGCATTTTTAATTGAATTTTGGGCGGTAAAAGGGGGTGTGGCAAAAGTTTTCCTAAGTCATTTCGTGTCCGAAATAAATCAACTGCCAAAATGTCAGCTAAATCGGTCCAGTTGTTTTGGAGCCAATAGTCATCACACAGACAGACATACAGAGAGTGTTCTCCGTTTTACACGCAAAAGACATGGTTGAGACATGATTACTGCATTAATAATTTTTTTTTAAATCATTGTTCTATTTCTGCAAACACAAATTTTTGCCTTAATAGAGTCATTATTTACTAATGGTGGTACCAAAAATAACATTATATTTGAAATCATAACATCATTGAAATCGTCAACATACTATGTTTGCCTCAAATATTATTTGCAACAAAAATGTTGTAGTTCTGTCAATCATGATAAATGTGAATATTATTATAGAGACAAACATATTAGAATTTTGAATGTTTGTCTGAACTATTCTTTGATTGTTGGCAAACGAAGCAGAACATAACCAAAAATCGAAAGAATTATTGTGTCTAAAAACAGCTCGCAGAGAAGTGACATTTTCGACTTTAATTGTAGTAAACATATTTATTTTTACCGTAAACATATTTCGCAATTCTAAGCATATTTTGTTATCACAAATATTGCTATTTTTTGTGACAATGCACTTAATGTACCATGTTTATGAATGGTATTAGTCAGGCGAGCGGTAGTAGCGGCTCTGGCCTACTAGTAGTGTGCGTGGCTCGTAAACGACAAAGCCGCAGTTTAAACACCATCTTGGACAGAAAATTTTATCAAAAAGATTTTTCAATTGAATTAATATTTCTGTTCAGCCCAGAAAATCTCAAACCTCTGGATAATATCATCTTAATTATGAGCTGTGGAAATTGAAGTGCATGAAAATAAAAAAAATAAATTTTTGTTTCAATAATATTCTGGATTCTAAAAATAAATTCATAATATAGTTGTTGCAATCAATTCTATTTTCGACCAAATAAGAGAATAATAATTGTTTCAATAATATTTTGGTTCCTACAAAAAAGTTTCTTTACTAAATAAAGTTGTTGTAATCATTTTATCACGATCAAAGAAAATATTATATGTTTAAGAACATGTTAGCAACAGTCATAATCCGAATCATACTATGATCCTCTTAAAACATGGTTGTTGCAACTATCCTTTTTCTCTGCGTGTATATATAAAGATATCAGTTACCTTTTAACGCGCCTAAAGAATGTTGGCTATTTTTGGATCTAGACGCCTCATATAGGAAACAATTATTTCCTCCTCCTCAATTTTTATTGATCGTACAAGTAATAAAGGGTGATTTTTTGCTATTTATTTTTTCAATGTAAATGTTTAGACACCTCACGCGTGATTCTTAACATGTGGCAAAGCTAAAAATGCTCAGCAAAGTTGGCCATTTTACCATGAATAGTCTAAGAAGCGAATAGTGCTTACAAATCATTGAATTTTATTATCAAATTTCGAGCTCTGTGAGAAATGATGAAGATCCACTGTTTTATCGAAAAACTGTCTTCAGCGGCGAAGCTCATTTTTGGCTCAATGGGTACGTCAACAAACAAAATTGCCATTTGGTGCAGATTGTGATCCGGCGGCATCATTGGACCGCAAATTTTTAAAAATAATGAAAATCGCAACGTAACAGTCAATGGAGCAAGGAACCGTGTGATGATTACCGAATTTTTTCTTAAAAAGGAATAATTGGACTTGATTGATATGTGGTTTCAACAAGACGGTGCCACATGCCATACTGCACGCGATATCATGGAACTATTGAGAGGCGAGTTTGGTGAGCAATTAATCTCACGTTTAGAAGCAGTCCATTGGCCGCCAAGATCATGCGATTTGACGATACTAAACTATTTTTATGGGGCTACGTGAAGGGTTTCGTGTACAAGGATAAGCTAGCCACAATTGCAGCCCTGGAAGACAACATTACAGCTGCCATTGGTGAAATACCATCCGAAAAGCTGGAAAAATTATGCCAAAATTGGAGCTTACGGATGGACCACCTCATGCGTAGCCGCGGGCAACATTTACAAGAAATAATCTTTAAAAAAGTAAATGGCAGGCATTGATGTATCGCTCCTTATAAATATTTACTTAAAGAAACTGCCCTTATATGATGGATATGCATTAAGGTGGATAATTTGGATAATGGAAGGATTTCGATATCCTTTTCGATTTAAGATCTACTTGAATCCAGCTCCCAGAATATGAGTGTCGAAAAAAGTGTTTTTTACCCCTGAACAAAACGAACCACCTTAATATGCATGTTTTGAACATCACATAAATCTCAATTTTTTTTAAATATCTGTTTTAAAGAGTGAAATAAGCATTATATTGTAACCAGCAAATTATATAAGAAACGAAAGACGGATTCACTGATGAAGTTTTTGCGCTTTATATCTCTCTACAATCAATGAGAGAGTAACAAAAACTTGCTGCAAGCTCTTTGACTTGATTAAAATCTTGATAAAACCATGGTACAATTATTTGACAAGGTTGTAGCGTAGACTGGCTTTTTTCTCACGAGCGGCGATGAGTGGTTGTCAAAATTAGCTGTTTATGCAATTAATCAAAGAAATGTGAAAAAATAAGCAACGACTTAAACATAGCTTGTACTAATATTCGGTAGTAATAATATTAATAATAGCTAGTCAAACTAAAAACATTCCAATAAACTTCGCGAACAAATTTAATGAATCAAAGAAAAGTTAAAAATAAGCACATAGCTAGTCAGCAGCAGCAAACTACAACTCCTTTAGTTATTTTTGACAACTACCAATCGCCTAAAAACTGTCACAGCTACCTTGTCAAATAACTATACCATGGATAAAACAATCTATTACGTAGCCTTGACAACTATCTATTTTCCCACGAGTTGCGGTCAGCATATGTCAAACAAAAGAAAACTAAAAACATTTTGACACAAAATAGTTTTGATATCACTATTTTCTATCAGCTGCCATAGCAACCATAGCACCCTCTCGTACTGATTTTCTTTTGTTTGACATTCATTGACCGCAGCTAGAACTGTCGCTACTACTTGTATTATTATACTATGATTAAAATAATTATGAAAAAATGGATCGTGTCTTGACCTTGCACTTTATCTTGAGTTTGTCTCTATCTCTACCAAAAATCGCTTTCTGAAAGTTAAATTTTTAGTTGGTCGGAAACATGAGGTGTGAATAGTAACCTAAATGGTGTGGAATGCCCCAAATATCATATTATGTTGTATGTCTCTCTTAAAAAAACATAAAATGTTTTAACAATAACCTCGAAATAATTTTAACAATTTTATTTTTCAAAAGACAATGAAAAAATTCTCAGTTTATGTAGACCATTTGACTGGTCTATAGATTAAAATAAAGATTACGATATTTTTTAAAAATTTCCTTAATCACACGTAACATATAATTTTGTTATAATAATGAAAATAATAATAATGAAACATATATTAATGAAAACCCTCCTCTCCCATTGAAAATACTGAATACGGGCCTGCTTAAACCATATAAAGTTTAAGTCAGCGGACTATTTGTAAACGTTTTGACCTCATTTACTAAACATTAAAGACAAAATTTTTAAGTTATTTAACACTTTAAAGTTATAAATCTCTTAAAGTTTTGCTGTTGTTATAATTCTTGTTGCTGTTGTTGTTGGCAGCAAATTATAGCAACTCAAGCGTAAGGTGACAACATCAACAACAACTTCAATCGTGCTCTTAGCTTACTTAAGTGTCAGCAAAGTTCACCAAATCTGTTACCGCAATAAATTCATCGCATACATTGTTTTTCTGGGTATGAGTAAATTAAATATTAGTGTCAACACTTTTATAAAAATAAAAAACACTTTGGAGTAGCTATTATTTTGGGAATGCATCATAATAATTTTATATTGTGATGAAATACAGTTAACAGCTTTTGATTACTAAAAAATTTACTATGCAATGTTCAATACAATTTGGATAGCACTAATGAGAAAATATCAAATTGCAGTTTTATTTAACAAATGACATAAGTCTGCGACTGCGACTACTATATCTTCTATACGAAAAATTTACACGATTAAAAAAATAAGATTTTTCTGTTGATGTTATCGCTTATAGCAGATGAAATCAATAGAATTTATAAAGCTTTGTTGTTTCATAATTGTTTGTACAGCTAACAACAGTTGAATTTAAGGCATTTTTGTTTAATGACAATTTTTTGCAGGAAAATAATTTTAAATTAATGGGTACCGATTCGGTATAATTAAAATTAACATTTATGTGTAAAACGTGTTTTCTTCGTGTGTCACCAAGTATTAATTTTTTTACAATTGCATTACTATTTTAATAATATTTCAGGTTTTTTTGAGCATTTTATGAGAAAGATTGAAACTATCGTAAACCTAAGTGATAACACATTCTCTGGGAGTTCTGCAATTCACATTCTAGGGCAGTGTCCCGCACTTGTTCAAACTCGATAGAACTGTTTGGGGTACCCGTAATACCCACGGTTAGAAATCTTTCACTTAAATTGAAACTTTTCTGTATGTATTTATGTATGTATATTCTTTATTTTTGTTTTTAAACATTTACGGAGGTAGAAATAACAATATTGCTAATAGTGTAATTATAAGAATAGTTTTTGATATTATTAAATCCATATTAGAAAATAGTGTTACATATCACTTCAAACATTTTTTATCTGTGATAATTGAGTTGTGGGGTGGAAAATATAAATAATAATAATTTAAAAACAAAATAAAATCCAAATCTTAGAACATAAGTTCATGGAATAATATATCAAAAGTAAAAGTAAAAAATTTAGAAAATTTAACTTAGCTATTGGAGCGTAACTAAACTTCAATTTCAGTATGATCTAGATCTAAAAACCACAATTTTATTTTTTTCAAAAAAACAAAGAAACTCCTTTCTAATTGTATATCAACAAGTAGTTTGTTGAACAATCTGCAAGACAGTATTGAGTAGAAATTCCGATGGTGTGTAGTGCGAAAAACGGTTATCGTTATGGCTTAGCGAGCCATTCTTATAAAAGAATAAACGATAAGCATTTAAAAAACAAAAAATATAGAAGAGACAATATTAACTTAAATTACAATATTAAATTTAAATATGCATATTTTATTTCAATACTAATAGGCAAAACTTAAATTTATGAACTAAGTAAAAAATAGGTAAAAACTAGGTAAAAAGGAAGTTATAACATATACACGTTTAACATATTTTTGAACTGCACTGCTTTACTACAACATCTTAAACTATTAGGAAGTACATTCTCATGACGAACAGATTGTACATAAACGTATGCTGTGGATTAATAATTTTGTTTGCGCGATTAGAGCGAGAAAAAGTTAATCTTTAGTACAAATAATTAGTTTCATGAGTATTAATAAGCTCATGCAAGAACAAGAGTGTGCGGTAGTTTAATAAGCTGTCAAAAGTCATATTATATAGCTTTTTAGTATATAGTGAAATATGATCTCACAGCTAAATTTGATAGACATGGCAGTATGGAAAGAGAGCACAGTCAGCGCTGCATATACCTCTATCCTTCTACCATGTGTGTAACGTAGTTATCGTGTTGTTGATCATCCAACATGAATTCTTCGTTTTAATATTTGCTTGTGCGTCACAAACTCAAACAATGATCGATCTCAACAATTCTCTGTGTTTCAGTTTTACACTTATGTTTGCGTCAAAATGTTCATGTTGGAGAATTCAGGCCATGGTGTAAGAAAACCCAGGTGTTAGTGAGTTTTTGACAACACCATGAATTTCTTTGCTTCTGTCAAAAAATTGGGAGCGAAAGAGCGGAACTGTTGATAGTGGTCAAATTGTGTTATTTGTTTGAGTTGCTGATGATGTGCTAAAGTTTTTATTGTGTGAATTAAGTATAAATTGATATTAAATTGATATTGTGCCGTGCTGTGTTAACAAAAATTTATTGCTGTCAAAACGTCATTTATCAGTGTTAAGGGGTCGCTAATTTCGAATCTAAAGTTATAATTTTAAAATTCAAGATGGTGAATAGGGTTGTCACCTTAATTTTTTGTATTTTTATGAATTCGGGGCTAGCAAAAAAAATGGTACACCAAAAATGCGTCGCTGAATCCGAATCCCAATGAATTTTAAAATTCTGACGTTTAAAAATGACGTTTAAAACTCTTGAAAAGACATAATATTAGGTGGCAACCCTATTATTTCAAAATTTTATAATTTGGAAATTCTGACAACGGATTCAAATTTAGCGACCCATTTTTGGTGTACCATTTTTTTTTTTGCCAGCCCAAAATTCATAAAACTACAAAAAATTAAGGTGGCAGCCCTATCCACCATCTTGAATTTTAAAATTCTGATTTTAGATTCGAAATCAGCGACCCTTTAACACTGAAAAATGACGTTTAAAACTCTTGAAAAGACATATCATTATGTTATTATTTTATTATTTTAAAATATTTTCTAATTGACGCCGAAATTTGCTGCACTTGGCCAAAAACCAGTTCAATACGCTGCACAGCAACCAGAAAAGCATTTGTTTTTTACGCCACACGACGGTAGTGATCGATCTTAATGACCGACACAAACAAAGACAATTTTGCAAACACCACTTGTTCATGTTGGAAAAATTGTCTTTGCTTTGGTTTTGACAAAGGCCTGAATTCTCCAACATGAACATTTTGACGCAAACATAAATGTAAAACTGAAACACAGAGAATTGTTGAGATCGATCATTGTTTGAGTTTGTGACGCACAAGCAAATATTAAAACGAAGATTTCATGTTGGATGATCAACAACACGATAACTACGTTACACACAAAAATGAAATGAAAATAAAATTGTGTGTTGTGTGCTTCAAATAGTGTTTATTTACATTTATGCTGGAGATTTCTGTTACATGAGTGAAAATTTCTGAACCCTGATCAAAACTGTCACAGCTGGAAAAAATTTCACAGCCATAAAGCAGAGTGAGCGAAGTGATTATGCCAGCTTAGGGTTCTATTAAATGTTGCACCAAAATTTTTCGAAGTATCAACACATTCAATAGTGGATCCATTTCAGGCGCGGATCTAGAATTTTATTCAATATATTGAAAATATTGTTTCAGCTCTATTTTTTTAAATGCGGGCTGTTTTGGGGGGTCATGACCCCCGGTACCCCCCTTGGATCCACGCCTGATCCATTCAGTGTGAGTTGTGGGACTTTTTTGAAATCACAAGGCATTTGGATTTCCTAGGATTAAGGCTTAAGCCATTATTATGCTCCCATTTACCAACGCTATCAAGGACATTACTTAGGTGTATAGTGAAATTGTGCATGTTATCTTTTTTAGTAGAACCTTACAATTGTACATCATCGGCGTACATATGTATTCCACAATTACCTAAGACACCCGGCAGATCATTGATGTACATACAAAAAAGAGAGGCCCCAAAACTGAACTTTGAGGTACACCTCTCCTAACTGGAAGAATTGCGGACGAAACACTATTAGCAAAGACAGCTTGCGACCTATGTGATAAGTACGACGAGATAAGGTTGACTGCAGCTAAAGAAAAATTAAACATTTTGTTAAGTTTAGTCAACAAAACATCATGATCGACAGTGTCAAATGCCTTGGAATGGGCCATAAGAACTAAAAAGCTAACCTCATTGTCATCCAAACTAACTCGCAGATCCTCACAAACATCGATAAGAGCAGTTGTACAACTTCGTTTGGCTCTGATACCTGATTGTCTGTCAGTTAAAAGGCTGTATTTATGTATGTGTGCATTGATTTGATGACACATGATTTGTTCTAAAGATTTCGAAAGAAAGGGGAGGATAGCGATTGGGCGGAACTCATCCTGAGATTTTGGTATCGGAACAATTTTGGCCTTTTTCCAACACTCCGGAAAAACAGATGAAGTGGGAATCGTATTAAAAACGTATGTTAAATATCTATACACGCTCAGAAATCTTGGATTAAATTCTAATAAAAACTGTATTGTATATATGACCACATCAGAATTGCATTAGAATCTAATATATGTCAAATATTAAAATTGAATTCTAATCCCATAATACTAAATTCTAATACAGAATTGGAATAGAAACTAAGTTTAGAACAATACTATTCTGGTTTATATTTTAATACATTTGTAATCAAGTGTAATACTTCAGTTATTAAAAAGTAAAACGAATAAAAAAATTTTTATTAAGTATTAATACAAATTGTATTAAATAGTAATACAAATTGTATCAGATTGTATTTAATAGTAATACAGATTGTATTAAACAGTAATACAGATTATATTAAACAGTAATACAAGATGTATAACATTTAATACATATTGTCCTGAAAAGGTGAAAGGAAAAATCAACATTTATGGAATAAAGTTATACATCTCTTATATGTTTACTTACTTTTAAAATTCCAAGTGAAATAAAAAGAAAATATTTGGTCAACCAATAACAAAATTTTTATTCATTTAAAGTTTCTTTTATAACATACGGTTTTTCGTTAACAAAAACTATTTCTTTAGATTTTATTTTGACAATGTCAGATTCAGAATCAGAATAACAATTTGACAGATGCTTCATAGATATTTATATTATATTTTAAGACAATTTGTATTATAACTTGTATATTATACAATTTTTTTTTATACTTTAATACAGATAACATTAAATCAATTTTTTAATATACTTGAAAGTATAAGTTTTAATCAAAAATATATTAAAAAATGCATGATTCCAACGCTTGGCTTAAAATTAATTCCAAGCTTTCTGAGCGTGTATAAATAAAACAATGTCGGGTTTGTTACACCATTTACAACTCAAGAACGGCTGGACCGATTTTAATGATCTTTTATTTGTTGGATTTGTGTTCATCCCGAATAGCAGAATAACTATTAAAATATCGGAAAAACTCAGGGGGCGTGGCACCTCCCATACAAATCAAATTTTCTATATCGAATAGCTATGCAATTATAGGTTGCACAGCAACGGAATTCGGTACTCGACCTTAATTTTCACATGCCGTTCTACTGGTAAAATTTTATGGGCGTTGGACGTAGGGCGTGGCACTTTTTCAGCAGCCCAAATTTTCAGTATAACTTTCTAGCCACAAGTCACACATTAATGAAAATCGGTTAGAACGTACTATTTAGTTGTGTCTTTCGACTGGCAAAATTGGCCAAGTATAGGCCAAAGGGGTGTGGCACCGCCCAAACAATTCAAACTTATGATATCGAATAGCTTTGAAACTAAATGCCGTATAATAATGAAATTCAGTATGGAGTTGCCACTTGATGATATCCTTCTACTGGAAAACTAGGATAGACTTTGGAAAAGGGGGTGTGGCTCTGCCCATACACTTAACATTTTTAATATCAAATAGCTTTGGAACTAAAATCGCATAACAACGAAATTCAGTGTGGGATTACTATTGGGTGATATCCTTCTACTAGAAAACTGAGACGGTCATTGAACAAAGGGTCGTGGCTCCGCTCATACAAGCCAAATTTTTGATATCGAATAGCTTTGGAAATAAATATCATATAACAATGAAATTCAGTATGGAGTTACTTATTGGTCAGGCATTTCTACTGGAAAACTGGCACGGGCATTGGAAACTTTGTGTGGCTTCGCCCACACAAGCTTAATTCAATTCAATATACTTTACTGCAAAAACTAACTTTTTTCTGGCATTTAATAATCAAATCAAATTTTCTAAACGAATATAAAGTTCTTCATTTTTAATTTTAAAACCGTAACTTTTGCAACTGAAAGAGATTTTTATCTTCATTACTTTTTGGTAAAGTTGGTTGCATTTTCCCTAAAATGAAAAAAAAATTAAAACTAAAAAAAAAATTAAAAAAATCATTTGTTCCACTCATTGTGGGAATCGATCCCACTACCCCATGGCTTGAAAACTGGTGGTTGAGCCGACTGAGCTATCGAAAGTACATTTGTTTAAGTTGAAATGTACTAAAATAATTTCCTAATAGAATTTGCTATAAAAATAAATGACAACAGTGAAATGACAATGACAACAGTGAAATGACAATGACAGCAATGTACTATATTTTTCTTAGACACAAACCAATCGTGTTTTTCATATGCATATCTATCTATCTATTTATCTTCTATATATATAAAATAGGATGTGTGTATGTATGTAACGTATGGACTCCAAAACGGCTGGGCCGATTTTGATGAAATTTTCAGGTAATGTTCATCTTGGTACGGTGGGTAACATAGGCTATATTTGGACCCGATAGGTGGCGCTGGGGTGGACTTATATCGAAAATTTGAATTTATGGACCAATTTAACTGAAATTCAGAATGTATGTTTGTTTGATCATAAGAAAATAATTTGTGTATAAATGGACAAGGCGCTGGGGTGGACTTATTTCGAAAATTCGATGGCGTGAAAAATATATTAATACTTTTAATTTTATTTTATAACGAGGGGAGTAGCGAAGCACACCGGGTTCAGCTAGTATATTAATAAAAATCATTTTCTGTAAAATAAAAACAAGAACCTATCGGAATATTTCGGCGCCGCTGCCTGTCAGTAAATAGCTGTAAGTCGCGAAAGTGTACATTTTTTGTTTCATGTTGTCTGTTTTTTGTTTTGAAAAGAGCATATTTAAGATTACCGGTTGATTTGTTTGTTTTGTGCGAGTGTTTTAATAAATCTTATTGTGCGAGTATTATTATTGACAATGCCGTGACCCAGAAAAGCGCCGCGTAAGTATGGCCCGGCTTCGGGCTTCTCAAACACAAGAGCGCAGAGAAATCGTCAAGTAGAAATCGTCGAGCTTATCGCACAGATCAACAACGAGATAATCTCCGCCGCGCAAGAAGAAATGCTTCAAGTGTTGATTTGAATCGAGCAGCGTTTCTATACGATGGCACAATTGATTACAACTCGCATCCTTTCGTTCGCATTAGTGCAATGGAAGTTGTTTGCGAGCATTGCGGCGCATTGAAGTTTGCTGGAGAAACGCCTGGATTGTGCTGCCTTAATGGAAAAGTGAAATTGCCATTATTGACACCGCCACCTGAGCCATTGCATTCATTGCTTCGTGGCGAACCACCAGAATCACGACATTTTCTAGCGAACGCACAAAAATACAATGACTGTTTTCAAATGACTTCATTTGGGGCAGACATTATCGAAGAACACGTATTTAATCCGACATTCAAGGTAATGTTCAGAGTAAATGTTCATTTTCTTTAAAATAGAAGACTTTAGATGGAACAATTTGCGCAAATGTAGCTACTACGTCTTATTCTGGCATTCTCAACATTAACACATTTAAAGCCACAACCCAAAAATCTTTGAGATTTTCAATGATATTGATATGAGTTGCACAAAATGAGTTAAGGCATGTTGCTACTTGGCTCGCTCGATATTCAAGTGAAAATTTAATATTATTTTACAGGAAAACGGTAAGAGATAATGAAAATTTTTTTGGGGTGAATAAATACACTAAAAAATTATTTACGTTTTTTCCCCCGAGTAACACCGGTTATATCAGCTAGTTTAAAATAAAAAAGCAGTTTAAAATAAAAAAGCAGTTTAAAATAAAAAAGAAATAGTAGTAATAAAAAGTTCTTCAAATCTGCATAAAAAACTAAAACTTTTTCCATGGGACCAAAGACAATTTGGATTTTCATGAATTTGTTTGACTTTTTTTATATTATTTTCCCAAAAAAATCCAAATAACTTAATTATTTTTAGTTGCAAATGTTGCAAATGTTTTGAGTGCTTGCATTGATTCCTGGTCAGAATTTCTTAAGTAGATACATCTTAAAACTAAAATATTAATTATAAAATTAGCACCCACTGAAAAAATATTTTAAGAAATAAAAAAAAAATAAATAAAAGCAATGAAGTTATTTGAATTTTGAAAGTTTTTGTGTGGAAGTAAAATTAAAAAATACCAAAAATGTGCGTAGAAAAAAACGTTATATTACAAATATTTAAATTTTTTGATGCAGATTGGAATAGCTTTTTCCGGCCTATAATTTCTAGCAATTTATTTTTCCACAACTATTTAACCAGTCAATATTTTTACAAAAAAACTTGATTTTAAGAGGTTATTTCCAATCATTCCAGCGCAAGGATGGCTGGAGTCAAAATATTTGGAGAATCATCATTATTAATCAGGGATTATTTTGAACATTTGTGCCGAACAACTTTGTTCTTATGGAACGTGAGGCGCCTCAACCCATTAATGCTCACTACCAGAACCAGTTGAGTTGAGCTTTTGGAATTTTCAGCAAAAGCTTGTATTAAAATTAGACGGAAAACTCTGAAGATTTAAAAAAAATCTAAAGTATTTTGGTGTGGCGAAGCGCATGATTATAAACGCATAAGGGGTCTGTAAGTAGAGAAATAAAAAAAAATCTAAAATAAATTAGAAAAAATTATAGATTGGAAAATTTTCATTTCGTAGCGTAAGTTAATGCACTTTTTTAATTATATTTTATTTTTTCTTGAGGTTTCTTGTTCACTTTTTTTTTTAAATACTGCAGGAACTGGCGCGAAAAAGTACACAAAAAGGCTTTTGATGTCAATTTTGTAAATTTTTTTGGAAAAATCATACTTTTGGCCTTCTCTTACAGTTGGAAGCAAAAGCTTAACAGTGACTGAGGATTTTTGAGGAATTTTTAAAAAATGCTTTTATCACGTATGATATATTAAACGTTGTCATTAATGGGTTAATGTGCATAAATAAGTACATATATTAGTATATATATAAGAAGTTTCACTTTTAATTTAATTTGTGTCATTGATTTGAAAATATTTGAATTGATCAAAAAGATTTGATGTAAAAAGCTATCTAAAATTTTCCCAGAAAAAGTCTTCGCGTTTTATTCTTATTCAATTTTACGCACAACTAGTTTCTTAAATTCATCACTCTAGCATTCTCCAGCCAAGTTTGTTTTTTTTATAAGCATCTATGTATGTATCTTTTTAATCTGAATTTTTTATGATAAATGTGTTCAATATTTATTTATTTTAAATATTGTATACATTCGATTTTAAAATTATTTATGTCTTACTTGCTTTTACACTAAATTTTTTTTTTTGTACCATACACTTGTTTATATACTATTTCTTTATCTGCTCTTGGTTTCAGTCATAAAAATTAATTTCAAGGTGACTCAGTTGCATAAAACGAAAACTTTATTTTTATTTGCACGCTTTATAAATAATTTATAAAAGCAAACACTGACTTTTTTCCCCAAAAATTTGATAAAAGTTTGTTTTCGCTGTTTGTTTATTTATTTTGCAAAACCAAGTCAAGCATAAACTGTTGGCAGCTAACATGGAAACCTTCTAAATAATTATGGGACAAAAGTGAATTAAGCCCCTACGTTGAATGCATAAACAGGCTATTAAACATGGAATTGGTTGACTGGCAAAGTAGTTAAAACAATAGCTTAACACAGTCGATGCTTTGTTCTGAGTTACATAACTCTAGGTTGACTTTTCAAAGTCAGGCGAAATTTTAAATATTTGTCTCTCTTCATAATATGTAAGCCAATGCTTTATGATGGCACTAAAGTTTTCGCATATGTATAGTACATTGGTTTTTTTCTTTTTGATACTAGGTATTTGGTAACTGATAATTAAATATTTCATTTTTAAAGCATATAATAATAATAATATAATAAACTGGCCATTTCAGCCTTTGAAAGGACTTTGACCTAGCTTCTATTGATCAATTGTGTTGAGCGTGTTATTAAATGTTTGATCACAAATGACCGAGAACTGCACCTACGTGTTTTATGCCGACTCCGAACGGCTTATGTTCTCAAGAAGCTTTACATGGCAATTTTTACTCTCTGAGGTTTGCCATTGTCTGCAAAGAGGTGACGACCGAACAGAAAAATTAATTCAATGAAAAAACATTCTGTCTGTGCTGGAATTGAACCCGGCCTACCGCGGTTCTTTAGCTTAGAGTCCACGCACTCTACCCACTAGGCTACGGCCGTCACCGGCCGTAAAGCATGTACCTCAGTAAAATAAATATATGTGCAACACTTCAAATGCAATTCTAAGCAAACATAACTTCATTTGTTTTTATATTATTTTTTTATTGCAACACTTCAAATGCAATTCTAAGCAAACATAACTTCATTTGTTTTTATATTATTTTTTTATTGAAAAAGTATTAAGGAAGTATATGTAAAACAAGATGTATCTTATTTAAAAAACTTGTTGGTATTAAAAAAATTATAATGTATTAAAAAATTTCATAGAAAATATTTATATGTGCAAAACCTATTTTTATTGATTTAATGGAATAAAATATAAATCTTATATAAGAATATGTCTTCCTTTCTTATATATGACTTGGTTAAGCGTGAAAGACATGAAGTACATTAACGATCTGAGGATGGAGCCATCGATTTTCAGCCATTCATCTTAAAGAACTGTTTTCAGATGCTAAATCAACTCGAACTGGCGCCCGTTTTTATAAACTTGGGCAAAAAAATGCCCCACAGGTTTTCGATAGGATTCAATTCATGACTAACAGCAGGTCACTACAGTATGGGTATACTTCAGATTTATTGAAAGTCATTTTTGGCTCGGGAAGGATTTGTTGATGCGTTTTCATGCTGAAAAGTCCAGTTATCCTGATATTTATTGCATGTTAACTCAATAAACACATCATCTAATAACTCAATTTACATTTGTGCATTCGAATTGCATGAAATTAACAATAGGGGAGACTTTCAAAGTATCTGAAACCGGCTGAAATCATCAATGATCCCCGCCCATGGTTACGCGCATACCTAATTTGTCGTGGCTATTGCAAATTGTGCCGGTATTTCTGGCAACTGTTGGGCCCGTCAAGGTTGAACCTTTTCTCATCACTTAATATGACATTCCCAAATTCTTTCTCACAAAATTTGTATTTTTCGGCATATGCTAGACTGGTAGCAATTGCACCACAACTCATCCCTTTCTGCACAGCAAGACGTCGGATTCGTCTTTTGAAAATCACGGATTTTCTTTCACTACTCTTGGTTATAGCATAGTTGCCAGGGTATTTTGAAAAAATTGTTTTGGTGTTTCGATGACGATTTATCCTGGCAGCTATAGCACCTACTTTTATACCGTCTTTATTTAAGCCTTTTATACTTCAACGATTTTCTTCAGATAAAGTGGTTCCACTTGGCATTTTTATTTGAAAAATAAAATAACTCTAAAATGTGCTCACATTTTGTTCCAAAAATGTATGTACCGCTATGTTTATGGGCTTTCTTACTAAGGTTATCAAAAAAACGTCGTAATTTGTACGTTTTAGCAGTTAAAACACAAAAACAGCAATTGTTCACATATAAATATTTTATATTGCACAACCGAGATTTCACACTATTTTCGACTAACGGTACTACGAATACGAGGAAGAGAAAAATTCTCTGTTCAACAAATAAACTACATACATCCTTTAAAAAAAATTTTGGTAAACCCCTAAAAAATTGTGTTGTTACAAACTAAGGAGAAAAAATAAAAAATATTTGTGCACATATAAATACTTTACTTTACTTTACTTTGTACTTGATACAAACCTAAGAATAATTCAACGTCAAAAGTTTTTCTTAATATAAAAAACTGTTGAAGAAATTATTTCGGTATAGCGATAGCTTTTTTATGGTTGTATTTTTTCAAAAATACAACAATGATACAAGCCTAAGAATAATTCAACGTCAAAAGTTTTTCTTAATATAAAAAACTGTTGAAGAAATTATTTCGTTAGGCTGCCCGCTGAGTAAACGACGAAGCAGGCAGACCCTGCGAAGAAATGAGATAAAAATAACTTTTTTCTCGCTTGTTCACATAGTTTTCTTGCGCCTGTCTGCCTGCCTGCCTGCTTCGGCGCTTACTATGCGGGCAGCCTTATAGCGATAGCTTTTGCATGGTTTTTTTTTCAAAAATCTGTTGAAAATAATTTTTTGTTTTATATTTTCTATCCTAGAGATTTTTGTATGATTTTCTAACTATAAAATTACGACTTTATTGACCACTGTGATCATGCTGAGCTCTTAGTACTTTGAACCTTTAGTGTTTGCTGTGCACTCATTAGAACCGATCTTCGTGGCTTGTTGCGGTCATGCAATCCTCTCTGCTAATCCCTTTCCACTACTTCGCTAAAGAGTGTAAAGAACTTATAGCAACAGCAGGTGCTTATTATATACATAGTTATGTATATATGTAATAATTGGTTATCATATTTAGCGAATGTTGGGGAGCATAAGTAATTAATGGCTGCCTTCAGAACTCAAAAATTTACTCCATATGTTGAGTCTTTGATCAGTATCAGCTTACGCTAAGCTTTGTTCCTGCTGATCGGTATGTTTTATTTTAAGTCAGCGCAGTGGTTTCAGAAATAAAATAAATAAAAAGTAATCAGTAAATTCAATAAAATTTGTAAAATTGTCAAACTTTCTAACTGTAAGCCTCAACACTTTGAGTAAATGTAGCGAAAATAAAATCGCGACCAAAACATCCGTACAACATATTGCGCTAATCAGAAACTGATCTGTCGCGTTCAGCAAGTACATTCTCAACGGTTGCACAACAGTTGCGCAAATTTTCTGATTTCTGAATGCAGCCAATGTTACAGTAAATTAATTTTTCCTTTTAGCAAAATAGGAAGAAGAATTTTAGAAAAAACTTATATTGCTTCAATTAACAATTTACTCAAAAATTACAAACTATGAAAAATTTTAAAGTATTTTCACATTTGAGAAGTGTCTGTTCAAAAGGACCTATTTAAATTTTTTGAAAAAGCTGTTTTTACTTTGGTTTAGCACTTAAAATACACTGCGTTTATAAACTATAGCACAATTTATGTGTTTAAGAAAACGTGCTGTAGCATGTTGGATATTGAACCTCTTACTCTTATACTAAGCAATTTTGTGTTTAAATATGTTCTCTTTAAACTGACATTATCAAAAGTAATACTCACTTAACTCTCTCCATAAACCGTTATTAATATCTCTAACATTGCATTTTTTCTGCCTAAGAATCGTTCATTTAGTATAGCACAAATGATTTAAAGTCCATTTTTCTCAACAAAATCCACAAGTTCTTTTTTTTTTAGTTTTGCTCAAAAGCAAAAGTCCCAGGAAGAATAATATCACAAGATTTTGAAGCAATTTGGCTGCTCAGACCAATTCTTTCACGTGATGCACTTTTTTTCGTAATACATGAAAGAAAAAAATACCTTTCGCGTTTAAATACTTTGAAACCACTTTAAGACTTTAGCAAAAAATACCAATTTAGAAATGTTCATAATAGAACTAGTTCAAATATAGGGAAATGAATGTTTTTGGGTACAATTGTCTTTTCCTATTACATCAACACGTAAAAAGCGTCAGTGTCTTTTTTGGAACTAGTTTAGAGCTATTTAAAGTTGGTTAAATTTTCTGCAGGGTTGTAATTTAGAGACAATTACTTCCTAATTATTATTGTGCCATCAATACAGAGCAACTCTAGTAATGCTTATTTTCTCTACTAGGTTGTTTTTTGGAAGACTAAAGCATTTCATATCAGAAAATTATAATCAATATTTAAAAATGCCATATTTTGCAATTCATTTAGCATGAACACATTTGCATTACTAGCGTTGCCAACAACTTCTTAACACCCTTGCATCGAAGCTGTCCGCTGCACTTTTCAGCTCGTCAATGCTAAAGCAACACTTGTTGTTAAACTGCACTCAACTTAATTTATAAATATTACTTTGAGTTTTTTTAGGTTTTTTTTTTTTTAAATGCCTGCGATTTCTTGTTCTGATCGCTTCAGTGATTTTCTCGTGAAAAAGTGTTTCTTTAATGTTAACTGTTGCACGTTTGGCTACACTTGGCAACTGGGCTAGAAACAAAAACAAAACAAAAAATTTTAAAATGCGGAAACTATCGTCCAGCACCTAGTGTGAACATGCGCATGCGCTAAATATGTTTATTGTTCGTATAGTGCTTAATTTGAGGCAAGTTGCTGCACCTAACGAAGAAGTAATAAAATTTACAATTTCGTTTTTATGCTGGACGACGTTTATTACTATAGCAACGGAACTCGTTGGCGTGTTATAAATACTCTGATATTTGCTGTTGTATTGCTTTTGACAAGATGCTAAAATAAAAAGCTTTTCATTGAAATACTATTGCTTTTTACACATCAGCTTGAGGAGTTATATTTTATATATTACACTGCTTTAATAATATATACAAAAGGTCACTCAAAATTATTTTCTTAATTGCAAATACAATTAAAAATTTTATATATGCTATAAAAAATAATTTATAGTGTATTTTAACTAAAACCATAGTAAGTTATATAATAACAGCAAAAGTTTTTTCGCTATGGATGGTGTGCATATAAACACTTTTTAATCATAAAAATATAGTTTGAGAGTTAAAGCACAAATTTCTTAAACAAATTACTACTAAAGTCAGTCATCTACACTATTATATAACGCCTTGTTTCTTTCTCTGTCATGCGAAAACTATTCAACCATTCAGAAGGAAATTAAATGTTTTCACATAAAAAAAAATGCTTTTATTAAAGTATACTCTTATTCTCAAAGCGTTTTCGACCAAAAATGTTGGTAGTATGACCGACTTGAACGATACAGGTTCCAAAGGTTCCGTTATAAAAATTAAATTTGGATAAGCTCTGTGAGATATGATGCGCTCAATTAATGCGAAAAACATAATAAAACCTCAAGGATGGAAACTCAAGCAATTTGAACAGAAGAAGAACATTTTTTAAGTAGGTATAATAAATTTAAAAATTTATTGTTACAATCATAAATTTTTTAAGATACACTGCGGTGTATCTTAAACTATTGTAAAAATAGGGTGCGGTAACTATAGCCGCACCCTATTTTTACTTAATGAAATTCGCCATTCAAAAGATCATATATAATTTACCAGTTTAGGTGAGCAACACTCAAAATTGGTTGCGTTTTATGTACCGTTGTAATGAATTTTCTATTTTTTTGCTGGTGTATAACCATAACCTCACTTCTATATGTTTCAGTTTTATGCAAGATGTCGCTCTTGATGCAAACATTTTTCAACAAGCTTTTTTGAAGTAAAACTTCTTTAAGCCTGGTTTTCACTAGGTCAGTTTTCAATCACAAATATTGTCACTCTAGTGGAAACGTATTGTCATTTACATTTGTTGTCATATATGACTACTGATTGTCATATAAAATCACAAATAAGTGAGAACAGATAGAATTTTGCTTGTCAATCAAAATATCGTTGTATGATAAGAAAAATGTTGGCATTTTGTGTCAGTTGCTGCCTACAAAAAAATTTTTTTTAATTTTTTTTTGTTTCACTGCTGGCAAAGTTTTTTAAATATTTGCCCTTATTCTTGAACCCGCTCTCGCTCTCAAAACGACGTCGAAACACAATTGTTGCATTCTGGAAACTTTCAATTTCGACGTTGAGATCTGCAGTGATTGTTCATGTCAATTGTTGAGCAAACGTCGTCAAATAAATATTAACATTTTTGATCGTTGCAATGATCTTCGACGACAATTCATTGGTGAGAGCGAGCTTTCGACGACGATATTTACTCGACGCGGATTCAAGAATAGGGGTGATTATTTTAATTGGTTTAAAAGGAAAAGTGCACTTAAGCAGGGATTATCCCAGTGGCTGGTGTCGCTTCCAAGGGATTTGTTGCAGGACGCATTTTCGGGATTCACGTTGTTGTGGTCGCTTTGCCAGGAATTTGTCATTTGCGCGAATCTTGAAGACGTATCTTGCGATAGAACGTAGCGATGGTGCCTTTTGAGCCAACACCGGCCACTGTGATAATCTTTGTTTAAGTGCAATTTTGCTATTAATCTAATAAAATTAACAGTATTTTATAAATTTCACCAAAAAAAAAAACATTTTCTAACAAACTCAAATATAAAACATCAGCTGTTGTTGATGAAAAAAACATAACTGAACAAACCGATGGCATTTCACAAATAACATCGAAAGTGAAAACAGTATGGCAATCAATTGACACATAAATTCAACGTCAGTCTTTGACATTCGATTTTATGTCAGTTTTTGGGTTTCAATCAAAACGCATTCGACGTCATATGGTCAAGATGCCTACTGACAGTGATTGTTGTCATTGAAATTGACTTAGTGAAAACCAGGCTTTACGCACGCTTGACACTTGGGAATAAGCTGGTGAATGTGTAACGGCAAGAAGCAAATGGAAAAGCAAAACGATATGGTATACATCAAAACTACTGGACCGATTGAGCTGAAATTTTGACGATCGATTTGTTTCAGGTAGGACATGGTTTAAGAAAAAAATTTTGCCACAACCCCATTTACGGCCTACAAATTAATAAAAATGCTACATTTCAGACGGTTTTGGTCGTATAAGACTAAAATTTGGTAATTCAGTTTGTTATTGTCACTGGGTTATTGTCAGCGAGTTTACTAAAAATTGGTTTCCACGCCCCCTTTTACCGCCCACAAATCAGTGAAAATTCTATATTTTAGGCGGTTTTGGTCGTATAAGACTTACACAGAGAAAACAACATTTTCAAAAGTGGCAGAAACGAGCTGCTTTTAAAAACGTTTAACCCAGATTTTGCACTTCTAACGATTATTTTAATTTTAAAAACGAACATTTTAAAATGAGATTCTAAAATGTTCGTTTGATTTTTTACAATGGATATTTTAAAATGCTGTTGTAAAACGTTGATTTTCATTTTAAAAATGAAAATTTTAAAATTAGATTCTAAAATGTTCGTTCGATTTGTAACAATAAACATTTTAAAATGCTATAGTGCCACAATTATTTATATTGTAAGAACGAAAATGTTCATTATTTCCCACTAATTCATAAATTTATAGAAATCCGCATTTCCTATATTAATTAAAAAAAGCTTTATTAGTTTTCAACATTACAGTTTTACAGTTTTTAGGTAAACTGCAGAGTGATGAAATCGAGAATGAAAAATATTTAATTTTCTGAACAAATATCAAATACATAAGTCAAGGAAACATATATAACAAACAATTCGTTATTAACAAGTGTTTTGAAACAAAGTATATGAATTTTACTATGTCATGGTAAAACGTTCGTAGTTGTTTTAAAAACGTTTCGTTTCACTTTTCTATTTAAAAATGCGCGTTTTCATTTTTGTATGGTCTAAAATATTTCTAAAAATATTAATTTTAACCTACTATATTATAGTAAAACATTCGTAGTTGTTTTAAAAACGTTTCGTTTTACTTTTCTATTTAAAATTGTGCGTTTTCATTTTTGTATGGCGTAAAATGTTTTTAAAAATATTAATTTTATCCTAAAATATCATAGTAAAATATTCGTGGTTGTTTTAAAAACGTTTAATTTTACTTTTCTATTTAAAAATGTGCGTTTTCATTTTTGTATGGCGTAAAATGTTTTTAAAAATATTAATTTTATCCTAAAATATCATAGTAAAATATTCGTGGTTGTTTTAAAAACGTTTCATTTTACTTTTCTATTTAAAAATGTGCGTTTTCATTTTTGTATGGCGTAAAATGTTTTTAAAAATATTAATTTTATCCTAAAATATCATAGTAAAATATTCGTGGTTGTTTTAAAAACGTTTCATTTTACTTTTCTATTTAAAAATGTGCGTTTTCATTTTTGTATGGCGTAAAATGTTTTTTAAAATATTAATTTTATCCTAAAATATCATAGTAAAATATTCGTGGTTGTTTTAAAAACGTTTCGTTTTACTTTTCTGTTTAAAAATGTGCCTTTTCATTTTTGTATGGCGTAAAATATTTTTAAAAATATTAATTGTATTTTTAAAATGTGCGTTTTTGATTTTTTGTTTTCTCAGTGTAAATTTGGAAATTTAGTTCATATGGTTACTTTCAGCAACTATACTCAAAATGGTAAATATATTTAGCACTTCCTGGCATTTTTGTATATGACAGTAAGGCAGTCTGTGGCATGACATCGTCTGCCGGGGAATACTAGTACATACATAAAGGTGGAGCTAAAGAAGTTTTAATTCAGTTGTGTGGTTTAAAGCAGCGATGCCACGAACATTTTTTTGAGGAGTGCAAAAACAACAAAAAAGAGCAACAACATCAAAAAGTTTTAAAATCTGGATGCAATGACGAATTATCAACAACACGAGTGCTGGCAGAGTCCGCGACAACGAACTTATGCATATAAATAATGAACCAAGTAATCTCAAATGCTTCAGTTTTTTCCTAGTCAGAACACATTCTGATTTACCCAGCTTTTACCGCGTGGAGGTTTTCAGATATCCTTTTTTTGTTGTTTTATAGTTTTTAATTTTTTTGTTTTTTATTTTTTTACTTTCTTTTTTATGTTTTTTTTTTTGCGAATTTTCTATTATTACAAATTTTTAATTTTATAATAATTTTTATTGGCTTTAAACTTAATTTTTTATATATTTTATGATCTTACTGTTTTATTATTAATGAAACTTTTATATTATTAAGATTAAAATCTTTGTTATCTTCTTTAATCTATGAAAAAATAGGCAAACTTCTAGTTTTCCGCAAATTCTTTTCTTGTCATTTTTCAAGGGTATAACAACTCTAAAATAAATAAACCTCTAAAAATAATTTATTCTGATGCAATATGAAAAAGTACCAACCTGCAAATTTTCGATTACTTTTTCTCAATGTGTATTCGCTCAACAAAAAATATAAAGAATACGACGCATACTGTTAACGTCTACAATGCGAATGCCAAAAACAGTGCAAAACAGCGGCGATTGATGGTGCCAAAGAACACAAACAACAACATGCAAACCCATAACAGCTATCGATGGTTTGAAAGAACAAAAAAAAAACATCGAGAAGCGAGGCTGAAAGTGCAAACTGAATTCGGGGAATTACAACAATTAAGAAAATATTGAAGTTGTTGTAAAAGAGTGGAAAGAGTTAGGCGCTGGGCATCGCTGGTCTAAAGAACACTCGTTTTTTTAAATATATGAGCTAGTTTCTTGCCATACCACGTGGTAAATACCTAACGAAATGGTGTTCATTGGCAGCTTCATAACTCATGAAGTAGATTGTTTTCGAGTACTAAATGGCTTACAGAAAAAAATGTTTGTCACACCCCCTTTCACCGCCCACTATTCAATTAATAAATGCATATTCCAGATGGTTTTTGTTGTTTAAGACGTAACTTGATAAATTCTTACTGTAGGTAACTGTAAGAAATGGGCGTGGTCGCACTATATCTACGCACACTTTTAAAATATTAAAACTTCAAAACTACTGGGAGAGTTGAGCTGGAATTATGGCAGTAGATTGGTTCTGAGTACGAGATGGCTTACGAAAAATTTTTGAAACGACCACTTTTCCAAAAATTATTAAATTTGGCTGCTGAGCCTACTGATCTGAAATTTTGGCCGTAGATTTTATTCAAGCTAGGTATTGTTAAAAAAAAGGTTGCCACACCTTCTTTAACCGCCCTCAAATCAGTAAAAATGCCATTATTCAGACGGTATTAATTGTGTGCTTTCTGTAGACTTCGAAACTAACCGCCCGATTGAGTTCAAACTTTAAGAATATGCTTGCTTTAAGTCTATGGTGTTTTAAAATCTATATGGGCGTTCCACAAGAAGGCGTGCCACCGTCCATACAACCCAAATTTTCGATATTGAATAGCTTTGGAATTATAGATCACACAGCCCCGGAATTCGCCCTTTATTTACACGAGCCTGTTTTTGGCTCTCAAACAAATAGCAAAATTGGTTTTGTAAAAAAAACTAATTTTACGTTAGCTTCAAAATTGCTTAAGTTTTGCTTCGAGACAGAGCTGAAAAAAAAATAAGCCATTGTTCGGACTGCCATCATTCGCGTGTGCTTAAATCAATATATTCTTTTGTTTAAAATAAACATAGGTAAAACTAAAAAAATATTACAAACAAATTGTTGCAAATACTAATTTTTACTGTTCAGTGCCAGTGTTTAGTATCGTCGACTTGAGAATCCATCCAATATACAAAACGGTAAGTTTGACAATATCAATTGGTGAAGTTATTTGTGTGTTTGTTTGTTTGGCCTTTATACAAATCCAAACGTCTATACGGATTTCGCTTAAATTTGGTATACATATTAACAGTCCTATTCTGGAAAATTAACAATTGTTAACCAGTATTTTGAATATTTCTATGTATTTGTTGTAATTTTTTGATTTCAAAAAAAAATTTTAAGCTTAAAAATAATAAGTTTTGATAAAAATAGTCACTGCTTTTCAGTGATTGATAATTTCATTCAAAAATTTTGTTTTTTGAGCTTCAAATTTTGTTTTGAAAACAACAAACATACAGAAATATAAAAAATACTGGTTAACAATTGTTAATTTGCCGGAAGAGGGCTGTAAGTGCCTCCTAGATTATTTAGTAAACTAACGGTTACTTCGTTATTGCTATACTTTTTTCTATCGAAGTTTTTCATTTATTTAATTTAAAAATTTTTTTTTTGTTATTTTGACACAAAAAACACTCACATATCTTCAAAATTTGTAGAAATTTTCAGTGCAAAAACTTTTCCATAAATTATCATAAATAAAGTAACTAATCAAAGTTTTGACTTTCAATGCAAATATCTCCGCTGTTTATTAATATATTTCTTCTATCACTTTCATTTTAAAAAAAATCACTTTACAGAAATAGTTTGAGCTGTACCGTTAAAAATATGACTCAAAAATTGTTTTTGCTGTAAAAATAAAATCTGTCTTAATTTGCACATCTGACTACCTTTCATATGACATAGCATTTATTTGCAAAAATTCTTTCAGTCAAGCGCAAAAAATATTTAACTGTTTTTGTCATCAAGACCTCCTTGATTTTTTGGGCGAAATTAATTTTTTCCGAAATGTTGTTTTTATATTTTTGCAAAAAAGTTAGTCTCAGAACTAATTCATGTGAACAAATTACCCAACATCTCTTTCAAATCAAAATTTATGGCTAAAACTATAGTTTTATGGCCTCGGAATTAAGTATTCAACCTCAATTTACTCATGCAGTTTCACTGACAATATTTTATGTGCATTGGGCAAGGGGCGTGGAAGAAAAACGCTGGGTCTTAGATAGTAATGAAAAAAAAATATTTGTTATTTTAGCTAAAAAAATACCATTCCAAGGCTACCAACATATCAGACCCTGGTTTTAGGGCAAAATATATTCGAAAAACCAAAATATATTCGGTGTTACTCGAGAGTAATTTATATAAACATTTTAATATACATTTCTCGGTTAAAGGTTTTTAAATTCTGGAATAATGAAAAACGTGTTGAATTTTAAGCTTGCTTAAAATTATTGTACTAAAATATATATTGAGCCAGCCAAACGTGTGAGGTCAAATTTGAAGAAACTTGTGGTAGACATCATTCGCCTATTCACGGCAAGGTGTATAGTTTGTACCCACAGTACTTACAAATGCGGTACCATCTATCTGTAAATTTAAAGCACAGATCAAAACCAATTAAATAATTGTGTTAAAGAGATGCGAAGGCAAAAGACTAAGTAGATTACTACAAGGAAAATTTTTTTATGCACCTAAATGTTTGTAATTACTCTAGACACACAACTGCATTCTAAGAGGTAAATAAGAGGCGGGGCATTCAAAGAATATAGAGAATTTAAGAACAAAACTCAGTTTTATTAATAGTCTGGTATGAAAAAGATAGATTTTAGCAATAACTTTCGATTGGAAAGAGATATTGGGGTAATTTTTTCACATAAATTATTTTTGAGACTTGAAGTTTTTGTAAAAAATATAAAAACAATATTTTGAAAAAATAAATTTCGCTAAAATCTTGTTGTTTTGATGACAAAAACAGTCAAATAATTTTTGCGCTTAATTGGAAGAATTTTTGCAAATAAATGTGCATTTTGACGTAGAATAACGTCTTACAATGCGGTTTGCATGGGGTCATTTTCACAAATATTTTCAAACACATTTAAGTATGACACTTTGGGGTATACCTACAGCCTTTAATTTTTATCGTACAAAGAAAAGATATATGCCAAAATATCAGTTAGAGTACGAATAAAACGAATATCTTACTTTGGATTTTGTTTCTTCTTTAATAAAGTCACAAAATAGCAAAATATAATAAGAAGAAATTCATATATTCGTATGAGAAAAGTTATACACAAGCTGCTTCAGTAGCTGATTATGCTGTTGTGGTTCTTGGTTTAGTTCGCAATCATGTCGTTTGTTATTGTTGTGCTGCTTTTGTTGTTATTGTTGTTGTTGGTTTTGTTGATGTTGTTGTTGTTGTTATTTATATGTATTTAAAATTTAAATATCTATCTATGTATTTAAATACACATCAGTTGCTTTTGCTTTTGTAGTTTGTTATTGGTTTTGCTTACTTTCACGCATTACTAAGCATGCCTTGTTATTTGAAAACTCTATTTTTGATATATCATAATAAATCCGAATTATTATAATTATGCATTATATTTTTTCCACACTAGAAAATATTTTGTTAGCTAAAATTTAAATTTTACAATACTTTTAAAAAACATATATATAGTGATGGATTTGTTGTTCTTGTTCATTTTTATGTCTGTTAAACTTTAATGCGATTCAAAATTATGTTTAATAAATAAAAATATTTATATGTTTCGGAAAAATTTGAATTATTTGAATTTAAAGCTTAACCAACATAAAAATAAACAAGAACAACAAATCCATCACTAGAAATAACAAACGAAAAACTATTATGCAAAACAAATTTGTTTTTGAATAATTTTAATTTGGAAGATGAAATGTTTTTAAATAGTTTTGAAAGATATAAATGAAAACACCAGAATTTTTCTCTATTACGAGCACTAGTATAAAAAAGAGTATAAAAAGAAATTCTACGTCTATACTAACGATACTGTCGAAATTGTGTCTTTTTTTAATTGATTTTATTTTTACAACAAAAACAATTTTTGAGTAAAAAGTCAATATTTTGGATATTTTTTGAAAAATTATAAAACATATATACTCTGACCTAACGGTACAGTTCAAACTGTTTTTGTGAACTGGTTTTATTGGACTTTAAAAAAAAACAAAATTTGAATGAAATATATATATGAACAGCGGAGATATTTGCATCGAAAATACAAACTATAATTTTCATATCGTTTTTCTCATTCTTAGGTAACGATGTTCTATGAAAAAGTCGTTGTACTGAAAATTTCAACAATTTTGAATAAATAAGCGTCGTTTTGATGTCAAAATAACAAAAACTTTTTAGAATTACATACACTTAAAACTCCGATGGTAAAAAGTATTATAATAACAAAATTAGCGTTAGTTGGAAAATTTCAGAGGGTGCTTGGCAAAAATTAGGTATGTAACATATTAATCTAGGGTTCACTTAATATGTATCCCTAGTTTGAGCGAAATCCATTGAGCCATTTAGATTTGTATAAAGGTCAAACAAATAAACAAACAGAAAATGAGTATTATTAATATACTGTCGTCACAAGAATGATAGAATACAAAGATTGCGCCGAAGACAAGAAAAAGAGTACAACAGAATTGTCGTTCTGCGCATGTACGTCATAATATCAATGCTGTTTTGGCGAGCGTTCACTTTGCTTACGATTTCTACTCAGAAATGAAAATTACATACATTTTAGTTTGTAGAATTAAAATAAAAGAAGTAAGAAGAAATTTATTGGAACGAGAAGAAGGTAAATTTATTTAGTACTCCTTTGCAAACATTATTTTTAATATTATTTTATTACAGCCAGTAAGCAGCTTAGTCAAAAAAAAAATAATAATCTGAGAAACCAACTTCAGTGAATATTATTTTTCGAGTTGGATTTTATTAAAATGTTTATTATTAGTTTAATTGGTGTAGTTTCAACATTCCCTGATATTTTATTTCCATAAATTTTCCTGTGAAAAGACAAATAAATTATAGTTGTTAAACAATGAAACAAATTTTGTTAAGTTAATATATTTTTGTATTTTCGTTTTCGTTTGTGTGCGTTTTCTACAATTTCCGGGTTTAATTTTTGTATTTATTGCAAACTGAAAAATATTTTTCGTTACTGTTACCGCAATAAGCAGCTGCACACTTTATTTTTTAAATTTCAAGTCAAAAACTTGGAAATATACTTTGATAAATACACAAATAAATAAAAGACAACCGATTGCAATACGTTTCTCAAAGAAATAAAATATTGTGACGTAGTCAACTGAAGAGCTGGTTGTCAAACTCGATTAGCAGAAGTAACGGTCCTGCGCAAAGCGCAATCTCTTATTCTATCATTCTTGCTGTCGTCATAAGGAAGAGAACCGCATCTAGCATAAAAATCAAAATTAGTTTTCTTGTTTCTTCTTAATCATCTTTCATCCATATGCAAGAAAATAAAATATTATTGCGAATTTTTTGTTCAATTGCTTAATATTTAAACATGAAATGTCATCAAATTAAAGCAATCATTCAAGAAAAAACACAGTATCTACATAAACACACATAAAAAAGCGGTATCTACAGGCAGATACAGCGATTTCCCCTTTTATTTGTGAAAGCAAACAAGATTTCACTATCCTGAATAACCAAATATTTATAATCATCCAAACCCTAATCAGAGAATTTTTGATAAATTACTTTAACTCGTTTATCTCAAAATATTGAAATATGTAGATGCCGCATTCTTCCTTATGACGGCAGTATAGATAATGTCAAATGTAAATAATTTTCTTATATTCGGAATACATTCCTTCTGCTACTAGGTTCTAATTATAAATTACTTTCTCTATATGGTAAATTTTTTGCTCTTTAACGTTGCACTCAAGCGCATATTTCTGCAAATCTATTGAAAACATTTCATAAAACCAGAAATGTTGTAAGCGTACATGAAAGTAGGCCTCAAGACTTGCATTCTATGTGAATAAACTTTTCTTTTAACTTTTGTTGTTTTGAAGATATAACTAGTTTTATTTGGTCTTTAACGTTACATTTTTTGGAAGTGAATTTCGAGGTAGATCTGCATTTTTAAAAAAATAAGTGAAATTGACAATGAAAAAAATTAAATTAAAGAACTACAGTGGCTCACAGCTTATTTTATGCAGTGCATACTTTAAAATTTAATGCTTTATAAAAACAAAACTAACAGGAATAAAAAAGATAATATGGTGTCATTTAAAAGAGCATTCTAGTTAAATAAAGGTTTTTCATTAATTGTGAATACATATATTTAGTTGTTTAAAAAATAAGAGAACAGAAAATACTGCTTAATTTCATCTCACAGCTTATTTTATGCAGTCACTTCTCTCTGTTATGGTACTCTAATGCTGCGCTGTCTAACGGTACTTTCGTTAGCTATGCCTTCGTTCTGTTGCTATAATTGCTTTGTGTTAGCTTTTTAGTCTGATTTTTTTGCTTCAAGTGTCTGCTTCTATGATTCTTTAAAATAGGAGCACGCACAACGCTACAACAACGAGAATTGGTTAAATACTATTTTAAAAATAGCAGCTCGCAGCGAAAAATGGCTGAAATAGTTAATATCAATTCCTCTACAGTGCAAAAGATCATCGAGCGCTTCGTCCATAAGAATCGATTGCACAAAAAGAGCAAAGAAGCACCAAACAAAATTTTTAATGCAACCGACGAGCGGCATATTGTACGGAAGATAAAGGCTAACCCGAGACTCTCAGCTCCGAAAATGGCTTTTTAAGTTCAAACTGACCTGAGCAAACAGTGTAGTGCTGAAACTATTCGACGTGTCTTGCGCAAAAAGAACTTTCATGGCCGAGTAACACGAAACAAGCCGTTTATTAGCCCCAAAAACATATTATGCAGACTCAACTCAACTCAACTCAAAGAACATATGTCCAAGGCCCCAGAGTACTGGACTTCAGTTATTTTTGCAGATAAATCGAAGATCAATTTATTCGGTTCAGATGGTATGTGCTATATGTGGCGAAAACCGAATACCGAGGTCAACAAAAAAAAACTTAAAACAAACCGTGAAACATGGCGGTGGCAACGTCATGGTTTGGGCCTGAATGTCAGCTGCTGGTACTGGTAAGTTGCCGTTTATTGAAACAACAATTTACAAATTTAAGTACCTACAGATCCTGAAGAACAATTTGTTGCAGAGTGCGAAGGTCCTGGGTATAAAATTGAATTTCCGATTTTACCAGGATGACGACCTAAAGCACAAAGCGGGTATTATGCAAACCAGGCTAATATACAAATGCCCACAATTGATGACGCCGCCAGCACAGTCGCCAGACCTTAATGTTATTGAAAATGTGTGGTCTTTATTGGAAAATAACATCCGGAAACATCAAATTTTAAACAAAAACCACCTGAAAGAGATATTAAAAACGAAGCAGGCGAATATTTCGCCACCTATCCCTCAAAAACTGGTTGCGTCAATTCCAAACCACCTTAGATCTGTTGTGACTATCACACCAAATAATAAAAATATCAGATATCATTAATCAATACGAAAAATTTATAAATAACAAGTGACTGCATAAAATAAGCTGTGATATGAAATTAAGCAGTATATTCTGGTTTCTTAATTTTAAGCCAACTTAATATATATTTTTACAATAAATTAAGTCAATTTAGTAAACTAAACATCTTGTTCTTTTAAATGATACTATATTATTTTTTTCTATTCCTGTTAGTTTCGTTGTTATAAAGTCCTAAAATTGAAGTATGCACTGCATAAAATAAGCTGTGAGCCACTGTATATCGAAGAAGAGGGATCAAAGGATCAAGTAAACAACTAAAATCAAAATAAAGAAAAAAAAAAATGTTGTCTTGACTTGTAGGACCAAAAATGTGTGGTCTTTAAGGTTACACATCTATTGGAAGTGAGTTTCGAGATAGGTCTGAATTTTTAAAAAAATTACCCAAGTTGGCAATGAAAACACCTAAATTAAAGAACTCGAGTAAGAGCAAAAATGTTTGGTTACATTCTGCTCGTTTTAGTTCGCATTTAAGTTTTTCGCAATTTCGATCTGGTGCGCGGCGACTAAGGCGAAATGAACGTATCTGCATGAAGCGCGACAAAAACACACTGCTTTGATATTTATGTTTTGCGATAGTATGGTTTATAAATGAACGGAATACAGTCGATTCAGAGCAAAATTATTTTTTCGGCCGTTACTCCTACAATACTTATTACTAAACTAGGCTACGAATTCAAAATTGAGTTATGTGACGGTTAATTAAAAATTGCTGTACGTTATCAAGTCATTTTATTTCCACGGTCAAAGCCAAAGCCAGATATCGACTAACTTATCGACTTTACTGCCATCAACTAAGTAAGAGAAATGATTATTAAAGCAATCTAAAGTGCTTAATAAAGTAAAGCAATAAAGTAATGACAGCTTGAGACCATTTTTATTTCTAAGTAATTTATTTTTGTTTAAGTCTTCACTACACTTCGTAAGTCATTGACATTAAATTACAAATAAAGAAAGTAAAATCAAAGCACATTTCTTTGACTGTTATGTGTTCAATAAAATAATTTATTGGTTTGTAAAACCATGACTTGAAAAACATGGTTTTTTATGGTTTTTTACATTGTTCGAGAAATAAGTTTAATGAACATGTAAAATTGAACAAAACGATTGATAAAAGTGTATATAGAGAAATAAAATTATGTTTTCATTATTATGCAAAGTAAAAAAAAAAACACTTGAATGAAATCCCAAAGAGGTTTTTTTAAAGAATACAATTTTATCGATTAAAAAGTGAAAACAAAATAAGGATAACCGGTGTGAAGTTAGCCCAAAATCTTCATCCCAAATTTTTTAACTCAGCCCAACTTTTGAATTCGCCGTAAAACTCGACCCAAACATTTTAATTCGCCGCAACGCATTTAAAGTGGCAAAAACTAGCTAAATAATTTTTTTTAAAAGAAAAAAATTAAGAAAATACGTAAAATAATGCAAAATTACAACCTATATAGTAAAATTTGGGCTGAAGTGCAAAAAATAAAGATTTTTGTATGACAGCCAGAATTTAAAATTTTTTGAAACGAAAAAAAGTAAAAAAAGAGAAAAGGTTCCATTCTACATCTTTGTTCGAAAATGTATTTAAATGTGGCACATTGACTAGCACTATGCTCAAATCCCGCTCCATCGTCCTTGGCACCTAAATTTGGGCTGAAGTGCAAAAAGTTGTGATTTTTTTATGAAAGTAAGAATTCCACACCCCACAACTTGCCCCAAACATATAAGTTCCATCCTGGATTTGAGATATATGATAGCTAATAGCAAACTAATGATTTTAGTCCTTAATCCCAAAATTGCTATCTATCGTCCTTCATACCGTAAAATGGTCTTGAAGTAAAAAAATCAGTTTAGAAAAAAAAAATTAATTTTTAAAACGAAAAAACCTATAGAAGCCAAAAGGGTTCCACTCTACATTTTTGTTTAAAAATGCATTTTTATGTGTTTAATTGAACGCCACTATGCTCAAGTCCCGTTCTATCGTCCTTGGCACCTAAATTTGGGCTGAAGTGACCAAAAATCGTGATTTTTTTATGAAAGTAAGATTTCCACACCCCAAAACTAGCCCCAAACATAAAAGTTCCATCCTGAATTAGATATATATGATAGCTGATAGCAAACTAATGATTTTAGTCTTTAATCCCAAAATTGCTATCTATCGTCCTTCATACCGTAAAATGGTCTTGAAGTAAAATACTCAGTTCAGAAAAGAAAAATAAAATGTTTTTAAACCGAAAAAAAATATAGAAGCCAAAAAGGTTCCATTCTGCATTTTAGTTTAAAAAATGCATTTTTATGTGTTAAATCGAACGCCACTATGCTCAAGTCCCGTTCTATCGTCCTTGGCACCTAAATTTGGGCTGAAGTGCCTAAAAATCGTGATTTTTTATGAAAGTAAGACTTCCACACCCCAAAACTAGCCCCAAACATATAAGTTCCATCCTGGATTAGATATATATGATAGTTATATTTTTTTTTTAATATATTAAGCAATAAATCAATTATTAACTCCATCCACACAAATTTTATGCACGCAGATTGTTCTATTATCTCCTATGTTTCCAAAATGGGGAAAATGAATAATTAGAATCATAGTCCAGGGTTCAATCCCTGACTAAGACAATAGCTTTATTTAATCCGTTCAGTTAAGTGTATATATTAAGTTTATAAAAATTTTTTAAGAATATAGTTTTTTATTTTTATTTTTTAGCAATAACAATAATTTATTCAACAAATATCGTAAAAATGACTCATCATTTATTGCAAGTTTTGGGGTGTGGAATTCTTACTTTCATAAAAAAACCCCGATTTTTTGGCACTTCAGCCCAAATTTAGGTGCCAAGGACGATAGAACGGGATTTGAGCATAGTGCTAGTCAATGTGCCACATTTAAATACATTTTCGAACAAAGATGTAGAATGGAACCTTTTCTCTTTTTTATTTAATTGAACGGGATTTGAGCATAGTGCCGTTCAATTAAACACATAAAAATGCATTTTTTAACAAAAATGTAGAGTGGAACCTTTTGGCTTCTATAGGTTTTTTCGGTTTAAAAACATTTTTTTTTTTTCTAAACTAAGTATTTTACTTCAAGACCATTTTACGGTATGAAGGACGATAGATAGCAATTTTGGGATTAAAATCTAATGTAATCATTTTGCTATCTGCTATCACATATCAAAAATTCAAGATGGATCTTTTTGTTTTGGGGCAAGTTGTGGGGTGTGGAATTCTTACTTTTATAAAAAAATTACGATTTTTTGGCACTTCAGCCCAAATTAAGGCACCAAGGACGGTAGAGCGGGACTTAAGCATAGTGCCATTCAATTTGGCACATCAAAATACATTTTGAATGAACCTTTTAATTTTAAATAATAGCTTTTTCGTTTTTAGAAAAATATTTTTATTTACCTTTACAAGTTTTTTTGTTCGAAGCTGTATATACCAAGGACGATTGATAGCAATTTGGAGAAGAGGTGACAAATTTATCAATTAAATATACATTTTTGCTAAAAAATGTATGTTTAACTCATTTTTGTAACTGCGGCGAATTCAATATTTTTATATGTTTTGCGGCGAGTTCGGCAAAAACTTGGGCTGAAGATTTTGGGCTATCTTCACAGAAGTATAGGATAAGTATGAATAGGATTTTAGAACTGTTTGCTTGCAATTGTTGAAGTGGGTTTCACAAAAATCGAGAATGTATTTTATACTTTTTAAACTAATGTTAGTACTCCCAAATTTATGTCATATGCACGCTGAGAAAAGACACAGTTGAGACATGATTACAGCAATAATAATTTATTTACTAAAATTATTGTACTATTTCTGCAAACATAAATTTTTGCCTAAGGTGCTATTACAATGTGTAGCTATAAAAAAAACTTTTTTAGTAATTCTTTTGGCATAGTATTATTAATTGTAATAATTAAAATTTTTTAAATAATGAAGAATTATTCATGAGGATATAAAAAAATATTATTTTTTTTGTCTTTGTAGTTGTTGTTAATTTTCTACAGTGTGTTGAAGTTAGCGTGTTTAAAAAATTGTTGTAATCGGCTTCTCGTCTCCAGCCTTTACAAAGCGTCTGAAAGTAAAAAATCAAAGTGCTTTCTTGAGTTAAGAGTTGTAGTTGAGCCCTCAACCTACGCCAATAAAAAAAAATAGCATGCGTTGAAAAAAAAATACAAAAAATCCCCTTTTTTTGGGCCATACTAAACTTTTAAAGGTCTTTTATAGGGCTTTTTATAGGTCTAGTGCTTAACAGAGTCTATAAGGATCACATTGAATCAGGATTCATCAAAATCGATCAAGTAGAACTCCAGATATCTTAGAAGCCGATTCGAAAAACCTTGTTTCGAGAAAAACACGATTAAAGATTTAAAGGTTCTTGAATATCACGCGACATACGAATATAATATATGTTATAACTTTTTTTCTATTTGATATTTTTTCTAAAATTTTGTATACGTAATCTTAGGACCTTAAGGAACCATATTCTAACAAAAAAATATTTTTAATTTTTTGCACACTGTAATAGTACCCTAATATAGTCGTTATTTACTTATGGTGGTACCAAAAATGGAAATGGTGGAAAACTGACAGTAGTGATAGAGACTTTGCATTGTGACCTGAAAACGCCAAAACCATTTAACTAAGACGATTTAAACGACCTTGTCAGAGAACTGGGAATGTCAAAGTCTGCTTCAGAAATTTTGGCTGCGATTGACTAGCTATGTTTAAGTCGTTGCTTATTAAATCTGTTCGCGAAATTTATTGGAATGTTTTCAGTTTGCTGCGATTGACTAGCTATGTTTAAGTCGTTGCTTATTTTTTCACATTTCTTTGATTAATTGCATGAACAGCTAATTTTGACAACTACCCATCGCCGCTCGTGAGAAAAAGCCAGTCTACGCTACTACCTTATCAAATAATTATACCATGGAATATACAACTATTGCTCTGGTTTTGGACCAAATTAAATATGTGGTACATATGGTACTGGTGCATATGAATTGATTTAAAAATGGTAAAGTTTCTTTTAGGTCAACAAGGTGGTTTTACAAAGTATCCCTGTTTTCTTTGCTTGTGGTATAGTAGAGCTAAGCATCAATATTGGATTAAAAAATATTGGTCTTATCGCGAAGCGCCAGCTTCAGGAACACAGAACGTGATAAATCCAGTTTTATTCAGTATCAAGGAATCTAAATAATTTTTTCTCCCATCATATAATCTCTTTAATCGTATAATTTTGCCTACGTTACATATAAACAAATTTATAAAAGGTCTTGACAAAAAGAGAAATTGTTTCCTTTTTCTATCAAAAAAGTTTCCAAAACTAAGTGCAGAAAAGATAAAAGTGGGCCTTTTTGACGGGCCACAAATAAGATCGTTAATAAAATACTCAAATTTTACAAACATTATGACAGCAATTGAGAAAAAGGCATGGAATTAGTTTGTTTGGCTTGTTCAACATATTTTGGGAAATAAAAAAAGTTCTGATTATTCTCAACACGTCGAACAACTTATGAGTCACTTTCAAAGGGTTGTATGTATCATGAGCATCAATTTACACTTTCTTCACAACCACCTGAGCTATTTTCAATCTTTTTTGACTAGAGCTAATACAGAAATCGTCATTCAAAATTGGACTAATATCATGTAAAATAACCCAATCATCAGACATTCTGTTGTGCAGTGTAATTTTTTTATTATTCTATATTTTATTATAAATAATAAAATTATATATTTTTAGAATTATAAAAACAAAACGTTAAAAAAAGTATTTTTCTACTGTTTAAAGTATTCTTCCAAATTTTATTAAATTATTTCCACTTCGATTTTTCCACGATTTCTTCTTGATTTCTTTAAAAAGATTTCTAGTACGCTTTCTTAAATAGATTTTCCTCCTGGTTTTTATGATTTCTAGTAAGTCTTATTAAGAATAAAATTATGTTACTTTAAAATTCTTAGTCAATTTAATTTAGAAGATTCTTTCACTTAAAAAAAAATATTGTTTCCTTCTTCAGTAAAATCTATAGAAAAATCCTCTTGACTTTGTTCTCTTTTTGGGTTTTTTTCGCTGTGCGCATGGATGAACTAGTAAAGGTATACGCATTTCAGATTGCTTTTTTTTTTCTCATAGCCAGAATTGTCAAACTCAAGCATTTTGCTATTCTTGCCTATTTTCGCATTCTTATAGTATTCTCATCGTTTTCAGATTTTATATGAGCTGTCAACTTCGTTTTGACAGTTGCGGCAGTCTAACTCTCCGAAATGCGTATACCTTCTCTAATTCTGCCATGGCTGTGCGTAATGTTGATGACGATTTATATTTGGAACACCAGAAATTGGATATGGATTTGTTTTTTTTTTTCAATTGTTAAAAGGTTAAAATTTGATGATGGCATACATATTAATTACTTTATTGTTTTAAAAATTCTAAATATATATAATTTTTTAAAATTATATTTTAGCTTAATTCCAAAAAAGTTTATGAAATAATGAAGCAACAGGTTGCAGCAACAAGTTCATTGCAGAAAATATCATCCACTTCGATAAGCTTATACGCACAACTTCTGTTTAATCAAAACAGAATTATTTGTGCTATTTCCCTTTAGAAACAATGTTTTTCTATTATTTTGTAAATGTGATTGCATTGATTCTGCAAAGATTTGTTGTTGTGCTCTTTGTTGACTACTTTATTACGAACAGTTCTATTTTCTTAGAATTATAAAAACAAAACGTTTATAGATTATATTTAGAGAAGCTTTCGTCCAGACATTGTTCCAAAGGATAATCAAAATTTGAGCTTCAAGATTTGAATGCGGAAAGATTATCAATAGAAAAGGGACATTTTCCGATAGAAAAGGGATTAAAAATAAGTTTCGAAAAAAAATGCATTTATCTAGTGAAAAAAATCATTCGATTTCGAATTATGTCTCAAAAATGTTGGCTTAAAACTTTTAAAAAAGTAGGTTTAGCTGATTGTGACAATCATGGTCTTTTTAGGGGTCAAAGTCAAATTTCATGGTCTTTTTAGGGATCAAAGTCAAAGATCCTAATCTTCAAAATCAAATAATTTTAAATTGTTTTTATCCTGCTTTTTAGAGAGTGCTTTAAAGATAAAAATTGTTGTACCCCAAAAATTAAATTTTTTTTTATTTACGACACATATTTTATTTGCTAACCCAAAAGTGTTAGTGCACACTGTTTTAAAAGTTATAAAAGAATTATGTAATGAGTGTTTTATAAATAATTTTAGGATAATTTTTAAGACATAATTCAAAAGCGACTAGCTTTTTCCCACTAGAAGAATGCCGTTTTATTGCAGATCTTATTTTTAATCCTCATTATTTTAGAATGAAAAACGAAAAACAAACATTTTTTCACATATATCTTATATGTATGTAGTATAAAAGCTAAGGCAAACAACGGCCTACCAATGACAAAATTTTCTAAAAAAAACTGCGTAAAAGAATTATAGTTGTTAAAATTACAGAAAAATTTTAATGGTACCACTTGTTTGAATATTCACACGGATAGAAATATTGTACTAAATATAGCTAAAATATTTCTGCATTTTTTTAAAGCTTGCGGTTGGAAATTTTAAATTTTTCAAATACTAACTAATATTTTAAATTCTTCTGTACTAAAATTTACCAAACCAAAAGAAATAATACAGCATCCATTTTAGCATTTTGATTTAAGTTTTAGCTATTTGGTTTCAATTTTAGCCTTTTTGGTTTAAATTTAACTACGATTCTGTATCACTTTTTGTTTTTAATACAATTTAAACGAAATTCCAGTACATTTGGACACTTAATTCGGATTAAGACCCGTAAAAAGTTAGCCTGCCAATGCTATGACTCAATATTAGGCAACACGGTTGATATGTTTGTTTATCGCGCTCGTTGTGTTAGGGCCAATAGCCCGGTGGTTAGAGTAGTGAGTTTACAAACTAAATGTCGTGCGTTCGAATCTCGCTGTGGTTGATTTTTTTTTTTATTTTTAAATTTTAATCCACGCCTGTATTAAAGCCATATTTTAGTATTTGGCAAATACTTGATTTGAAACCAAAGCTGGTGTGGACTTATATGTAGTACAAAAATTTTCAATTTTAGTACAAGATTTCTAACCGTGCTTCAATTCAAAAACTCTTACCGTGCTTCGAAACTTCAATTAGTGAAATAGGGTCAAAAGCCAGGATTAATTTATTACACAACAAAATTTGATAAATCATATCATGTCTTATGATAAATAGCCTTTTTGTTTATTATAAACTAAGTTTACGAAAAGGTGCTAGCCGTGACTCATACTTTAACAAAAGTGCTTAAAATGATACTTTGATTACACGAACTCACATCGAAATAACTATATTATGTTTTCCTTTTTCAAATGGTTTAATATTGTGCTACCCAAGGATCCTGGTTAGTACTAAAACTCATCTATCAACACAGATTGACATGGGCGTCCGCAGGATTTGTTCTAGGATTTGTGCCCCACAAAGACATAAAGGAGTCTAGAATGCACATAAAGAAAATTCAACCTACAGTGGCTCACAACGAAAGTCGGGCAGGCATTTCTTACCACTTTCACATTGGTTTCAGAAATGAAAATGTAAGAAGAAACTTGGATTAAATATTTTTATTAAAACATTCTTTATTGGTGAGCAAAATTAAACAAAAACAAAATTAAATCAAACCAAAGCTTTAAAAACGAGCCCACATTGAAAGTCGGGCAGATAAGGAATTCAATGCTAAAACTAGGAATTTGATATTTTGTTGCCAATCCTTTTTCTTATATGACTGCCTGCAGCCTTTTTGAAATGGGTGCAACCAAATTTTTAAAAACTTCAGCTCCAATCTGAATCCACTCTTCACTTAGGATACTTTTTTTAGGATTGGATCTTTAGTTGCCCATCTCTGATACTGCACTCAGGGTTCAAGTTCATCTAATTGATGTTCTATAACATTTTAATCTGGGCCTTGTGAGGTTGTTTTTATGACATTTGGACAAATATTTAGTACACAATTCCTTACCAAGAACGTCGTATATTTTAGTTCATTGTCTTGGTAAAACATAAAATTGTCTGCAGTTCCTTATTTACCCGCACTTTCTTTTACTTGTGCCATGAGAATGTCAAGGAACATATTTTTGTCCATTATACCTTCAATAAAATGAATCCTTCCAGCATCAGACGCATCCCCAAACCATAACTGATCCTCTACCATGCTTGATCGTATGTTTAGTATTTTTATTCCAAAATGCTTCATTCGGTTTTCGCTTTCCATCTGAACCATATAAATTAAATAAACTCTCATCGGTAAACAGAACCTGTACTAAAAGTTTATTGCTTAAAAGTGCTAAAGATCCTAATGTTTTCTATTTCAATAACCTTGCTTCAGAATAGAAAGTCTTTGGTCATCTGCTCATGCACGAAATTGGGGCGTTCTATTACATTTTTCTTTCTAATACAGTGCTTTTTTCGTGCTACTTCTCAATTTAAACATTTTTTTCTCAAAACTCTTTAAATTGTTTCTGAGTGTACACTCTTTTTTAAATTGAGTTTTTACATGACATGATATAGTTTTAGTGCAAATAAAAATGGGTCTTTTATTATTTCTCTTAAAAAATTCCTTTAATCTTTGGAGCTAAGTTTATTTTTAGCATATTTTTATTATTGCATATTCTCTTATCTTGTATATAATGTTTGATTTTATCGTGCTCTGTTGATTTACTTTTTAGGGCGAATTGTGAAATTTGTCGCTCGGATTTTCCTTAATAATAATCTATCACGATCTGCCTTTCTGCTGGTGTTGATTGGTTCACTTTTCGAGAAATGAAGTTATTCCAACAGTAGTAAAAAGTTGTAAGCTGGAATACCGGTTTAAGGACCACAATTTGCATTTTTCCTTTACTTGCCCGACTTTCAATGTCAGATCGTTTTTATAGGTTTGTTTCGATTTCAATTTGTTTCACCGTTATGTTCTAATTTTTTAATTATATTTCTGTTTAATTTTGTTCACCAAAAAATAACGTTTTCAAAAAAAAATGTAAATTGCAATTTTCTTCATACTTTTTCATTTCTGAAATCAATGCGAAATTGCTAAGAAATGCCTGACCGACTTTCGTTGTGAGCCACTGCATATAATTCTATTTTCTGAGATTTATGGTACTAATTTCGTTATCATGATACTCCGGTTGACACACGCTTGTGCACATAAGAAAATTATATATATTTCAAAGATGAGGTAAAAATCTTTCTCGTATCATGCCAGAAACATTTTCAAGTTTAATTTTTTTTCCATATAGTTTCAAAAAATTTTTCTCAACAAATATTTTTAGTAATTTAGTAAATTAAATAATGTGATGTCTTCTTTATCCTTAAACAAAATCGCATTAATTACTATTCAACCCTCAAGTTTTCCTCTTTTCAAATAAGAACACAAAATTTCCCAATATTTTTTTTTTTAAATGAATAAAAAAAGCAAGATTTTTTGACCATTTTTTCTAGTTTTGGAGTCCTATAGCTCATAAACCAATTGCGAGCGGCCTGAAATTTATCAAATTTGGATTTAGGAGGTAAAAATCGCCATTCTTGAAATGTTCCCCGCATGGACACCAACTGACTTATTTTTTTTTCAACATGCATCAGTTCTAGCAGCATGCAAGTTACTAAATCGAGTTTGGAAACATGTCTATTATATGAACTATTCAAAAAATGTATTTTTTTTAATTCAAAACGTATAAATAAATATATAAAGAGGTTCATATATAGATGGGTTTTGGGCTCCATTCATTTTCTAAACATATTCCAGAACCTCCCTGCAAGGCTTGATTCTGAATCCTGGATGTAATATAAACACGTGACGCAAAAAAATCCAGAAAATTCTCAAAATGGTTGGACGTCTGTTTAAAAACGTGAATTTTAAAGAGTATAAAATAAATGTTTCGAATCGAGTTTGCTATTTAAATTTTAGTCATAAAAAAACTTTTGACCATAAGATATACTAATGTGAAAGCGTTTTCTTAAAAAAAATTCCATCAGATTTTTTAAAAATTATTGCATGATTTAAAATTAGCCTACAAAAATTAGTCGGCAAAGATTTTTTTTAAGCCGACTTTTGGGAAAGCATTAAGTTTTTTAAATTAATTTTACTTTTTTTTCTTCTTGTGTTTGTTTACTTTAAAACATAAGTTCGCTTATAGTCCAAGTTCATATGCGTTATTGGCTTAGATGCCCCTTATTATCTGTTGCTGTGAAGAATGATCTTCGACTAATAAGGATATCATTCCTTATCATTCCTCAATTTCTCGTAAGAATAACACCGTAACTTCTTCTATTGTATTCGTAGTATTTACTAATGGCTTCGTACTATTTAGTATTAGTTGAGTTTAAAAAATTTACAACCGAACTCTTTCAGCCTGGTTTTTTGAACAATTACCGAATATAAGTAAATGTATGATTGCATGGTGGCTGTGGTCTACTAAAAGAGTACGTGGCCCGTAAACTAAAAAACCGTGGTTCAAACCCGAGCTAAGATAGAATGTTGTTTTTTTTTGTTATTAGTAAATGTCAGAGCTGTAAAATCGGCATTCATATTCAGAATTTTAAGTACAACTGAATAACTGCATAAGAATTTTCAATTATTCTTTTTTATTCATTATTAATTTTTTATTCGTTATTCATTTTTTATTCATTATTCATTTGTGATTCATTATTCACTTGTTATTCATTATTCATTTGTTATTTATTATTGATTATTCATTTTTTTATTCATTATTCAATTCTTATTCATTATTTATTTGTTATTCTTTATTCATTTTTTATTCGTTTAAGTCCAAAGCCATAAATAAAAATTAATAAAAAATTAATAATGAATAACAAATTAGTAATGAATAACAAATGAATAATGAATTAAAAATGAATAATGAATAACAAATGAATAATGAATACAAAAATTAATAATGAATAACAAATGAATAGTGAATAAAAAATTAATAATGAATGAAAAATTAATAATGAAAAAAGGTAGAATAATTGAAATTTCTGAAATTCTTTGTGAATAGCATTCTTTGTGAATATCATTCAAATGAATAAAAAAATTATTCATTATTCTGAATAACGAAAATGAATAATTGAAGTGAATAATTAATCATTTTTGAATTAATGAATGTGAATTAAAAATTTTGTTTATAAATCGATTTTGCATTCATTGAATGCATTCTTATTTCGTTATTCACTGATTCACTTTTTTGTGGATAAAATCAAAATTATCAAATCTTTTACAGCTCTGGTAAATGTAACAAATGTATTCGTACAAAAACAAATGTATTAAAAATACATTTGTTACATTTACCAGCGCTGTAAAGGATTTGATCAATTTGATTTTATCCTTAAAAAAGTGAATCAGTGAATAACGAAATAAGAATGTATTCAATGAATGCAAAATCGATTTATTTAAATACATTTTATTATTTATGTATTATTTAAAATAATACAAATATGTATTATTTCAAATTCATTTGTTTTTGTACGAATACAAATAAAATATTTGTAATATGTACCAAACTACGACCAATCTACGAATCCTATTCGTGACTGGAAACTACGAATAAAATTCATAGAATGGACGCAGTTATCTATACTATTATATAAAAGGAGACTCACGAAATTGATCCAGAATAAGCTAGGTAACCGCTGAACCGATTTTGATAATTCTTTTTTTATTCGATTCCTATGGTAATATAGATTGTTATAGCTTACAAAGGTTTTCGAACAATTTATTCTTTAATTATTACAAAATCACGCATTTTATTTGATGCCTTCATTCAAGCAGCAGCACAATATAACAGCAAACAAAGCTTTTCTCTCCTTGTCGCGAGAGCTTCTCTCAATATAACACGGCAGCTATTTGTGTAGTCAGTGTTGCCATGAAAAAAAAATTTACAGCGTAACTTTTGCACTCTGCTCATCGGATTTCTCATCGGATTTGTGAAACTCTGAAAACAAGAACTAAGAAATTTTCGGTCGCATTTTACAACATAAAAAACAAATAAAATATTGCATTTTATTAGACGTATTACGTATATTTAAGGTTTATAAATAATATAAATAAATAAATAAATCACTTTTTTCAAAAGTCAATTCAATCATCATTATAAATATAGAAAATATTTTATAATAAATCACATTTTGAAAATATTTTTGAACACACAAACAAAGAGTAAAAATCAAATTAAAAATACATTTGCAACACAGTTTGGTTTAATATAGATCTCATAAATCGGTAAAAATGAAATACATAAAGCTATACTACATAATTTTTCAATTTTAACTCTATAAATGTAAAGTTTTTGCCTCAAGTAAATTAATGAAAAAATGTTGTTGTTTTAGCCAGCAAAAACTACAAAAAATTCGATTTTTTTAGTAAAAAAAAATATGTTTAAAAAAATATTAATTTTTCGAAGTCATATACACATTGCTTTATTAAATTTGTTTATCAATTCTTTATCAATTTCAAGACTAAAACAGTTAAAAGATTTCATACGCACATAATCTTTTCTATGCAGAGTTCCTTCCATTGTTTCTAACTCTAATGTATTGCGAACTTTAGTTTTATTAATATTTATTTAACTAAAAGTTCGCTCAACGTTAGCAGGGGAATTCGGTAAGCTCAACAATTCAAAAATAAATTTTTCCATTATTGGAAATGCAGGAGTACCATCGCATCTTTTTATTTTAAAGTTGCCATCAATTTTATTATAGTAATTTTTTTCTTTTATGTATATATGTATATAAAAATATATGCAAAATCGGACGTCGGATCTACTTTTTCTGAAATCGTAACATTTTGAAGAATTTTGGTCAAATATCGGAACGTCGGATTCAAGTATTAAAATCGTAACATATCCGATATATCGGACCATATGGCAACGCTGTGTGTAGTTAAGATGGATTCACTGATAACCTTCAGAATGTTTTTGTGTGATTTAAAATAATGTTAATCAAGTTGAGAGCTTGCAGAAATTGTTCTCTCTGAGCGAAAACTTCATATAAAAAAAAATTGCAAAACATGCTGAAGGTGATCAGTGAATCCAGCTTTACTTTCAGGGAGATTCTTGCTTTCATACAGTGTTGATTAATTTTCTTTGCTAATGTTTTGAAGAGAGTTGCCAGAATTTAGGTATAAGCATTAAGTATGTTTTGCAGCCTTGCCAGCCAGCTTTTCCCCCACTTGAGATTGTGTTAGTCTATCTATACAAATATATAAAAGCGTTGTGACACTGCACAGATGTTTGACAATCACGCAAGAACTACTGAACCGATTAACACGATATAGGTTTCAAACGATTTGTTAATCCAACTTTTTCGTAATATGCTATGTTAGATTTACCACGTCTACTTTTCATGCCCACTTTTGACAATTTTGGTCGTATGAGACTAGAATTTGGTAATCTACGTTGTATGGTTACTTTCGCTAACTTCACTAAAAATGGGTATGACCCACTTTAGTTAAGTCCACTTTTCGGGGGATAAGCTTGGAGTAAAGCAAAGCGCACTAGGTTTAAGCTCAATTGGGCTGAAATTCTGGCATTCTATTGTTTCGAATATGAGATGGTTTAAGTGAAAAGATTTTGCCAAACCCCCATTACCGCCCAGAATTCAACGAAAATGGTATATTTCGAACGATTTTGGTCGTATTTGACTAAAATTTGATAATTTAGTTCATACGGCTACTTTCGGCAACTGTACTAAAAATGGCGAATATATAACATTTTTTTCGAACAGCATGAAAATTCGTATATAGCAGTAAGGTGGTCTGCGGTAGGACAACGTCTGCCAGGCAATACTATACATCAATAAGAATGCTGTATATATCAGAAAACTCTGATCGTCATGCATTGATGTTTCAAACGGAAACGGCTGGCATGTGTTTTGTTTGAGGGTCAATTTACACTTTTACAAATTCATAAAACGATCATAAAAAATTCATTGAATTGGGTCAGGACAAATTCTACTATAACTATAATATAGAATATAATATATAATAAACTAGAATATATAGATAAGGAAATAGATTAAAACATATATTTATGTATATAACTTTGGAATAGTTTGAAATATTTGAAATATTTTTCACAGAATTATTTTTAAAGCTATATTTGAATATTGTTTTTCACATAAATTAGTTTTTAAGCTGTAACATATTGCAAAAATTATAACAACATTCTGTTTGTGTCAGAATAGAACAATTTTTGCAGGTAACTTATGTTATATGGAAAAATAAGGCAAAATTTAAATTTTAAAAAAATTACAATTAAAAAAATTTGTACAACAAAAGCAACTCTTGGCCTCTTGGCCTATTGTTTAGTACAAGTTGGATATTTTAGAGGTTTTTTAAAACAATATAAAACATTACATTGATGAGGTAACGGTAAACCTTTTCTCATTTTTCCAATTTACTTAATTGAATTTTCAAACAAAGAAAATTGGATGGAAATCGATTTGGAAATGTTTGCTTGCTAAGTCAAAACATCAAATTTCAATCGTTTTTTTCTCATTATGAGGCTTATGAGTTATACTGAGAAAATCTATAGTTTTGAGATATCGCAAGAATTTTAATGTCATAATAACAGGATTTTTTAAAACATACCTAATATCCGAACAAAATATTTCCGAAAAGAAAAGAAAATTACCATTAATTTTATTAATCAACAACTGTCCATACAAGAATGCATTGTTATGCATTGAGAAAGTCTATAGTTTTTGAGATATTGCTAAAAGTTTGATGTCATTATAACGGTTTTTTTTTAAATTTAAGAAGAATTGTTGTTTGGCTGAAGCCTAATAACAACAATTAATAACTGAAGAAGGCCGATTAATTACAACCATTTAAGAAGAATATATTTCTTTTCAGAATATATGTAAAAAATTACATTTTTGATTGCAAATTTTAAAAATTTTTACCCAAATTTTTTATAACGCTGTTATGCAGGACTTTTTCAAAAGTAAAAAAAAAGAAAGTCAGGTAAATTTATGTCATCAATTACTGTTAAAATAAGTTATTCAAATTAAAAAAAGTAATTTCTTAATATATATACCATTTTTTCATAATTAAACAAAACAAACACAATGATTTTTATATTTTGAATTTGTTTTAATACAACTAAATACTTTCATTTAAAGATTTAAATTTTTACATGGTATTTAATATTTTTATTGCAGGCGAAGCCTCGGGTATTTGCTAGTAAGTAATATTTACACACAAAATTTTTTTAGTGTAAGAATACCTATTGAAAAGTGCCTGTGAAACAAGGGTAAATGAAATGGTATCGTAACCTATCACTGCGACGGGTAAACATACTATTTAAAAATGGCAGCATAGCTTAGCTCAGCTTTATTTATAAATATACATTAAAAAAGTATTTCTGAGTTCTCTTCAAAATATATTCACATTTATAATAAAAATATTGTCATATAAAATCAAAAAAGCTGTAAGTTACAATAAATTCAAAGTCGACTTTTCGATTGATTATGGATGCACCTTATCAAAATACATGTTCCTGCTAAATTGTACTTCAAATAAAAACGAGGTTTTTAGTAAAAAATTTCTAAAATCCCTAAGTTTGAGCACAACATACAATTACAATTACAATTTAGAAAGTTTTTTGACTCTCCCGTAAAATTTTTTAACTGTAGCTTACGACTTTTCGATGTAATATGAAGATATTTTAAAAAATTCACTGCCCTTGTTCCCCGGATTCCCCCTCCTGTGGACGCCCATGCAGATTGACATTTGTTTTGTAGGGTGAACTATAGAAATATTTATAGGCATAGCTAAAAAATTATTTTCCTGTAAAATTTTCTTTATGATGCTAACCTTCATTTATGTATGTTATTTACATACGTTATGTATCCACATTGAAACGCTTAAATTTTTCAAACTTCCAAGACTTTTTTTTCAAAACCATTTGTAGTCACAATCACAACAAAATTTTCCATGCCATTTGTGCCAAATGCAAACACCTTCAGTAGTGATAATTACTGCCATAAAGTATTAACAAGATTATGCAAAAGTATGACTTATTTGCCCGTAAATCTCAAGGAAAAAAGTGAAAGCATTTTAAAACAAACCTTCTCATTATACAACGTTTTCTTACGCCAAATTTAAGACATTAAATACGAAGTTCAGCTGCTTATACGCAATAATTAACACATTTTCGACTCATTTTCCACAGTCAGTTAGTTGGAATAAGTATTTTCTTTTAATTTGCATTGAGTTTCATCTAAACAACACACCCGCTTCAGGGACTTCAATCAAACTAAGTGGCAAGGCAGCTGCTTCAACCGGAAAATACTGGTAAGTTGTTGGCTAATTGTTACGTATACCGATACAAAATCACCTAATCATATTAATAATTATAAGTTGATGAATCTGTGTTAGAGAAAAACTTATGCATGACCAAGATGTAAATATAACAAATTATAACTATATGTTTTAATTTACTTTTCTTTAATCTTGTCTTCGCTACAAACAAATATCTATAGGTTTATGCAAGTGATGCTTTTTCACCGTTCATCAGCACACAATTTTCACCACACGCAAATTGAATATTAATAATTAAGAAAAAATGTTTGCAATTATTTTCTAAGGATAATGAATTTTTTTTTAATAAAATTCGTATAAGGAAATAAAAATTAATTTCGTGATTTAAAACTAAATTATTTAGATGTTGGCAGTTTTGTTGCGAGCGAATAAGGAAGTTATTTCTTTAAATATACCTAAAATTAAATATTTCAAAGTGTCATTGTTTCGATTTTCTACATTTCACAGATCGAGTTTAGGGATTTTATTACGAATCGAATCATATTTATAGCCCAAACAGAATGAGCATAACCAATACGCAGCCAACAGAATAATGGTCCAGTTAGCCTCGATGTCCAGTAAGATAAGCGGCTAGCACACAGCTAAAGAAATGCTGATTGTGCAAAGCATAGTCACATAGTCAAAATAATGCAATTAAAATAGAAATAAACCGATTTTATTTTAGTAAATTAACCGCACTTGGTCAAACAATTTAACACTTTCACATCTCTTTTGCCAAAACGTAAAATGAATAGAAGAATACACAGAAATCAAAATGAAATAGAATTTCTGTGTTTACCTTTGTAGTCAGATATGCATTTCTGTTTTTATCTGAGCATTGCCAAGATGTTGCCATGTTGTGCATAATCAGATTCACGCAAATCCCATTAAGCAGAATTGAGTGAGAGTGAGTGAGTGATTTATTTAAATAAAGGCTTACATTAGTATAAACATTTTAATATTAATAATATTACAATAGTATTTTTTTTTTTAAATAAATCAAATTTGACATAACATAATATGTTGTGTGTCAGATTGGCATGAATCATGTTAACTTTATAAATTTATGATAGAGTATGTTACAAAAAGGTTTTTTTTTTAATTAAATTCAGAAATTATAAGTTGTCTATATTTTAAACAATTGATTAAATATTTATATAACAGGTAATAATTTTTGCCATTCAAAACTTCGTAAACTTCGCCTAACGTGAGTGAACTTTTACCAAGGTAATATGAACGAATGTATGCAAATATCGGGCAAATACCTAGAAGGTGATGTGTATTTTCATATTCTTGCAAGTTGCATAATGTGCACACATTAAAAGAACTTTCACCAAATCTGCTTAAATTAAAGTTGAGTAAACCACCTCTACATCTGAATATCAAACCTGAATTGAATCCTCTGAATTATAAGATGAGCCGAATTTGAATCGACAAAGTAGAAGGGCACATCGAATCGAACGTGACGATACAAATCATGAAACCTCGAGTCTCTTGCTCTGCAAATGTGTTTCTCATATACTTTTAATCTCAATGCTTGTAGTATACGATCATGGTGTAACGACAAATCAGGCCTCCAACTCTCAAAATCAAGGCTAAAACCAAGATCACTACATAGAGCGAACCATTGTGGTAACCAGAAAGTGTTTTGTACGATTGTTTCTTCAGCAAGTACTCGCGGAAGCCTGTTTAAAGGATAATTAAGAATTTTTCTCAGATAACTAAAATGTAATATAAACGTTTCTTCAAATTGAGAAGCCAGACCTGTTTCTATGTGTAGCATATAATTAGGAGTATTTGCTGGTAAATATAACATTTTTTTCAGGAAATAACGTAGTAACTTCTCTACTTGCTCATACTGTTTGAAACCCCAAACTTCTGCGCCATAAAACATAATCGATTTTGCTACAGTGTTAAAAATTTTAAGCTTGTTCGATAGAGATATTTTAGGGTGATGTAAATAACTTAGCCACGATGCGTTAATAGCAGTTTTAGATGATACCAATTTAGCATCAAGGTGCTTGTTGAACGACAAATTGTAAGTGAGATTAACTCCTAAGTATTTGTATTCATTAACTATTTCAATGTCGTCATCACCATAAGACCATTTCAAATTTCTACTTATTCTAGCACAAGTTCTAAATATTATGATTTTAGATTTCGTGAGGTTAATTTTTAGACACCATTGAATGCAATAGTTGTGCAGAGCATCAATCATAGTTTGGAGTACTGTTGGACAATCGGCCAAGAGAACGATATCGTCGGCTTAAAGTAACACTTTAATAACTGTGCCAGCCACACGTATACCGCCGGGTAAATTATCATACAAGTCATTCAAATACATTGCGAATAGGATAGGACTGAGTAGGCATTCTGTCTTACACCCTGTGTAACAGAAAAATTATCGGATAAAGAATTGCCATCCCAAACTTGACTTGTTGTACCATCGTATAATAATTGCAATATTTTTACCACTTTAGATGACAAACCAGCATTGGATAACTTATAAAATAATGAGTTTCTTGGAATATTGTCAAACGCAGAAGAAAAATCAACAAAAAAGGCATAGGTTTTCTTTTTCAGTTTAAAGTTCAAATGGATAATGCTACTCAGATTAAATATGTTGTCGACAGTGGAATAGCTCTTTCGAAATCCTGCTTGATATTCATTTAGAATGTTATGACAGTCAATCCAACTATTAATTCTGTTGAGCAGTATACTTGTGAAAATTTTGTACAGTGTGTCTAGAAGTGAGGGTCCCCTGTAATTTGACACAACATTAACATTACCTTTTTTGAACAATGGTATAATTATAGATCTGCGAAAAGGAGCTGGTATGTCTTGGCGTAGAAAAATTGCATTTAAAAGTTGGACAACTTCATTAAGAAAGCATTGTGGCGCATATTTATAAAATTCATAGCTTATTCTATCTAGGCCTGGGGCTTTTCTATCTTTTGCTGTTTTAAGAGCTAACATAATTTCACGCAATTCAAAAGGAGAATCAAGGAAAGGATCTATGATGTTAGGTGACGCCCATAAAATTGCTCGATCAGATTCTGCCTGTGACAAAAGTGACTTGAAAAAGTTGTAAAAATCAATAGTTTTAAGGTTGTTACCAATCCTAGGCGAAGAACCCTTTATTGAGTTCGCTAATTTCCACCATTCGCTAGTGTTACGCACCGCATTAAGTTGTTCAATGTTTTTGTTTTTGTAAGCTAGTTTTTTCTCATGGCATAATTTTGAATATTTTGTTCTACTTTCAATATAAGAATGTCTGTTTATTTGAGAATTCGATTTTCTGAGACTATTAAGTTTTATAAGTAATCGTTTACGTGCATTTTCACACTGTGAATCAAACCAGTTATTTTTAGGGTCAAAACATTTTTTAAGACTGAAACTACCCGCTGCTAGGTTTATTTTATCAATTAAAGTATTAACTTTATCTTCTATATTTGAATCAGACATAATGTGATCAATATTTGTGGTGTTTTTTAGAGATTGAGTATACTTCACAATGTTTTTTGGATTCCAGTTAAGTTTTTGTGGCAAAGATAATTGTTTTGAGCTTTGATTAACCATGGCAGATATAGAGAAAGTTAGAGGCATATGATCTGAGTATGGTTTAGAAGAGATGTGAAAATTATTTAAAAACTGTAAAAAATCGTATGAACCAATGCAATAATCAATTAAAGAATTTCCCATCACTCCGCAAAACGAGTACTCGCCCTCAATGTCCCCAGACATCCTTCCATTAATAATCACACCACCAATATCTTCGAGCAGATTCAATAATTTTTTGCCTTTCGCATCAATGATTTTATCTTTTAAAACATGACAGAGACTAAAGGAGTATTTAACACCAAGTCTTCATCAATTTTGTGTGCGTCAGAAACGCGTGCATTCAAATCGCCAACTATGCAAAACGACGAAGCCTTCAAACTATATAAAAAATCTTCAAACTGTTTAAAGTCATTTACCCAATTCGAGCTGTTTAAATACCGTGGAATAATATGAAAAGACACATCGCCAAATCTAGCTGATAACGTAACACCATTAGAATAATTGTTAAATTTTAGTGAATATTTATTTTGAATAGATTTTTTTGAATCCGTATAAACAACCACCACTGGCGCGACCAGCAGAATGAATTTTAAGAGCATCCACCCAGAACAAGACATAGTCATTAAAATAACAAGCAAAGTTTATCTGTTTATCGGCAATCACATGTGTTTCAAATAAGAAAAAAATATCAAATTTATTAATATAAGTAAAAAAGTTACCAAAATTTAGCTTGCTATTTAAGTTTGCAACATTATAGGAGACCAACTGACACACTTCTAGTTGTTAATCTAAATTAGGGGGGGGCAGCAGCAGCAATTGAAGAACGCTGGGCAGGTACGGCATGCACTGCATTGGATTCCTTAACCACAATATTGCATTGGTAGTTTACTGAAGACACTAACTTCCGAAGATATTCTGCGTCAGATGCATTCGAGGCAACAAAATACGATTGTCACCTAGTCGAACTTTTATGATCTTATCAGCAATTCGTACATTTTTAGCGAGTTGGCGGAGAGTATATCTTTTGTTGCGTTCATCTGTTGTGAAGTCCTTTTGTATGTATATGTTAGAACCAGCCAAATTTTTTCTAGCTGCCAGTACTGCGTTTACTTCAAGCACTGAGTTTAGTGTAAAAAGGTAAGATTTACCAGCGGCGATCTTGTGGACTTCCGTGACATTGACAGCAGTATTTAGTTTATTAGAACAAAGTTCTTTAAATTCATCAATAGCTGGTTTGATTAGGGTGCTTGCTAATCCACTAACGACGACATTTCCGCGCCTAGTTGCTTTGTCAACGAGCTCCAGCTTACTCCTTAACAAGCTAACCTCATCTTGCAGACGGACATTTTCTTTTCGCAGCTGCTGAATTTCAGTGCAAATGGTTGTAAGGTCTTCCTTTTTCACAACATTCAATAGCTTAACGTCAAGCACATCGCTCAATTTGGACCAAAATGCATCGGCAGCAACCGGCAAAGTAGTGGCGGATGGTTCAGCGTTCACAGTACTAATAGCGGCAGCACCAACAGCGGCAGCACCAGCAACAGCGGCATCCCCAACAACAGCAGCAGTGAGTTTGCCAGAATCAATAGCGGCAGCGCCAGTGACAGGAGCAGCAGAAGTACCATAACAAGCTGACGGCAACTGAGGTGCGAACGTATTAACGTTTACGGAGTGTTTTTTTTTTTTTGGCTTATTTTCAACGAGTAGATCTGGAGAAGTTTGTTTCAGGTTTCTTTTTACAGCTTCCATATAAAAATTGAGGTTAGGAAATGCACTTTTTCGTTCTTAGCAATTATTTCTTTAAAATGTAATTTTTTCATAATTATATGAACTAAGCACAATAATCAATTGCTTATAAATGTTCTCAGTAATGTTTTCACTTTTAAAATTAAGAAAATAACAAAATATTATTTATTTTTCACACACGATGAAGCAGGTGTTGTTCTTTTCACAGCGCCAGAGTTGCAGAATTTGATGTGACACTTGTTACTGCTGTGCCATGCGAGGCTAATTGGACCATAAATGTCAGCATCGAAGTTGGTTGCCGTACAACCCTATGAAATTAACATAATGAAAATAGCATAGCCCAGTAGTTCATTTCTTAAAAAAATCGTAAAAGAATCATGCGTGATTTTTTCGATTCATGGACGCAATGCAGAACGTTGTATAAGTTTCATAAACGAAAAGAGAGGAAAGTTAATGAAATTTCGTTAATGAAGTGAAGACCAAAATGTTGATGAAATTTCGTTCATGAAAATATTGAGAAAGCTGATAAAATATTGCATCTCACCAACTCAATGTTATATATTGTTTTCAAAAAGCCTTAAAAATATTCTCTCACATTTTCTTTGACCGAAAGTAAAATAAAATAACTATAGAAAATTGGAAGAATATTTAACGTTACCTCACCATTTCAATATTATATTTTTTTAAAAGCCTCTGAAATATTAAATATTCCCTCGAAAAATAAGTCAAAAGTTATTTTGTTTTATTTTTCTTCTTTTTTTATTTTGATTTTTCACACTCTTTCATATGAAACATCATTTATCAACAAAAATTATTTTTACATGATTTTAATTGTGAGCTTTTTAGATCAAGTAAGTTTGAAGAAGGCTACAAAAACAACAACAACAACAACTCTGTATAGAGTCGATCATACAGCAGACTAGACAGAACTGTTTCGAAGACTGCTAAGCCTTGCTCTTTAGTAGTCTTGAGTGATTAAGATGTGACCATGATTCAATTATATATAAGGTTAAGTAACCATGAAATTGTTCTCATACAACAACAAAACTTGGATCGCAAAATGTCAAAGTAAAGCAAAAAAGACAAGTAAACAATCAAATTAAAATTTCTGACTAGAAGTCAAACTATTGAATTTTATTATTAAAGTTGTGTTTAAAATAATTTTTAACAATTTTCTTGGAGTTTGAGTTTTTGTTACCGCTTCAAAATGCCGAAAAAGTACGCGATTCGCCAAAACTATTGGAACAAGGAAAACTTTTCCTTTTTTAAAGTGCCCAGTGACCTTTTTAAACAAAAACGCTGGATGGATGTAATTTGGATCGGCGAATGTCAAAATAAAATACAACAACACCAAACAGCTGTTTTTGACATTCGCCGACAGATATGTGCTCTCAGCTTACTCAACCTTATATATAATTGAATCATGGATGTGACCAACCCACAGTTGAAGTCTTATATGATTTGACACTTATTCGAAGAAATTCGTAAGAATTTTAATGTTCTCATCGGCTACTTAATCATGTAACATTAAAGCAGTAGTTATTTTTAGATCAAGGCTTTTTAACTCTACCAGGGCTGCCGTCTGTTCTAGTTCCTTCTTATTTTTTTGATGTTCATTGGAGTTCGACAAAATAATAAAAATTGAAATAATCTTAAAATAATCGATCGTTTTCGGTCAAGGTCATAAATAATTGAACATAGTAATTGAATTGGATTGAATAATTGAATTGTTGTTGTAGTTGTATTGTTCAAACTTACTTGATCTAAAAAGCTCACAATTGGAATCATAGGCAAATTCAAAGAATAGATCACAATTTATTATCTAATTAACTGCCTATGGTAGAGCCAGACCAAACAAGGAGTTTTTAATTAATGTCAAATTAATTAAATAATCTCTAAATAATTGATCAAATTCGGTCAATGTCATAAATAATTGAACATCTGGTTGTGTCAATATCCAGTTTTTAGTTGAAACACTAGCTTCTAGCGAAGCAAAACTCGGTTCAAGTCTATGGTGTATTTCGGCAGACTTGTCGAACCTTTAAAAAGCCTTGATCTAAAAATAACTACTGCTTTAATGTCATATGATTAAATGGCTGATTAGAACACTAAAATTCTTACAAATTTCTTCGAATTAGTATCAAACTATATAAGACTTCAACAGTGGGTTGTCACAGCTTAATCACTTAAGACTACTGAAGAGCAAGTTTCAGCAGCCTTCGAGACAATAACAGATAGAGACATTGGACGCGGAGGTACTCGTCTAAAAAAGTGGGCGGTATTCGACAAAGGGTCGTGGCAAAAATAGAAAAACGCTATAACTCGAATAATATTGACACTAGGATACTGACAATAGGCACAGGGGTAGGCATAATTATGAAAATGTATGGTTAAGAATGTGGGCGTTATTGGACAAAAGGTCGTGGCAATAGAAAAAAATACTGCATCTCAATTCATATTGACACTAGGGTACTGGAAATCGGTACAGGGGTAGGAACAATTATTGCAAATCACGGTCAAGAAAGTGGGCGTTATTCGACAAAGGCGTGTCAACATTAAAAAAATGCTGTAACTCGAATAATATTGACACTAGGGTACTGAAATTTAGTACAGGGGTAGGCACAATTATTACAAATTATGAAAAATAAGTGGGCGTTATTCGACAAAAGGCGTGGAAATCTTAGAAAAGCACTGTAACTCGAATAGTATTGTGTCTAGGGTACGGAGATTCGGTACAAGAATAGGTAGAATTATAGCAAAACACAATCAAGAAAGTAGGCGAAATTTTTCAAAGGGCGTATCACTATAAGTAAAACACTGCATCCCAAATATAGACACTAGGGTACCAAAATTCGTTACAAGAATGGGCAAAATTGTTGTCATAATCTCTAAAAAGGAAGAAATTAAAACTTTTTAACAAAAAAAAACAAACAATCTTCAAAACCAGTACAAAGTAAAAATAATTTTAAATTGCTTTTCACATTAATTCTTGGTCAAATTTGATAATTTATTTGTGTATATCATTAAATTGGAAATCTTATAATTATAATTTTTTTTTTATATTTTGTATTATAATCATATATCTATTAATTACTCTATGATTATAAAACCTTTAAAGTCGGTGCTAATATAATCAGACTTTTATAAATTACCAGCGTTAAAGGTTTTATATTCATGGAGAAATAAATATATTTATGATAATAATACAAAATAAAAAAAAATATAATAATAAGATTTCCATTTTAATAATATATATAAATAAATTATCACAATTGACCAAGAATTAATGTGAAAAGGAGTTTAAAATTATTTTTTACTTTGTAGTGATTTTGAAGTTGGTTTTTTTTTTTTGTTAAAAAGTTTTTTTGATTGAACATTGAATATTTCAGAGGCCTTTTGAAAATAATTTATTACATAGAATTGATGAGGCAACGGTACATATTCTTCCATTTTTCTATTGTGATTTTATTTAGATTTCAGTCAAAGAAAATTTGTGGGAAATCGATTGGAAAATGACGGCGATGCTTGCAAAATAAAATTTTGAAAGTTCAATCGTTTCTTTTTCATTCTGAGCCTATGACCTTGGCTTAAGAAAATGCGTTGTGCTAAGAAAATCCTAAGTTTTCAAGATATGGCAATAGTTTTGATTTCAAAATAACGAAATTTTTTTTAACATACAATCTTTGAAAAATATTGTTAAAAAAGTTTTCGTACACTGTTATTTTTCTTAATCAACAACTTTTTATACAAAAATACGTTATACTGAGAACATGTATAGTTTTCGAGATATCGCAATAATTTTAATGCTAAAATAACGGAAATTACGAAAAAGTTAGTATTTGTTAGACATTTCACCACCACAATATATATATTCACACATTTAACATAAGAACATGCTTATTGTAGGGAACGGCGTAGATAGGTATTTCAAAATGTATTTCATGGTTTTTTTATTTCCATAGGTATTTCTGAAGGCTTAAAATTTTTATAAATTTATTAAACGATTGCAACAGTCAAAGTGAAAGGAGTCAATGATATTTTATTTATATTAATTCTTAACATACAAAATTGATTCAATAGCTCGGTTTTGAGCAGGATGACAAGTTTTTATTTAACCTATTGTATGGCCGTGTAACAGAACTATAACAAATCGAATTCTGTAGAATTTTTTAAATAAGGTGAAATTTCTTCGTCGAAAAATTGACCAGCGGCCAAAAATGGGTTAATATAAACCTTCAACGTTCATATTTCGGGTCACAGGTCATCAATTTAAAATCAAACATGTTTCGGCACATCTATGGTGCAGTACCTTTCAAATACGCTTTATTATCCTTTTTCTAATATAAATATTTAAAAGTTTGCGTATTAATATATAAGATTCCTTTCAAACTGATAAGCAACCCTATGAATTGAAAAATTTGTTATTTGTCATAATATTATACGAAAATATAACACAACATATACTGATTTTAAATAAAGGTGCACTCGTACATTTATTTGATACATTAGGCATTCATTTTAACGTTATGATATGATGTTACAATGAAATATTATAATGTAAAGTCAACGGCCGCATTCAGCGCAGACAACTGTTGTGAACTGTAATGGTAGTGGTACCTTAGTGCGTGATGTTTTTCTCTGAATGTGTTGCTTCTCTACACGTCAGAAGTTAGTTTCAATTTAATTATAGTATATAATTTTTATGTAAATTTAATTCAATTGCAAAGGTTTCTCACTGAAATTTGCAGCGTCCTTTCTGTGTTTATTAACTTAACATCGTCAGTAGCAGCATCTGACAGCTAACTAAACAGTTGTATTCATGTAGCATAGAATTTGTTCGCTCGATTAAAAAGCATTCGCTACCTAATCAGTTTTAGTTAGCGCTCCCAAAATTCGAAAATTCAGCGAAATTTCACACAACAGTTGCCAACTGTTGTCTGCGCTGAATGCGGCCAATATTTATCATATCAAATTGTCATTGGAACTTGCAATTTAGCATGAAATGCAATTATAACATCGTTTTTCATATTGAATTAACAATTTGAGAACGTTTTACGATTTTTTACATGACATATTTTTTAGTGTGTTTTTAATTAATTGAAGACTTATGTATAATCAATCAGGCACCCAAATTTTAAATCAAGTAAGAATGTTTTTTACACTTTGTTATAAATTGTGACAAAATCAGGCCATTTGAAAATTTTATAATAAATTTTCTTTATCTGAAAACCATTATTAACCCACAAATAAACGAAAATATATTTTGGAAAGCATCATTCAGACCTGCAGCATTTCAGTATTATCATCATATATACTCGAACTCTTAATCATGGAGCTTTCCAGGGCCGCCAATATTTTAAAATCGAGTGCTTTATATAATCGCGAAGCACAAAATTCAGTTTGAAGCAATTAATTTTCTGTTTTTTTCGTTATATATTAGCATATAATACTTTCATAATAAAGTTGATTGCAAAAAAATTCTTGATTTTTAACTCAAACATTGGAGATAGACTCTCAAAGTAATAGTTTACGACAAACCGTTTCATCTCAAATCTTGGAATATTTACAAAATTTGTGGCACTTAATATTAATCACTTTATATTCGTGAGATAAAACACTCTCAAATTGCTATTGTTTTGCAACATATCTTTTCGGTTTCATTTCTGGGTTATTGTTCTAGCAAATTATTTAAAAAAAAACAACTTCACTGAGTAACTAACTATTTAAGACATTACAGAAAATAATTGATCACTGAGAACTGGACAGTTTATTTTCACTTCCGAATATTCATTCAAACTCAGATTGTTTCAAAGACAACCAGCTCACCGATTGAAACAGGAAGAAACCCGAAACAAGTCTGAACCAAAACAAAAAAAGTCCATCCGGTTGGATTGGTTATAAATCCATTAAAACACTCTGATAAGGACGTTTTTAATGACTGCAACTTCTTGTTTACAAATTAAAGTACCACAATTTTTGATGCTATATTTTTAGATACTGCAGACGAATGTCAATTTAAGTGCAGTGAATCAAAAAACGCTATCACTGACTACGCGACACCCGTTGTAAAGAAAATAAAAGTTGTCAACTATTTGTTGCTGCCTGCACTCAATGAAACTCATGGTAAATATGAGCGTTTATAACCAGTTCGAAGAATGCTTTGATGAAATTTTATGTGCATGACTGACAGGTGAGTTGACCACGACTACATAGACTGTTGTTTGAAAGCTGTTACTTTTTTCCAAACACAAATATAAATCAAAGAAGCAAACGCTAAGCAAGAGAAAAAAAAATTTAAATGATTGATATGAAAACTTTCGCGTCACTAATAATTTTTTGCGCCTGTCCGGTTTTTCATCAATTTTTGATAGGCGTGAAGAAATTTTTTTCAGGTTTGCAGATAGTTTATCCTACACTAAAAAAAAAAACGCAAATTAAAGTTGACTACAAATGAACAAATTTTGTATCTAGGGAAAGTGTTTGTCTCTCATGTATAGTTTTTCTAACTCATTTCTTGTTACTGTGACAAAATCTGGTGCTGCATATATTTCGAACAAAAAATTAGTCAAATTAAAAACAAATGTACTTTTTTGATTTGAGGTTACTCTAGCCTTCTTACAAGAGATTAGAGCTTTATTGGCCAATTCAAAGAATTATAACGCCATCACCAATTATTTAAATATAGAAAAACAAAAATAAACTTCATCTTGCAAGTTATTACAGTAAACCAAATGTTGAATGTGAATGAATAATTATGTTGCCATCAGAATGTTGAATGATGATAGTAAAACAAGATGAATGACCGTACATCAAAAGATGAATGATGTGATAAGTATGTTAAAAGCAAAATGTTGAATGATGGGCAAAGTATGATGAAAATGAAATTGTTGAATGCAGAAAAGTAGCAAATGTTAATAGAATTGTTGAAAGATGAGTGCATGTAGCAGAGTTACAAAATTGAAAGTCACCACAAAAGAAGAGATTTATATATTGCTTATATTTCGATTTTAGCTTCCTGGATAAAGTTCACGATGCTTCTGTAATCATTCATGTTTCTCGCAATGAGCAACTCCTCCAAGTTATTATAGATTCGATGAAAGCTGTATTTATTGCGAATATTTGTAAAGCGGTTGCACACAAAAACCAAATGATTGTCATCCTCTTTAAGATTGCAAAGTGAACACAAATCAGAGTCTTCTGCTTTTATCATAAAAAGATAAGCTTTATTATAAGTGTGTCCAACCAGAAGTCTGTTTATCAGCTTAATTTCATATGTTGAAAAATCCGTCCCAGTAAATCAGTGCTTGGCAGGTAGCCCCTTGAAAATCTTGTAAAACAGAAGGCTTTCTCTCGGGAAGTCTCATTGAACGATACATTCCATTGTTCCTTAAGGATGCTGTAAGTCCTGCAACACGCCTCTTTGAGTGTAAACTTGACTGGAATTACACAACCATGGGTGGCAGCAAACTTTGCAAAGTAGTCCGCCCTCTCATTGAAAAATAATCCTACATGAGCCGGAGACCAGATAAATATCACTTTCTCAACCGCACTGTCTACAATGGTGTCCATGATATCTCTTACTAAATAATTGTCTGACAAAGGATCGTTTAAAAGCATACAGGCATTTTTTACTGACCGAGAAGATTAAACCCGCCAGAGGACCTTCGGGGAATCTGCCTGTCCCAAGCCAGGAATGGAAGGGTGAGGGTTGGTTATTAGATGGGCAGTTCATGGGGCACGGCCCATGAACTGATCTCATGGAGGCACGGCTCCTGAATGTTCGTCTGATAACTGTAAAAGAAAAAGGTTTACCTAGAGCCTTGGATGTTGCTGCCAAATTCTTGGAGAAAGCATTGTTTTGATATTAAGTTATCATAACACTGTCGTTGTAATATGCTTTCGATGGACGATCAATCCAACATAACTTGAAGAGCGGGGATAGTCATCCATCAATGATGAGGAGACCTGATCTATCATTGTTCTGCAGACCTATCTTAGAATAAAGGTTATTATGTAGGAAACATTTAACCTTCGGACCGTTGTATAAGCAAATTTGTATACAACGGCTCATGCTTCTTAGTTTTCTGTTAAGGCTTTTTATTAAGCCTTAATTTAGGATAACGACGTTGCATAAGTAGAATGAGGTTTACCCGGTTTTACTGGGAAACCTATGGTTATTTTTTAACCTAGCCAAGTACAATTCGAGTGGCTGAAGGTGTCACAGTCAGATATAAATGTTCTAAGAACTTTTGGTCTGTGGACGGGATGTTGAAGAGCCTTGTCAGGTGGAGCCTTTTGCCCGGGTACTGACTATCATATGGGATAGGCCCACGTGGGGTATGATGCGCTCTGGCTGTGGTTAGGCCAGAAAGGCCGGTGTGAGTTACACTTTAGTTGAACTCGGTTTGGTGATTTCCTTAAATTACTAAGAGAATGATGGTAGATTGAATCTCGCCAATTTCAAACAGTAAATGTTAGGAAGGTAAGCAACTACCGGATCAATATACTGTTACCTTTGGAATTTGAGTACAGGCGATATGGAAACCTAAATAGTCTGAGTTGTGACCATTTGAGATTGAGGAATTTGATTGCATGAGTGACAGGCCTATTTGCCGCCTTAATTTTTCGTGTCAGAGAGTGATGACCTCTGATATGAATGGGATGATTTTGTGCGGATAAAATAAAGGGTTGTATTACTTGGTATAGTATACTGAGATGACCCATGGTTATTAAAATAACCAAGTCATGTTTTAATTCGAGTGACTGAATGAGTCACGGTCATGTATAGTGTCTTTTTGACATCAGTGCTGGGGTTCTGTGGCATGTAGTTAGAGGAACCTTTCAAAAATGGTCTTTCTTGAATTCCGAAGGGGCGTTGACCGACGCTTCATATTTGTCCCAAGCATTGGAGCACCGTTGAATTAAGCCATCACGGCAGGGGTCAACGTTAAAAACATAGAGGCTTTCTGTCCGAGAAGATTACACATCTCTTATAATTGTCCTCAATAATAACATCCACAGCTTTTTTGATGGCTACCAGCTCACCCGTCAATGAAGAAACCTTAGAATTGATTTTAAAAAGAAAATTTTGTCCGTTAGAAATGTTGCAAACTGCACAGCCTGATGAGTTTTCATAAATCGATGCATCTGTAGCGAAAATGGTGAATCCAATGGATTTTAGAGATGAGATTTTTTCATTGTATATCATCCTCAACACTAGCAAAGGAACATCACTTTTTCTTTTATCGATAAGATTTAGGATGACTTTATGTTTTGGAGGATTGCCCATGGTCGCGGAGACATTTCGTGTATTGTCCAAAATGTCTTTGAACAGCGAGTAGATGTAACTGTAGCTAGAATTTTGCGAGCAGTTCTTCATGATCAGATTATACAGATTTAAATTAAAAATTTTGATTTTCAGCAATTCTTTTGATGCGAGATAGATAGCTCTCTCCTTGGGTGGCAGCATTAACGATAGAGCATATAAAACGTGAATTGGAGTCGATGGATTCAGACCAAGGCACCGTCTTTGCATTCCATTTTGAAATGTCATGACCTTTTTATTTATGTACTGTGGACAATGCGCCATGGAGGTCCTGGCATACTCAATCTTGGAGAAGACAAAACTTTTTGCCATATTAAGGGCAACATTAGGAAAAAAGCCATTTTTGACACCATTTTGATCGCATTTGTGGCAGCAACTGATTCCTTTATGACCCTGTCATAATGTTCCTTAACCGCAAGACTGTTCTTTATGTTTCTACCAAGAAATTTAATGTACTTGACATCAGGAATCAACAATAAATTCAGCATTAAATTAACTTTTTTCCGTGCGCCTTTGGCCACATACATCGCACACGTTTTAAGCACATTGATTTTCAAGTTGAAGTCATTTGCCATAATAAGACGTCTTCTTGAGAGAAAGTTCATTACGCAGTCATAAGCTTTAGAAATGTCTAAAGACAGCAGAGTGACTTTTAGATTATTCATTTTAGCGCTGGCTATGAAGTGTGTTAATTCATTTACACACATACTTGCTGAATGTCTTTTCCAGTATGCAAAATTTCTCACAGGGAGGCTATTGTTATCCTCTAAAAAAGTCACTATTCTATCTTTGACCATGCTGTTTATTACTTTAATAAAACCCGAGATAAGCGCAATGGGTCGAAAGTTGGTGTAAATCGTTAGATCTTTGCCTTTTTTAGGTATCGGGCACACTTTAATATTTCTCCAGCCATCATGAATTTCGCCTTTTCTCCACTTAGCATTTATTGCCACCAGCAAGTTATTTGTAGAATGTACTTCGTCAATATTTAAACAAATTTTTTTCAGTGTGGCTGTTGTCTGATCGTTGCTGTGGTTACATTTGTTTATCAGTTCATTTGTTTTCATTCGACTTTTTTTTTTGTTTCCTTTTTAAAGCATCGGGAGATCGTTGCTCCATCACTCACCTCGAATTGCAAAAAAAAAACCGCCCAACAATTTGCTGTATCCAAAAGATACGAGCATACAATTTAGAGTTGCAGATACATACGCAGATAAATAACCGTTTTTATTTGACACTCGTTGGATTTGTTTTTATTTTTGTTTCTTTTTTCTTATGCGAAGCGAAAGGATTTTCCTCACAGATATTAAACGAGTATTTATGTCTGTATCATTTCTTTCATGATTTTATTTAATGCTTTTTTCATTATATTTCTTCAATAATTATTGTTTCACTTTCATTTGAACTGAATAAGAGTTGATGGTGAAGCGTAGCTGCCACTGTGGTTTGATAACCTCGTTGCACAATGTTTCGCAAAGACCTAGGAAGGTGTATGCAAAAAACCAGCAGTGGTGGAGTATCAAAATATTATTTTGATTTAAAAAAATGTACAGAATTTACAAAAAAGTGTTCATTGCTTTGTTTTGTTTATTTTATTACCAATTTCTTTGATTTTCAATAACACTTAAATGGTAGAATCGTTCATCAAACGAAAAAAAATTTGATACTTTTTTCGGCTATGATTTTTTGTCTAACAAGATATTATCAAAATATGAATTATCAGACTCATAAGTTATTTTAAACATTTTTATAGTATGTAAATATCAGAGAACTGCACAAGCTTACTTGAAGTTTAAGCCTTTTAAAGTACTTGAATTCAAGTATGTATCCAAACTTGAAAAAGCAAGCTTTAGCCAGCTTGCAAAAATACCAAACAGATACAAGTCATATTCATACTTGTTCGTTGGCTTGCCTTGTTTAGACTTACTTCGTCGGGCAGAAACTTGAAAAGCTTGAAACGATCGGCAAAAGCTTGTAAGCTCGCAAATATCCAATTAATTGAATTTAAAGCAAGGGTCCAAAAAATTCAATGAGCTTGTGTAGAGAGAGCTTAAGCGTAATAGAACTTTAAAGGATTCTGTGGACTTCGTGGTGGGAAGTTTTAGGGGTAGATGATTTCGAATCTGATGTCAAAATCTAAAATTTAAGATAGCGGGTAGAGTTGCCACCAAGATTTTTTTTTGTATATTTGCGAATTCTTATCATTTTGAAATTCTGACAACGGATTTGATTTTGGATATAATGTCACAGTTTTAAAATTTAAGATGGAGGTTAGGATTGCCACCTTCATTTTTTTATTTTTACGAGTTCTAGGCTGGCGCGAACTAATGGGTAAAATTGGGTCGCTGAATCCGAATCCGCTGTCAGAATTTCAATATAATAAAATTTTGAAATAATAGGGTTGCCACCTAATATGTACTTTTAAGAGTTATAAACATCATTTAACAGTGTTAGGGAGTCACTGATTTCAAATCTGAAGTCAGAATTTTGAAATTTAAGATGGTGGATAGGGTTGCCACCTAAATTTTTTGTTTTTTTTTTAAATTCGGGGCTGGCAAAAAAAATAATACGCCAAAAATGGGTCGCTGAATCCGAGTCCGTGGTCAGACAACCCTATTATTATAAAATTTTATAATTTTGAAATTCTGACAACGGATTCGGATTCAGCGACCTATTTTTGGTATACCATTTTTTTTTGTCAGCCCCGAATTCATAAAAATACAAAACGGATCCCTGAGCGATAGTCAAGCGCACTACCACTAGACTATCGAGGCCACCAATTTTGATGCTAATAGGTCTATTTTTTTTAAATTTGAAAAACATCCTCTTTACTTTTATGTGAGGTGCATTACTATTATATTTATTAACATTAAATGAACAATATTAAAATACATTCAATAAGTATAATAACAAATGTATCATAATAATGTATCATGTTTGCTAATGCAAAATTCCGGTTAACTTTAAGTGACAACAACTTCAATATTTTCATGATTGTTGTAATTATCCGACACTTTGTGTTTTCGTCGAAGCACTTTTGATGGCAATAATGTTGTTATGTATATTATTTCAACAAAATCAGAGTAGTCAAATAGCCAAATTTTTAGTGCGAGCCAAATTAAACTGAGGTTAACTCACCAAAATTGGACGTTTAAACTCTGTTTAACTAGATTTTTAGCATTTTTTTAAGTTAAATTGACTTAATTTATCCCTAAAGGCCAATTTTTCAGTGCGAGCTTAAACTATAGTCAAATTAAACTAAGGTAAACTCACCAAAATTGGATTTTTAAGCTCGGTTTAACTAGATATTTTAGCATTCGTTGAAGTGTATGCGTATAGGACGGGTATACGTATTTTTGGATGATTTCATACCTCCGGGCGAATCAAAAAATAAAAGTGAATATTAGAGTTGTTTGCATGGGCGTCTGCAGGACTTATTGTAGGGGGTGGGGCAAAGGCATAAAGGAATCTAGAATGAACTACGATTTTTTGTACCTACTAATTTTTTAAACATGATACGCTCACTATACCGGTTGACACACACTTGTACACATAAGAAAATCTAATACATATATTTTAAAGATGGTGTAAAAATCTTTCTCGTATCATGTCCGAAATATTTAAAAATTTAATTTTGAGTTTTTTGTCATTTCAATTCAATTAAATTTTATTGAGACTTTTTTTCCAACTACAATTCAGTCATTACAAAAAAGTAAATTAACAGGTAGATTTAAAACTGTATAAGTGTTGTTCTAAAGAAAATTATATGGGAAAAGGCAACCAGCTTCAGTTAAATAGTGAATACATATGATTGTAAAATTAAACGATGAATACAAAGCTTGCTCCTGGCTACAGAATTTACTTTAAGACGTCTTGTCTTTGTCATATTTACACTACTTACAAACTAAACTACATACCTAAATCTAAGACAACCACTAAATTGGTGGTAATGGAAACAAGAAAACATTAGTGTAAATGTAAAATAGAGTACAAGTGTAAAAGTTAATAACAATAGTTCATATGAAAATTAGCCTCTGTGGGTGTTAGGGCAAGATTTAACCAAAAATTCGGGTAGCAAAAATTCGGGGTATCAAGATCAAAATCAGTATTTATTTCCTCATTTAAAATACTAATTGGAGATAGATAGATAGTAACAGAAGACCAATTATATTGTTTTTGGAAGTCAAAGACATCCTTCAACAAGACATTTTCATGAAAAGGCAGTTTATTTACAATTTCTTTTTATGTTGAGATAGGGCATATCGACATATTGGATTTATCATTGCTTTTCTATGTATGAATTTATTTGAGTATCGTTTAATAAAGGATTCAAAATTTTTATTAATACATCGTCTTAGCACGTTACGTTTCAACACCTCCAATTCTTTTGCTACCGTTGGCGAGATTGAAAACCAAATAGGAAAAGCGTATAGTAATACTAAGCGGATGCTTGCTTTATAGATTAGAAGCTTCGTGTCTTGGCTTAGGTATTTGAAAGAAGCCTGGAAAAGAATCCATTTTACGAGCTCTTTTTAAGTACAGCCTTGCATGCTGAACTTATTAAATTTAAGCAGACTATTGAATTCAATAACAAGGTATTTAATATTATGTTTGAAATTTATTTTATAGCAGTCTAAAAAGATTTTTAGATTCTTACTTTTAGGAGTAACTGTCCTTCCTGTCTGTCCTAACTGTCCTTATGGATTTGGAAACATTTATACGAATACCCCAGTCATTGTAGAACTCATTGATAATTTGGAGCTGTCTAGAGCTGTCTTTGGAGCAGACAAGAGAGATTTGTGATGGGCGAACATAAGGCAATCATTAGCATATAAGATACCCCTTGACTCAGACAGAATATGTGGGAAATCGTGGATAGAGATATTAAAGAAATGAGGAGCTATGACTGAGCCCTGGGAAACACCACTCTTAACCACACCAAGGTTAGAGACAGAGTTATTGAATTGAATACAAAATTTTCGGTTAGAAAAAAACTCAGAAATAATTTCAATAAGAATGGATCAAAACCTAAATTTATGAGTTTGTAAAGAATGCCATCCTGAAAAGCTCTTTCGAAAGCTTTTTCTATATCAAGGGAGACAGCGACTGTACAAATTTTTGGCGTAGATCACGAATGATATTATCATGAAAAAGTAATAACGCATGCGTCGTACGTGTTCAAAGGTTCCTAGATTCGATAGCATTGAAATTGGACGAAAATTATTTAAGTCATTATTTTTTTTTTTAATAGGAATTATATTAGCAATTTTCCATTTGTCCGGGAAGTAACCATTATTTTAACAATTATTAAACAAAATAGTTAAAAACTTTAGAGCTAAAAGTGACAATTTTTTGATAATGAAATTAGAAATTTTCTCCAAACCAGAAGATTTTTATTGTTAAGGTTTTTTAAAATGGATTCGATAGTAACAGTTTTAATGAAATGGTAACAGTCATCGTTGACAAATGAATTAAAATTATCATCAAAGTTAAAAATTACAGAGGGCAGGCTTGATAAGCTTTCTACAACTGAATTTTGTATAGCGATAGAATTAGATCTAATGGAAACAATTTGCTGATAAATTCGCTCAAAATGTTGGCGAAACGCCTCCAGCTTATCTAACATTATGTTTTAACAATGTATTAACAATATTATTATCATTCATGATAATTCCATTGTAAGAAATCTCTGCAAAAGGCGACTTTTTTTATTACCGATAATCCTATAAATTTTTTTTTTTTTTGTCATGTAATGCATTTAGGTAATTTTTTGCTAAAGCAAATATTCTTAGTAGTTTAATAAATTAAATAATGTGAGGCCTATAGACTTAAATGAAATTTCATTAATTGCTATCGAGTCCCCAAATTTTCAACTTTAAACATAAGAATACAACAATTTTCTAATATTATACAATAGTTTTTTTGCTGGAAAACTAAAAAAAAAAAACTAAATTTTTAAACCAATTTCGAGCGGACTGAAATTATTCAGATTCGGAGTTAGGAGGTTAGAATCCATATTATTCGCAAATATTAAAAATTGGCGTTGTCGCTATTCTCGAAATGTTTCCCGCATGCTAAGGGAGATATTTTTCACCGGATCTCACACTGCATCGACACTAATCTACTTATTTCTTTCTCTAACATGAATCAGTTAAAGCAGCTTGCAAGTTACTACAATCGAAATATTTGAATGATTTAAAAAATGTATTTTTTTTCAGCGGTCAGCGATAACAACATCACACTCAAAGAAGTATTTGTTCATATTGACTAATTCCTAGGTTTAGTTGATAATTATTTTGTCAATATACAGTCAACAAAAGCTTTTGTCAATTGGATTTAAAGAAATAAGTTTAAATCATATTGACAAAATTGTATTTTGTTGATTTGATAAATGGATGCTTCAATTTGATATAAGCCTTTATCACGAATATCGCGTTTTAATTGTTGATTTGATAAAACAATCTGGCAATATGAATACAGAATCTTTTAAAATGAAAAAAATGGTTTACATACATAGATAGTCTCAACAAATAATGGAAATAATAATGTAAAGCAAATAAATAAAGAACCAAAACTCCTGCCGAATTCATTGGAAAATAACTCAATTTGTAATCACCGCTAAGATAAATGCATTTAGAAACTCAACCAAAAATGTAGAAGTTCCTCATATGCCAAAGTTGCATTATGACTTAATTGGCGCACTTGAAAACAAGAAAAATGTATTTCACAAGCAATCGCGTCGGAAGCGAATTTCATCTGGGGGGGCAGTACAAATGGTGGTGCAAAAAAAGTTCACCAAAATTTCTTCACATGAAACATGAAGAAGAGAGAAAGAAGAGGAAAATATATAATACAAAAATATTATCGTTGTAAAAAAACTGATATTTTGAATAACTTTTCCTTTTAAATTGTTTATCTAGCTAAAAAAGTGGGTGGGCAACTGCCCACCTTTCCCCCCCCCCCCCCCCCCGCTTCCGACGCCAATGTTCACAAGATCATATTTACTTATTTACTTTTTAGGGTAATTAGCTTCCACACACTTAAAAAATTGCACTGGACTTTTAAGCTTTCCCGAATTTTATCTCCTCTACTTTATTTTTTACTTGATCTAAAAAGGCAAATGACGCCACCGAAATATCAAGCATTTCTTTCTGTTGTCAGGATTAAAGGTTTTTTGAAGTCAAAAATTTATTTTATCATTATGAAATGGAAATTTTGTCCATTTGACTCAATCGATTATCAATAACATTAATTATTTCTTCAGTATAACAAATCTATTTATCAAGCCAACAAAGCAGTTTGTTAAAATTATTTATTAAAATTATGAAATTTTATTCCGATTGATTGACGAGTCTGTCAGCGTGAATTAGCTTAAATCAAGTCAACAAACTTATATTTCAAGCTAGTAAAACAATTTCTTCAAAACAACGCATTGAATTTGTTGCTGTTTATAATCAAATGGATAAAGTTTCTTTTGAATTGACGAAAAAATAATGCATTGTTGATAAAATTGAATTGATTGAACAATTTGGTTTTGTTAGGGATTAACAAAAGTTATGTATCAATTTTACCAAGAATATTTCTGTGAGTGCAGGCAACTTAGAAAATAGCTACTGCTCCACTAGAGCGATATTCTTCTACAATGTTGTTTCAAGAAAAATCCTACTTAATATACGCAACCCGCCAGCGGTAGTGAAATCACGCATCACAAAAACTTTAGCCAACTTTGAGATCATCAAATGTGACCGCAGCCTAAGCAGCAATCTATAATTTATTTATTTTTTATTTATTTTTTTTTATTTATTTATTCATTCATTCATCAACAGATTAAAGTATCCTTACAGACTACTAGACTTAAAGTATTAACAGTTAACAATAAAATAATAAAAATAGTTAGTTATTCAAAATATTGCTTATAATATGCAAATAAGAACATAAGTGATTTTTGAAAGCATCTCTGCTTAAACCTGGATAGAAATCAACATGTATGCAGACTGAGTTCGGCAGTTTTAAACAACGTGTTATTGGTTCATTACAAGTGTAGCTTACTCTGCGATATGGTATATGAAATAAATTCCGTGCTCTAAGATCTCGTGAGAGAATGCGAAAACTAATCTGAAGAAGCAATTCAGGACAATTAATGCTACTACATATAATATCCCTTACAAACATGACGGCAAAATATTTACGACGCATCTTCAAAGTGAGAATACCGAGAAGTAGACATCTTACTTTATAAGCCGGCATTTCTATATTCCAATTTAATCGTCCAATTGCCAATCTCGTGAAACGTCTTTGAACTCGTTCAATTCTATCAGAGTGCACTGCGTAAAAAGGATCCCATATAATGCAGCAGTATTCTAATACTGATTTCACAAAAGCATTATATAATGAAATTAAAGAAAAAGGAGCGTTAAATTCCTTTGAGTCTCTAGCAATGAAACCCAGCATGGAATTGGCTTTAGAGATCATATAATCAATGTGCCTAGAAAAACTAAGCTTACGATCAAGAATTACTCCTAGATCTTTCATTTCCGTTATTCGTGCTAAAGTTATATCGCCAAGCTTAAACGGGTAAAATAACGGATTAGAGTTTCTGTGAAAAGTCAAACATTGACATTTTGCAATATTGAGCGGTAATAAGTTATCTCGACACCAAGTAGATAGTCTCTTTACATCTGACTCAAGATCCGCGCATTCGGATGTCAACTTCAAACGAGCAAAAATTTTTATGTCGTCAGCGTACATTAAACACTGAGAAAATTTAAGAATTTTAGGTATTTCATTAACAAATAATAAAAACAGAAGAGGTCCTAAATGACTGCCTTGAGGAACGCCTGAAGTAACCCGGATAACTTCTGAAAGCACATTGTTAATGCGAACATATTGCGTCCGTCCAGTTAGATAGGACTTAAGCCATTTTAAAATATTTTAATGAAAGCCAATTCTTTCCAGTTTGCTTATTAGTAGGTTATGGTGAACCCTATCGAACGCTTTAGAAAAGTCAATGAAAATAACATCACACTGGTAACCTTTTTCAAAGCTATTTAGGACGTAATTACAAAAAATAGTAAGGTTAGTAACAGTTGACTTACCGGTCACGAAACCATGTTGGAATGGAGATATAGTCTCTTTTACAAAAAAAGTGAGCCTGTTGTAGACCAATTTCTCAAACAATTTGGGAATCGAGGAGATTTTACATATCGGTCGATAGTTCGATACATCGTTCTTGGACCCTGATTTGTAAATTGGTAGTATAAATGAAATTTTCCATTCGGAAAGAAAATCACCATTTTTGAGCGATTGATTAAAAACTAAAGCAAGAGGAAAGGCTAATGCTTCTGCACATTTTTTTAAAAGAATTGGTGGAAAACCATCAATTCCAGGCTGTTTATCTTCCAACACACTTAGCTGAAAACTTCCTATGTTGCTTGAAGAGTCTATTAATTCTAAGTTATTTAAGGTTGGATTAGAAGTGGGAGAGGTATAAACAGATTTAAAAAATTTGGCGAAAAGGTTGCAAATTGTGGGGAGATCGGAGGTAGTATTGCCAAGATAACTAATAGTATTTGGAATACCAGCAGAATTTTTTTTACTGTTTATAAACTGCCAAAAGCTTTTACTGTTATTAGATTTTAATTTAGACTCTTCCTGAAGTATATAAATTTTATACTAAAATTAATTCAAATGATCTAACTGTTTTTGAAGGCTTCGATATTTATCATAAAGCTCCATATTATGTGGGTTTTTATTAAAAAATTTATAGGCTTTGTTCTTCCTGTTGTTTAGATTTACTAGAGCACTATTAAACCACTTGGGCTTAGAAGATGTTTTAAAATATTCTTTAGGAATGAAAAAATTCATCGCTTCATTGAGCTTACTCGAAAAATTGTTGAAGTTTTTTGATAATTCTGCGTTGTTTAAAACTGACAACCAATCTATATTGTTCAAATAATTAGTAATACTACAAAAATCACCTTTGGAAAAATTAAAATAATAATTGCTATTTTCAGTTGGCTTAAGATAGCTATAAAATTTAAACGTAGGGCTCAGTACATTATGATGGTTTGTATGAAGTACTAATGTTGAATTAACACTACTAACATGAGCATTTATTTCCCTATCTACAAAAATAAGATCAAGAAGTCTATTATTATTATTAAAAATACCATTCAATTGGTGCAAATCAAATTTCGCGAAACTATCAACAACTACACTCTCACAATTGCTTGTAATATTAAAAGGTAGCCCCAGTAATGCTCATCGCCATCATAAATCCAATTTATGTTAGGAAGATTAAAATCACCCATTATTATTACGTGCTGGTTATCTTTTAAGTTACCTCAAATACATTCACAATTATCAACGTGCATTTTATATAAATCAAAAGGACTACCAGGAGGAATATAGCTTACAATTAAGAAAAGTTCACGACTATTATCAACATTTATTTTTATAATTAACTGATCTAAATCCAACATAAAATTCTACAAAGTTGTTTCGAGAGGAACCTTAAAAATTCTTGAGCACTCTGATAGCCAGCGATACACCAACGTTTAATAAATCAAGTGTGACAAAATCGATTGCTGCAATCTTCACCGAAAACAGATCTACACTACCACAGTCTTGGTCCAAGAAAATCGCCAAGATCAATAAGCACTAAGATCATCAAGTGTGACCATAGTACCTTCTGTTACTTAATCAGTGTTTATTAAATAAAAACCATTCCATCATTTACCAGCAACAACTTGACTAGCAATAGACAAATGCATCAGTCGAGTGTTGTTTCGAAAAACTGACCTTAGCATTATAGCTTTAGATGGCTCCAACATCAAGTGTGATCCAACGTGAGCTTGCCAGCGGTATCAGTGACATATTTGGTATCAGTAAGAACTTGGACACCATTTAGCAAACAACTCTTTAAACGATATTTAGCAACAGCATCACAGGTGACCGATTTATTAATTTTGATTTAGGTTGGTGCCACAGTTTCATTTTTGTATAATGTTAGTATTTTTTCAACAATAATGTTCAAAAATATAAGGTTTTTTGTTTCTTCAGACTTGTGAAAAGTCGGGTTAATCAGCTAGTATTTCTATAAAAAAATACTTTAAAATTACTTACAAGGCCAACGATTCTTAATGAAGCAAATAAAGCGACGATTCTTTAACAACTGCGATGGTCGAATGGATAAGCTGATGCACTTACACTCACGCGGCCGAGGTTCAAGTCTCCGGATAGTGGTGAGTTTTCAATTTAATTTAATGTTAATAATAATAATGTTAACAGTTTTTCGTCAGTATAAAAATCTGAATTCTCACAAGATGCTGCTTAAAATCTTTTAAAAGGGTTTTTTTGCAAAAGTTCCAAAATTTTCCAGGGATTCGATGAAAAATTTCTTATTTGAGGAGAAAATGCTTCTCTTAGTTATAGCCGATGATAAGTAAACGGTAGAAAAATTTACTCAAATATAATAAGATTTCTACACAATTGCTCTAAGTTTCTTCAATTTAGCGAAATAGTTCGTAAATGATTGGATAATTTTCCTAAACTATTTCATACTTCTGGGCCCTATCAAACACTTATCACTTGCAAACACTTATCACTTGATTATAGTTGCAAAAAGGTTAAAGGAATTTCACTCACTTATCTATTATCAACTTATAAATATTTTGCTAAATGATAATGATAAGTGTTTCTCAAGCCAAGTAAAGAACTTAGTAGCAAACTCTGAACTAAGCAACTAAATGATATGTTGATACAGTTGAATTGGTTTTGATACTTTGAACAAATTGATAAGGAAGATATGTTACAAATTCTTCAAAGTTTTCATTTCAAATGTTTTTGAGTAGGTAATATAAACACTTAATAATGACAATTTTGCAATCTCAAACTCAAACTCATTATTACTATAGATTTTAATTAGTTTTTTACATTATTTACGCAAATTTTTACATAACAATTTTTGTTAACATCAGGAAATGAAAATAAACATCAGGGAATGCAACATTAGGGAATATAAAAAAAATAAATATAAAGAAACAACCAGCTTAGAAAGCTTCAATACAGTCACACAAACTCCTAACATTAAATACACCGCAACTCCTTCGCCAATATCCAACGCGCATCATCACAATCAAACAAAGTTCAAACCTATAGGTAGCAAGTATAATTGCTGAGCAGCGTCTTTCACACAACTCCTTCTACTTGCATTTGATGTTCGCTCTCAACCCTTTGTTGCTGTTGTCAAGTAAAAATTTGGGAGAAAAAGGAAGGTGGGGGATGGAAGTATGAAAGAAATCGGAAGTATTTGAAAATATTTTCGGTTTCTTACTCACAAAAAATAAATGTAATTTTGGTGCAGTGTTATTTAAGTCAAAATTTGTTCGCCGATTATTTGCATAAGTCTGCTCCGACTCTTCTAAATGATCCTTAAATAATCGCAAAAAACGGAACATAGTGGTTTGGTAAAACTGCCGTAAGTAAAAGTGACTTTAATAACGGCTGACACTTTCCATAAACAACTTGATAAGGGAAATTTCTCTTTTCCAAATTTTACTAAGATTATCAAAATGTTTACCGATTAGTAAAAAGCTCAATAACTAGGTGCAACAGAAAGTGATAAAAATTAGTAACATTGCTAAGATTATCGCTTATCGAAAAGAGTTTAAGCTCTCGTTCAAAATATGTTTAGTGCAACACTTATCTAAAACTCGAGCACTTAAGCTTATAAACTTATCAATTTACCCATATTTTTTATAACTGATAAGTAGTTGGTGCAATAGGGTCCTGGTGTCAATTTAACGAAAAATATATATAGTAAATTTTTAGAAAGTCGGCCACTAGTACACGTCTACAGATTTCGATTCTTTTGGTGTAATTTTCGATCGTATTACGGCATATTTGGGGCTCTATCTCAGCAATTTATTGCCAATGTTGTCTTCCAAGGCTTCTGTTGCTTGTGGTTTTTTTTCATAAACCCTATCTTTGAGACGGTCCCACAGAAAATAGTCCAAAGGCGTTAAGGCGTGCGGTCTTGGCAGCCAAACTGCTTCAGAATTTTTGAAATTATTCTTCGTGGGAATTTTGCTTGCCATAAATTTATTAAGGCTATTCACAGTTTAAGCGTACATTTAAGAAATCGTATTGATAGAATTTGTTATTGTTGAAACTGTAAGCACCCCGCCATGTGACTATCGTATTCAATAATTATGCAATCCTTTGATATATGTAATGTAGACAGCGCGGCTGTAGACAGAGCATAAAAATACGAGGTACAAAAAACACGTCCAAGGGCTACTCTTATTTAAGCCTAAGGCCTTTTCCACATGGAGCAATTGAAAAGTAATACAACTGCAACGCAACAGCTTAAAAAGTTTCAAAACACTTCAATTTTAAACAAGCAAGTCACGTCGCAACGCAACATTGAAAAATTCACAACAAAACAAACACTTATTTAATGGAAGCTTTGTTAAATAGATATAAAAAATTAATTGAGGATAAAAAAGGATATTTCTTCACTTCCTGCACTTATTTCATATTTATTAACTGATTAATTATTTTCATAGCACACAACACAAATCGGAAACGTAACAAATCGCCTATTCAAATTGCAGCCGTGTTGCATGGAGCTGGTTGCGAATGCGTTAAAAACTTGTTGAGTACAAGTTGTTTCATGTGAAGGTTTCGGTATAAATACATTGGTTAGCAACTTTTGTTGCAGTTGCATTAGTTTTCATTTTCTCCATGTGGAAAAGGCCTAACCCTCCTGACACGGGTACCTGGGTACCCGAAATGACTTTGAAGTCGAATATCTATCAAACGAAAAAAGTTACAAACTTTTTTCCATGATATCTTATATTAAATAATCGTTTTCTATCGTTTTTTCGAGTTTTTAGCATTCTAGAATTTTTTGGTTGGTTGTAGAGCCGATCCAAAGTCGAATATTCCTTACCCTCCTGATAAGGGTACCCTTGTACCCGTAAATTTCTTTACACATTTGTATGAAGAATGTGATATAAAAGTAATTTTGGGTTTATTTTAGGTCTTTTTTTTATTTTATTATTGATTATAAAGGATTTGAATTTGTTTTAATACAAAGTTTGTAGTAAAATCTGGATACATAAAAAGCAAAACACTCTTTGTCATCTGTCCGTCTGTCTGTGTGATGTCTATAGACTGGGTCGATAGAGCTGAAATTTTGGCAATCTATTTGTTTCAAGTACGAGATGGTTTAGAAAATTTTGCCACACCCACCTTAAACCACCCACAAATCAATAAAATTCCTTTTTTCAGGGGTTTGGGTCGTATTAGACAAAAATTTGGAAATTTAATTCGTTTGGTTACTGTCGGCAATTGTCTTCAAAATGGACATACAGCTATTGCATGATTTGGGATCAATAGCCACGCAAACGACGCATCGATGGCAACTGACCAGTTTTCTCTCAGTTGAAGCAGATGGAATTTCAGCGAATCATAAGCTCAAAAGCAGCCAGGACGTTGGTGTATCGGGTTGTTCGATTATGAGTGCCCTTTTCATATGGGTTTCATGTTTTACGTCGCCAACCAAAGCCAAGTGATGCCAAAAAATCTCAACGAGAGTTTGTCTTTTTTCGCATTTGGATGAATGCTAGAAAATACACAAAATGCACACAACGCAGCCACGTCGATCATGTTGGAAAAAATGGCTAATGGCCATCTATTTGTTTTACGTTTGGTGCTATATTTAGACAACATCTGGTCCATTACGTATAAGCAGCCTTTGAATTTATTGTATAAAACATTTATGTCCTCTTTTCCATTTACTGCTAGCACTCTTCATGAGAACTCATAATTGGCAAAAAAAGAAAAATCTTTTCTTCTTCCTGGTTACGACAGATAAGAGTTTCATTTTCCATTCTTCTGTGGGATGTGGACGTACCTCTCCTGGATGTAAGTTTTATTTTGTCATAGGGTACCGACGAGTATGATTCCTGTAACTCGTTGCTGATTGGCCAACATAACTAAAGCAGAGATATTTAGATATCCATTTCTTCATGATAACTTGTCCAAAGAACTCGATGATGGTACATTTTTTTCTGGTTTTTTTTGGGGCTTGAATGGGGCTGAATTGCCCGATAGCACTTTGTGTCGCAATATATGATAATATATCGCGCTAAAATATTTGCCTACAAAAACTTTAATTTCGATAAAAGATGCATTTCGTTTGCGCGACAACGAAAAACTTTTATAAAATCAAACCAAAGTTAATCAACTTTACCGAAACCTAAACACGAACTGACAATGCGATGAAACGACGAGTTCACACACAATTAAACATTCACAAACACACATACACAGCCAATCATTGTCTTCACATCACGTCAGACTTAAACAGTACCATGCACATGTCTTATCTATGATTTTCAGTGCTCCCATACAAATAACACACTGGTGCCCTTATCAGGAGTCAAAGAATGTAAATGTTATCAGGACGGTTACGGTTAAGCGTTTTTGCGTATTTGCGTTTGCAAGCAAAACAACAACAAAGCAAAATACACTTACTTAAATTGGTGTACAAATAACAAACCATACAAATAACAGACCAGCGTATTCAAACTGAGAATAGCCTTATTGTTTTTTTTTGTTGGCTGTGTAGCATGTTGCAGCGTCTTGTTGAAACCACATATTGTCAGTATCCACACCATCAACAATAGGCCAAAAAAACCTTGTTAACATGTCACGATATCAGAGCCCCAAATATGCCGAAATGTGATAGAATATTTCCTTGACCTTGTATAAGTCACATGTGTTTTAATTCGCTGCGGTAATATTTTATTATTTTAACACTTTGCACAATAAAGTTTTAAAGCAGACTCTTTTTTCTTTCAAACCAAGCATGGAATGTCACCTTGCTATGTATTTTTTGGTATGAAGTTGGTGCTAGTTTTCGTCAAAACATGCTTTGGAAAAGTGGTCATAAAATCCTTATTTGAAAGTAGTCTGAACCAAATTTTGGGAATATGTTAAGAAAGATATATTTAAATTCGTACTTAAAAATAATAAGAAAAAAATTTATTTTAAATTGCACCTGAAATTTTCTGAAAAATTTTTTATTTTTAACCGACTTCAAAAAGGAAGAGGTTCTCAAGTTGGTTGGTTTCTTTGTTTTTTTTTTAAATGTATGTACATCGATAACTCCTAAAGTACTTGCCCGATTGCCACAATTTTTTGTCAACAGATAGAGATATTTGACGCGGAGTTGCCCGTCCAAAACAACGGGCGGTATTCGACACAGTGGCGTGGCAATATAAGAACAACTTTGTATATCAAATAATATTAACACTAGAGTACTGAAATTTAGTACAGAGGTAGGCACAATTATTAAAAGCTATGTCCAAAAAAGTGGGCGTTATTCTTTTAAGGGTGTGGCAATATTAGGAAAACGCTGTAACTCGAATAATATTAACACTAGGGTACTGGAATTAGGAAAATGGGTAGCCATAATTATGAAAATTTACTGTGAAGAAAGTGGGTGTTGTTGGACAAAAGGGCGTGGCAGCATAGGAAAAATACTGTATATCAGTTAATACTGATGCTAGGGTACTGGAAATTGGTACATGGGTAGGAACAATTATTACAAATTATGGTCAAAAAAGTGAGAGTTATTCGATAAAGGGCGTGGCAATGTAATAAAAACGCTGTAACTCGAATAATATTGACACTAGGATACTGAAATTAGATACAGAGGTAGGCATAAGTATGAAAATGTACGGTCAATAAAGTGGGCGTTTTTGGACAAAAGGGCGTGGATATATAAAATATACTGTATCTCAGTTAATATTGGCACTAGGGTACAAAAATTTGTTACAAGAATGGGACAAATTGTTATCATGATCTCTAATAAGGAAGAAATAACAACTTTTTAACAAAAAACAAATCAACTTCAAAACCACTAAAACGTAAAAAATAATTTTAATTTACTTTTCACATTAAGTCTTGGTCAAATTTAATAATTTATTTATATATAGTATTAAATTGGAAATTTTATTATTATAATTTTTTTTTCTATATTGTATTATTATCATAAATATACTAACTTCTCCAAGAATAAAAAACATTTAGAGTCGGCGCTTATATAATCAGACTTTTATAAAATAAACGCTCCGACTTTAAATGTTTTATATTCATGGAGAAATTAATATATTTATGATAATAATACAAAATAGAAAAAAATTATAATAATAAGATTTAAGTCCAAATTTTAAGAATGTGTCGAAAAAGAATTCTTTTAAGACTTTTTTTAATATTTAAGGGATAAGGCCACTCTAGACGCCTGAAAAATGTACATGCTTTGAATTTTTTTTTCAGAAATACTACGTAATAAATTAAGATTCCAAAAATTGGTGTCTATTAAACATATCAGTGACTATATATAATAATTTTTTTAAAACGTTAAATTTCAAAATGGTGGCTGTGCAGCGTTTTTGGGATGACGTCTTCGTTTTTTAAGGGGTCCATGTGCGAACAAATAACTCCTGTAAGTTCTGAGTTACAAAAATCCAATGAATTTTTTTTAGTATATATAATATCGGCTATAGAAGTACGTACGATATTTTTGATGTATTGATTTTCGGCCAAATGACGCACTTCTAAAGTGGAAAGTGAAAAATTTGCCTAAAAAATCATCAGATTATTGTTAATAACAAATGCACCATACAATTGACCTTCCAGATTATCGTCCTGCTCTTGCTTTTCTGCTTTAATTAAAAAGATGAAAAAATTTATTGATTTTTCGAAAGTTCTAGAGTGGCCTAGAAAACAAAAACAAAAAAAACCGATATAATTTTTTTCTTTAATTGTGTTTGAAATTTAATGAAAAATTTGCTTTTTTTATATAAAATGCGCATTTTCGTCGATAAATGCTTTAAAAAAGTGGTAATAAACAGTGGCGTAAAAAGCGGGCCTGCAGAGCTCGCATTGCGGCTGATTATTTTTCAAAATTATACTTATTTAAAAACACAAAACAACTCAATTTTTAAAATGTCCTTGCTGTAATCAAAAAAGCTTACAAATATGAACAAAAAAGTTGTTAATTTGAGTAGGTAGTGTTTTCCAAGGTTGAGTTACTAAAATATAATTAATCATCTAAGAAATTTATGTAGCAAATTTCGTTGTTTTGAGACAAGACCTAATGAAGTTTCAGGCAAAAATGGGTTTCGTTTATATGCGAAGTGGGTGTGGCAGAGGTAGGATTTGTGCGACTTTTTCAAGATTTCTTAATTTTGTCTTTAAAGATATTCGTGCCAATTTTCATAGCTCTACGACCACTCTTTCTTTTTTTGGGAAAATATTTTGAGCAAAAGTCGTCTTTGTTTGGCAAAATTCAATTATGGTCGGAGTCGATTTACGCATTTGCTTTCATATTTTCGGCAAGTCAGCTACTGATGTTATTTGAATCAGTCAGTTGGTCATATTTTGTGACGTTAGCAAATTCTTTAGTTAACAGGTAACGTCAAACACAAAACATTTAAACTAAACATCTGAAACTTATCATTCCACCTATAAAAAATTATTGATCCCGTATATTATTCAATCATTAAGTTTGTTTACTTTTTTAAACCATTAATATGTGAAGCTTTTTTACCAGCTTTGTGATAAAATCTTATAAATTTTATTATATTTGATATTAAAAAAGTATTTCTTACGTTATTGCCTTTTTTAATAAATTCTATTAAAATAAAATATAAAAAATAAGATGTTTTTAAAATATAACTGTTGTAATAAATGATGATCATCATATGACCATTGAATTAAAAAAGTCTCTTTTTGTTTGTCAAGAGTTCTCTTGTTTTCTCCTACGCTTCTAGTAACCTAGTAATAACACAGTTTTACTCTAAAAGTAAAACGCAGGCACTTTTAGAAACCTGCGGGCGGGCGCACAAAATAAAGTTACGCTACTGGTAATAAAATCCTTATTTTAAAGTATTCGCAGACCAAATTCTGAGAATGTTTTAAGAAAAACATATTTTAAGACATGTCGTACATTCAAAATAGAAAATATAAATGTCCTTTTTATTTAATTGTAAAGAAAAGTTTAGGCTTTTTGTATTTCTTGGACCTTTTTTGTGTCCATATATATAAAAGATTTTTGTTTATATTTTTAGTGATATTTCATGGGCTCTTTCTAATTTAAATGAAGAAGGAACATGGGACCACCCTCCGTCCTAGGTGGCTTGCTCTAGTGGAGTTGACCTTAAATAGCTGTAAGACACATATGGATTAAGGTCCAGGTCCACTCCAGATGATTTGATATCGACTTAGTGCAGCAGGAGTCAAAGAACAATAAATATAGGCATGGTTTTAACACTGAACTGAATATGGTATGCAATTATTTTACAATAAAAAAATGTGAACATATGATAAGGCAAATTGTGTAAATTTTAAAGCAAATTCGTTGAAAGGTTAATAAAAATTTAATTAATGTGGTTTGAAAGTTAGACATTCTTCTTGCATTTTATTGCAAGAGCCACAATATTCCGGGAACATAGAAGCTGCATTATTTTTACTCAATACCTGTTGACAACAAATTGCATTGCGAACAACAACAATAATATCTGCAGCAGTCAATTCTGTCGCATTAAAATGCATTTATTTAAATTACAGTCACTTAAGTTTAATTTGTTTTGTTCAATTTGGTGGTTAACACAACGAGTTTGTGTCTTAAGTCCTTCGTTGCTGTGCAGTGTTTCTCTCGAATTGACCGTTATGAAGAGTGAAAACCACATGTTCAAAGATGAGGAAGAAGAAGAAGAAGCAGAAAATTCCGGCACTGATTAGAAAATAATAACATGTAATTGGTTTGCAACGTAATCGATGAGGAAAGCAAAGAGCGATAAACGCAAAGAATAGATGGTTTGAGAAAAAGAGTTCAAATGTGAATGAACGCATTTTAATGAGAATTTAAAAATGTGAATTTCCAGCATTAGAATGCGCGTTAATATGAGAAAAATGTGTTTATTAAAATCAAAGATAACATGCAATGAATTTGTATGCTTAATAAATAGCATACAAATTGGCCCAGATTGCATTTGAAGACGACTTACTCACCGCTTTGAGTTCACTGATCCCGTATCTTATTTATATTTTTATAAAAAATATTTTCTCCATGATCTTCTAGCACAGTTCTGCTAATCTGGCTGCAGCATGCATTCAATTTATTTTCACAACTTTGCTCTTAAACTCGTTTGTCTTAATTACTTTTCTTCTTCAGTCAAATTTTAGTCAAAAGCATCCAATTTTAGATGAAACACTTGCTCCACTTTATTTTTATTTAAAACTTAATTTCACTTTATTTGAATTAAATCACAATCTCTCGTTTAAATCAAAAAGATTTGTTTCTTTGTTTGTTTTTTTTTTTTTTTTTTTTTTTTTATTATCTTTTGTTATGACTTCTCTCTTAATTAAATCCATTAATCACAACAGCTGTAAGCGCAACAATAGCTTGTAAATGCCACAAAAATCAAAAAATTCTCAAGACACTTGCACTGTGTTGACTTAATTTTGAGTTATGAGCTGTAGTAGAAAAAGAAGCAGCTTGTTGCTGCAAATAAATTGAGAGATTCAACACAGCGCATCCACGTGCTCACCAAACAATGGTTGAGTGAGGTTTGAGCTCACCCAACTAGGCATCATCAAAGAAATGCAAAAGAAATGCTCTGTGCATCCATCTGAGCTTCGGAAAAAGTAGCAAAAGCAGCAGAAGCGTAAATTGCTGCCAAACCAACTGCAAGAAACGGCGCACAAGTGTTGTAAAAATAATCATTTTTATTATTATTACTATTAATTTTATTTTCCTTAAGACAAGCTTGTTGTTGTACTTTTCTGCTTTTTCTTTTATTTTTATTTAATTTGTTTATGCATATGTTTATGATTTTTTTAATCTGCTTTTGATTTTTCTGGTTTCTGGTTGTTACATTTTGCATTTTGATAAAGTTGAAATTTTTTGCTTATTTTAATTATGTTCGGTAGTTGCTGTGCATTAAAGAAGTTGGCTTTAATCAGCATTTAGTGAGGAAGGTGGTTCTGTATTTTTATTTTTAGATACTCAAATTGAAAGACTTATCAGAAATAGTAAAAATACGACCAAGACCAATTATGGTCTAGTTAGCCTCGCATGGCATAGCAGTGCATGGCTTAAAAAGTGTCACATCGAAATCTGTTTAATGGGACTTCCGTGTATCTAATTATACACAACATAGCATCGCATGGCAATGCTCAGATAAAAACAGAAATTCATCTCTGACTACATAGATAAACATACAAGATCTATTTCATTTTGATTGTTGTGTATTCTTCTATGCACTTGTCGTTTTGACAAAACAGATGTGAAGTTGTTAAATTGTTTGAACAAGTGCGGTTAATTTATTAAAGTAAATTCGTTTTATTGTTATTTTTATTGTTTTATTTTGACTATGTGACTATGTCTTGCATAATAACCATTCATTTTGCTGTGTGCTAACCGCTTATCTGCGTTGCATGCGCTGCTATGCAATGCAAGGCTAACTGAACCATTAGACTAAATGCGTTCTTACTTAAGATATCCTTATTAAATACATGTGTGCTTAAAATTGGCCAGCAATTTTTTACCCGACTTCGGCTAAGCAAAAAGAGCGGTATATGTGTTTGACCGGTATGTACCCAGCAGTCTCGGGCATCGTCGAAGAAATTGTTCTTTGGTGATTTCTTTAAGAAACTTGCTGCATAAAACAAACTTGCAGAATATTCTTAAACGTGTCTGTCTTGTATTCGTCAATAAGAGACTTCAACAATAAAGAAACAAAAAGAACAAAGCAGCAAAGGTAACAGAGAGCTCACGATAACTCTTCTCTCTTGTGTTAATTGCCGAGAATTATTTAACGCGTCTGTCTTGTGATCGTAAACGATCTTGTGAACGCGATAACTCTTCTTCGGCCCTGCTCCAGGCTTCATCAGAAATCTTTGTGATGCCACTACCTGGGATCGAACCCGAGCGTGGAACGCCGTGCCAGCGCATTGGTGCACTGCACCGCAGAGGCGATGAGATTTCAGTGTCAATTTCTAAGTTTTTCTCCCTTTCATACTTTTTTCATTGCTGTTCTTTTTTTGCTTACTTTAGTTTTTTTTTCAAAAATCAGTTCGTCCTTCTCCTTTTGTTGACTCTGAATCAATCTGTCACTAAGCAGAGGATTATATTATGGAACAAATATGGATCTGAGAAGAAAAAAAAATGATTCAACTTTGCTTCGACATTTTAAATTTATTTGCTGCTCCGCCTTTCCATTTTTTTACGCATTTGTATGTGATGCTTCATTTTACATTTGCAGATTTTTTGTCTTAGTGGCTTAGGCTGTGGCTTGGTGCATATGAAGTGAACGCTGGTCAAAGTGTGCTTTCTTTTTTGCACAGACGCACAGCACAGTATTTTGTGATGTGGAAAAAAGTAAACTTTTGGTTTTAATAGAATCTGATACATTGATTTCGTAGTTCGATAACACTTTCACTAAATAAAATGTTATTAACACAATTTTAGTAGTATTAAAATAATCCTTACATTTTATTTTTTGAAAAATATCACATAAAAATATAATTTTTATTTAAGTACTTGAAATTAAATTCATAATTAATCTATAAAATAATATCGAAAAGATCAAAATTTCTCAAAAAATTTGTTTGTTTTAGCAAAAAAAAAAACACCGCCTACAATGTTAAAATTACTTAGAGTTTTTGCTTTTAATGACATAAATAATATTTTTATAAAATTCAAAAAGTATGACGAGAAAAAACGATATTTTTTGGATAGGTGCTGAAGTTAATATACCCATAAGCTTGGGCGTAGCTAGGGTAGGGAAGGGGGCCATTGCCCCCTAAGCAAGAGAAAATATTTTCAGTTTTAAAGTAAGAAAGTCAAAACTGATTTGCTTCTAATTAAAAAAGTATTGAAGTTTATTAAAGCTTAATTTATTTTTTATTACAAGCTTAAGGCTGGCACATTTATTATTTAGTGAAAAAAGTGTATGAAAAGCTTTTTCGACAATTCGATAGTCGATTTTTCAGCAGCACTAACGTTCGTTGTCATAACTAACGAAACCAAATCAGCTGTTCAAATTTAAATTTTTGATTGGATTTATGTGTGCATTTTTTAATTCATAATTGTTTCTATAAATGGGTATACAAGAAAGTTTTTTGGTGGTTAGTTTAAATTACGTTACTGCTAAACAGTCAAGAACAGAAAATTGAGCGGCAATGAGAGCAGCATGGAAGAAGAAGATGAGTTCCTTGCACCTACTTCCTGGCCTGGTTTTTGATGTAACGATGATAAAATCAGCTTACCAATCATCCAGCAACATTACCTTTTGAATATGGGAAGGTGTCGCTGTTCATACCATATCTCGATTCAATGAAATCATGCTTTCAACAGCGTTTGTATGCCTTAAAAGCGTGCACAGGAATTTGGTGCAAGTGAAAACAAAGAAGCTGAATGATAAAATTTTAAACTACTTTGCGGAAGATTCGCACCGATGCCTAATTTGATTTCCGCTTTTGTTAAATCGCGTTTAATTCATATCGTTTCGAATTTCAGTTTGTATTTTTCTCAATAAAGCCAATATTTAAAAAAAATAATTTGATTTATCACCTACATTAAACAATAATTTGATGGGTTCCCCCCCCTGAATGAAATTCTGGCTACGCCCATGCCCACTAAAATAAATTTAATAAGATGACCTTTTATGCACTTCTATACCGAAAGTAAAACAAATCCAGATATTTACGAATATTAAATAATGTTATTTTTTAATATTGCTATTAAAAAATTTAGTTTGATTTGCTTAAATAAATAAATAAACTGGCCATTTTAGCCCTCGGAAGGACTTTGACGTAGCTTCTATTGATCAATTGTGTTGTGCGTGTTATTAAAAGTTTGATCACAAATGATCGAGGACTTACGTGTTTTAAGCCGACTCCGAACGGCTTATGTTCTCAAAAAGCTTTACATGGCAATTTTTACTCTCTGAGGTTTGCCATTGTCTGCAGAGAGGTGACGACCGAACAGAAAAATTAATTCAAAAACTTTCTGTCTGAGCTGGAATTGAACCCGGGCTACCGCGGTTCTTTAGCTTAGAGGCCACACACTCTACCCACTAGGCTACGGTCGCCAAACGGAAACAAAACAATTTTCTTATTTAAATGTTTCTACTTATTTTTAAGTTTAAAATCTTATTCTTAGCGAAAATATTAAGCCTCCTAATCAACTTATTTCATTTATGAAATCAGCAACCACATATTTATTTATTTATGCAAAATTTAAAAAAAAATCGACAAAAAACACACCTTTTTACTTTGATTTGCTTACTTTGTTGTAAAATATCTCAGTGATACATATATTTTAACTACGAAACAAACTATCTCTTTTTAAAAGAAAAATATGTAATATTTCATACGTGGAAGTACATATAAGAAAATATTTACATCTTTTAAGCAAACAATCCCAACGGTCCAGCAAACGTCAGCACATTATTTTGTTGTGCAAGCAAACAGTTTAAGAAGCTTGAAAACATAAACGAACTGCTGACCCAAAGCTTTCCAAAAGAGGGCTTTTAAAGCAATTTAAAGTAAGTCAAATTTGAGTGCTTTTCCCAGCATCCTCCAGGAGCAAAACGTCAGTACTTTATTTTGTTTTTGTGCAAGCGAACAGTTTAAAAGGCTTCAAAACAAAAATGAACTGCTGACCCAAAGCTATCCAAGAGAGGACTTTTAAAGCAATTCAAAGTAAGTTTCTTCCAGCTTCCTCCAGAATCAAAACGTCAGCACTTTATTTTGTTGTGCAAGCGAACAATTCAAAAAGCTTGAAAACAAAAATCAACAGCTGACGAAAAGCCTTCCCAGAAAGGGCTTTTGAAGCAATTCAAAGGAGGCTAAATTGGAGTAGGCTTTTTCCTATGACATACAATGTTAAAATTACAATGGTGTGCCATACGTCGGGTCAGTACTTTCACGCTTTCAGCTTACTTGTAAGCACTCAAAAAGGCCTTTCGGAGGGCTTTTTTCCCCGCTGGGATAATACTTCTATGCGGTTTTGATTACTAAAACACAAACGGAAACAAAACAATTTTCTTATTTAAATGTTTCTACTTATTTTTAAGTTTAAAATCTTATTCTTAGCGAAAATATTAAGCCTCGTAAACAACTTATTTCATTTATGAAATCAGCAACCACATATTTATTTATTTATGCAAAATTTTAAAAAAATCGACAAAAAACACACCTTTTTACTCGCCACTTTTATATGAACTCAAAGTACTGTGAGACGCAACAAACACATAAAACTTTACGACAACTTTGGCCATTTTACAGCGATACAACTAAAACAACACAAGTGAGAGTGTTTGCAACGAGCTAAAAGAAAACAATTATCAAGTAATGACTTCTCGTGATCGGGATTTTTTACTTTTTTATATACATACATATATGCATACATCTTACAAGCGTTAATAAACAAGTCTGGTTAAATGATTTTCTTTTTTAGGCAATGCATCTGGTTGGACGCAGCACCGGCTTTTGTGACTACAAATTATAACAATTTTATAATTTTGCTTATGTTGCTTTGTGTCTGATTAATGTCATTATAATAAAAATATAATGCTTACGTTAAAAGATACACAGTAATGAGAGGCGTTGTTGGTGCAAAACTAAATCAAGTGTTTTTATCGTGGCTTTAAAAGGTTGCAAAATTCATTGAACTCTAGCAAAAAAGACATGAACTCGACAGGTTTCTTTCAATAATTGAAATGTTTATTTCGAGATGTTGTACAGATGAAATAGTAATGATTTTCTATCATTAAAATAGAAAATTTTAAGGCCTTGTTTATCTTCATTATTTTGATTATATTTGTTTTATGTCTGTATATTTAAAGTTGAGATGAAAATATTGGAATAAAGCAATTTTAACTTCATTTAAGCTGTAACTTTTCATAATGCTTTGATGATGATGAAAATTATCGCATCGAAAATGCTAGCCAGTTTGTGTCTTAAGTCTTTTGTTTTTTAAGCACTAAAACTTGTTCACTTTCACTCTTACTCTTGCTTCTTCTTTTATATCATTTTAAAATAGTCAACTTATGCTTAGAAAAAATACACTTACCTCATTTGCAGTCTTCCCCTACTATTGCCAGTGCGACTCGTCCTACTTCCTCGAGAACCACGCTCCGAGTTGCACTTTGAGCCACACAAAGAGTTATCGCAGTAGCGACAACATTTGTTGTAGCTAAAGGTCGATGTGCAAAGCGTACAGAACGAGTCCAGCTGTGCATCGACACTTGGCGTCGCTGCTGTGCAGCAGTTTGAACGATCAATGGATGGCGTTGTCATTTGATCGTAATCGGAGGAAAACTCAAAAGGTTCACTTTCTTCGTCAATTCGTCCTGATCTTGAACTCCGCGGTGAGATGCTGTCACCGCTTATGCTAAAACTACTTATCGGACATGCGGTTGAGGGAAAGCGGGCGCTCGGAAAGTGTCGCATATCGTATTTGCTAGTCATTGAGAGATTCTCGTTGAAGTAGATGACGTTGCCGGTGCCAACAACACCCTGCTCGTGGTACTTTCGAAGAAAGGCTGCGTTACAGTCAGCCGCTGTGTATTCGTGAAGCTTTTTTGGTTTGTTTTTTGGTGACTTGAGGTTTTGTTGTTCGCTGCAATTGCTGTTATTGTTCTCACCGACTGGAATGCCACCGGAACGCAATAGATCAATGAGGCATTGCTTGAGGTCACGCATTATGATGAGCGCAGCAGAAGGTGTAGGGAAAAATGGGAGCTGAAAAATTTAATAAAATAAATAAGGGTTAGTTTGAAAGCTTGTTCTATTCACTGCTTATCTGAAATAAATTCATTTTTAAGAAAATTAATCAAAACCAAAAGTATTTCCTTAGCTGGTATTTTTACTTTATAGATATGTGTGAACACTGTTCGTAAAATAAATGAAACTACATAATAGGAACCGTAACTATTATTAACAGTTATTCTATTATTTCAACCGAGAAGAGACAGTGGATCCATTTGGTTGATCCAACTGGTTGATTATTTGACCTTATTACAAAAACAAGAATCACACCAAATTAAATTGTTAACGTCATAAGGACGTCAAAGGAGGCGCTTATGTAACAAAAATTAAAAATGGTTGCATGCAATTATTATTCGCTGAGTACAGGTGCTACGGTTAAGATTATAGTATGCCAATAAAGAATGTCTCTATGCCTTCCTCCTAAAAATAGACAAAAAATTCTTTTACTCTACCAAAATTCGCTCAACGCGCCTAAAGAAGATTTCACTTCAATAAAAAAATCATGATGTCATCAGGTTGCGGAAGTTTATGCAACGAAAATGCAGTACTATTGCATGGAATTATTACTCGCTTGATATAGGTGCTATGATACAAAATGTTATACGAAAGTAAAGCTCAATTGTCATCTTGATTAAATCAATAAACAAATGAGGATGTCATTAGATCGCGGCGGTAGCCACTTAGTGCAACAAAGATGTAAAAACGTTGCATGGCAAAACATTGGAGTAAGTTTTTTAATGCAAAAAAACGTCATATTGGAAATATTGAATGGCAGAAAGGGAAATGTTTGCGTACCATAGTAAAGATTTACAAAAATAAAAGGTATAAATAAAAAAACTAAGGCAGAAATAAAAACAAAAAGGAATTCAAAAACACATTTAATATTGTTAATAAATACATTTCAAACGCTAAAGAAAAATACCAAACAAAAGCAACATCAAAATTAAATGAGCAAACTCAAATGTTAATAAGCGAAAGCACCTACAAAAGCAAACACAAAAGTAAGCAAATGAAAAAATAAATAAAAGTAAAAGCAAATAAGCAAAAGCCAAAGAGAAAAAGCAAAATAAAAACAACTTGCTCATTGCAAAAGCAATTGAGCAAAAGGACGATCAAAAGTATATTAGCAAAAGCAAAAACAAATGATCAAAAGCAACAGTAAATACAGATAAAATATTGTACAAATCTCGACTAACAAGGCAAAAGAGCTTTAATAACTTAAGCCCTTTTTTACCTATATCTGCAGCGTGATTCGTTATATTCATTAATTCTGAATTCATTAAATCTGCAGCGTGATTCTGTTTGTAATCAGCTTTTAATCTTACTTTGATATCTTATTTTTTGTGTATTTTATTCGTTGTTTTCATAAGGGCTTATTTGCTGAAGTAAGTTGACTTCATAAAAAGGAAAGGGAAAAACATAAAATCAATTTGTATTGAGGGCTTGAATCGCAGTAAGCCCTTTTGCCAAAACACAAATCAGCTTTTTAGTGAAACTTCCATGGAGGCTTAGTTCGAAATGGCCCTTTAACTTATTAATTTTTTTGTTTTATAATTTGTTTCTTAATTGAAGTTAAGACCTTTTTCCTTGTGAACTTTTGCAATATCAAGTTATCTTATATCAATTAAGGCCCTTTTAACATATGCAATATGCTCTTTTGCGAATGCCCACTGAACCATAAGCGAAGATTTTGCGTAAGGTGAGAATTTAGCGAACGTTTTTGGATAGAATTCTTTTCTTTTTTAATTTTTTATTTTTTATTTTTTATTTTGCCGCTTAAAAGAGCTTGCTATAGAAGATTAAATTCGTGAAAACTTTTCTCATACATAAAAACTGTACTTCTTTTGCAAAATTCATAAAAAACTTATTTTGAGTCGAAAAAGAATCATTTTAGAAGCTAAAAATTCTTCGTTAATGAATAATTTTTGTTCATAAATGAGTTCAAAAATTCAACATAAATATTTCTTTTTTGCATTCTTACATGAGTTCAAAAAATAATAATTTTTTATCATATCAGTAGAAACAATATCTCATAAACGAATATTTTTTTGGTCATAAATAAGTTCAGAAATTTATCATAAATATTACTTTTTTATACACTAAAATGAGTTAAAAAAGGAATAATTTAAACCTTTGTAGATATTTTTATAATAGCCCACTGAACCATATGCGAAGGATTTGCTTAAGGTAATAGTTTTGAGTACGTTTTCGGGTAGAATTTTTTTTAAAGTTTTTGTTATTTTTTTAATTTTTATAATCAATTTCTCGAGAAGATAAAATGCGTAAACATTTATTCCATAAAAAAATTTAATTCTTTTGCAAAATTGTTGAAAAACTTATTTCGAGCCGAAAATGAAACATTCCTTTATCATTTTAGTAGGAAACAATTACATAAAAATGGACAATTTTTTATTCATAAATAAGTTCAGCATTGTAAATGTTACTTTTTCACAATCCGAAATAAGTTCAAAAAGAACCATGACATTTTTGCCTTCTTTTTGAGTACGTTTTCGGGTAGAAGATTTTTTTAATTTATGTTTTTGATTTAGTGGATCTAAACTACATCATTGATAAGACTGAATTCATTAAATTGATAAGTAAAAACCATAACAAATGGTTCAATGCCTCCATAAAGTTTTCGTTTTAATTCTAATTTTATTGTTTTCTAATTTTGAATAAATTTAGTTCTGTTAGCAATATTTCTCTGGCGATGGCCCTGAATTTATATGTACTTTGTCCTAACAAAATTCAAAATATATTTCAATGGTACTTTTAATTTCTTATTCGTTTTGGAACAAAATTAAGTTAATTTTCGAGAGGCAATTAAGTCCGGCGAATGAATTCAAAATGGTATTTTATGAGTGCCGAAAAATAACTTTTCAATAGTTTTTTTTTTCAACTCGTTTTCGAACAAAAAAAAAACAATTGATGATTATTTTCCTAAGTCATTTTTTAAGAAAATAAGGATCGCTTTTGAGAGTCTTTTTGGTTCGACGAATGAATCCAAAAGGGTTCATTTACGAGTGCCGAAAATTAATTTTTCTGCCCGAAATGATTAAAAAAATATAGTTTTGGTTCACTGGGTTGATAACGATCTAGGCCTTTTTTTACAAAACAAGTTTTCGAATAAGGGAGGGGCTTAGATGCAAAAAAAAGCCATTCTACTTTTTGAAATCTGTACACATTGAGGGTAAGTTTAAATAGAAAAAGGCTTAAATGTAAAATCATAAGAAAAGGAATCATATTTCCAGGCATGAATATTACTAAAAATGGTGTGTACTGCTTAATTTATTTGATCATATCGCCTGAAATCTTAATAAATAAAAGATTGATGTAAATATACAAGTGCCTTAGTAGTTTATCAATACCGATTTATTTAAGGGTGTAACGGAATCTGAATATGACTTATAAAACATTTGAATTCAACAACACAGTGAATATAACTATGGAATAAAATTTAGGAAACCTAAAGTTGATAAATGCAACACGTGTGATCTGTTTCATGCCAAAAACAGCAGATACAGATCTCGCTGATCTAAAAACAAGCAATTTGAACATCACGCTAATGATGATCTGGGATATTCTTTCTTGGGGTATTCGATTTAAAAAAGTTCTTCCAACACCAAGCCTAAGTTCTTATATTTTTTACTGTAAAAGACATTTTTTAAGTACTTACAATTTGACCGTGCTCGACTGCAACTATAGGTTAGGTTAGGTCAAAGTGGCTGCCTCAATTGAGACACACTTAGGCCAATGAGCCCCATTGTGGTACCACAGGGTTGATTTCCATTCCCTATTTAAACCAGCTTGAGCTGTTCACAAAGCTTAGGATTCGGTATACCGTTATTTCCGAGAGTTCTTCGAGGTCATTGAAAAACCAGTTGTTTAAGTAAAGTTGTCGTTGTGGGGTATGTTTAGTCTTTGAGCGTGCCTGCCAATGAGGCAGTGACCAGTCAGGATCCCTATCATGGTGCTAATGTGGTCTCTACTGAGAGAAATGAGTTATTTTGAACGCTTAAGATTGAGTTTAGGCTAGATTTGCTGTGTTATATTACACGTGTTAACTACTGACCATCTCTTGTTGGTTTTGATGCAGGATAACTCATGTGTAAGGAGTTTACATGTGGTGAGAGGAATACTAAGGCTTGTCCTGTCTAAAGACAGTTAATCTGATTTACAGTTGCCTAGAAAATTCTTATGTCCAGGAATCCAGCATAGAAGGATTTTGAGCCGCTCTGCCATCTCGTTTAGAAATCTGCGGCAGTTTAGAACTGTTTCAGATGTTATTTCAACGGTTCCTAGGGCTTTTAAAGCCCTAATATGCAAATATGTCAGAAAGTATGCAAATATGGATGGAAAATATTTTATTTACCTGAAGCCAAGTTAACGCTTCATGTTAAATCATGCGATTGCAGCTTGACATACAATGCAGTGGTCAGGGAGCCTGAAGGCTAAATTAATGCTTAATGCTTCTGAGTAGACTCCTTCACCTACTTTGCCATCTAGTTTTGATCCATCAGTAAAGATCTCAATGATATTGTGAAGCGAACGGTTTTCTAGTTCACACCCTTCTCGAGAGGGAATGGATACATCGAACTTCCTTTCAAAGGATAGTTTTTGTGTGATGTAGTCAATGGACTTAGGTAAGGCAGGGAGCAATTTTCTAATGCGAGAATATCCTAGTGTACCTTCTTTCCACTGGGAGGTAGCTTCTAGGCGGATGGTTGGATTAGCGACCATCTGTTTAGCTAGGATATCATGTGGTGTAAGATGGAGCAATGTTTCTAACACGTCTGTCGGAGTGGTTCTTAGGGCTCCAGTGATGCACAGTTCCGCTAATTCTTGAGGGGTTTCTCTTGGTACAGATCTTAACGTGGATGCCGCCCCAAATTTTGCTTTTATAATCCCGCCAACTAGGATTTGACTTATGAGTGCTATCAGTGCGACATCCACCCTAAGCTCCGTCAGCGCATTGGTGATAGCTCTTGCCTCGACGTTATTAAAGGCTCCTTCTATATCAATGAAAGCTATCATTGTATATTCAGATGGAGGGATTTCTCAATGATGGAGATTATGGAGTGGAGAGCTGTTTCCAAGGATTTGCCTTTGGTGTAAGCATGTTGTGCTATAGATAATGGATTCTTTTCTATCATGGATCTCAAGTGAATGTCAATTAATCTCTCGAGGATTTTTAGAAGAAAAGATAAGAGACCAATTGGTCGAAGGGTCTTTTGGTTTACGTGTGAGCTTTTGCCTGTTTTAGGTATAAAGATAACCTTCACATTACGCCATCACTTGGGAATGTGGTTTAGGTCAAGGCAGCTTTGGTAGATCAACAAAAGCCGCTCCTTAATGATGCCATACGACTTTTGAATTTCTATGGAAGCTATACCATCTGGTACTGGTGACTTAAATGGTTTGAAGCTACTGATTGCGAATTCGAGCTTTGTTTGTTAGAGTATTTTTAGAGATCTGTTCACAGATGGTAACTGATATTCCTGAATTGGAGCGTTACATATCTCTGAACATCCTGGAAAGTGGGTTTCTACTAAAACATTCAAAGATTCCTCACAGCTGGTGGTCCAAGTACCATCTTCCTTTTTCATGAAGCTTGGATTGGAGGGAGCCTTAGCTAGAATTTTCCTAAGCCTTGACGCCTCAGAGGTCTGTGAGATATTTTCACAGAAGGTCCTCCAGGACAGTCTTTGTGCTTTTCGTAATTCATTCTTATATTCTTTGAGAACTCTTTTTTAATTTGACCACGTATCTGTGAATCTTGTGGCCTTTGCCCTATTGAAAAGTTTTCTGGTCTTTTCCCGGAGATCTTCTAGTCCCTTAACAAGGAGGTTTTTGCTTCCCCTTAAATGTTTTTAGCGGACAAGCGGTATCTAGAGCTTTATTTAGCGAGTTAGTGAGACTATCTAAGTTATCTAAAGATTGTTTATTGGAAGTACGATAAGGTTGTTCATTTGAGAGATCTGTTCTTAATGTATTTATATAAGGATCCCAATTGACTTGTTTAATATTGTGAAATTCGCATGATATCGTGTCAAGGTTATCAACATCAAAGAGAATATATCTATGGTCTGAAAAAGAGTGTGCTTTAGAAACTCTCCAGTTTTTTACCCTATTAGATGTATGGTCAGAGGCAAGGGTAATACCTGTGTGTTTTGGAAAAAGAACCTTAATGTCAATAAGTCCTCGTCAACTCTTTATAATGATTTTGGAAAAAGGGCTTAGTTTACATTTTTGCAATTTTTAAGCAAAATTTGCATAGAAGTCTATAGAGCAGTTAAAAATTCAGCATTTAAAGAATTTTTCTAGAAAGCATAGATTTTTTTTAAATCATTATTTATTTATTTATTTAAAAAGAAACAATCATAAGTACACTAAGAGCAAACTCTTTTATAGTACAATATAAAATAAACTGGAAGAAATAACAACAACTCGAAGCAAATTAAAATTAAGCAAAGCAAATTAATAATAGTAGTTAAAAATTAAACACAATTTAGAAAACAAAACATAACTTAATATAATTAATACAATATTTAAATCAAAAGGTATTATGAAAGAGTAAAGAAATAAAAAAGAAAGAATATAAAAAGGAGTAGAGAAAAAGTAATCTCAGGAGCAGAAAAGAAGGAAAAGACTGATTGCCTAAAAGTGACTCTTCTACTGATCTCCCTAAGACTTCGTAACAGATTATTCCACAACCTAATGGCGTTGATGAAAAACAAGTGGGAAGTTGAATTACCAACTTACTCCTAATATCAACTGGAGTTACACTGGCAGATAGTCTTAGGCTACGCAAAATATACTTACATACTTACAAAACTATTAACATGGTCAACACATGACAGAGAAGAATTTAAATGGAAGCCTAGATTCACTATTTTCGACACAGCAATAAGCTTATTAGATCCAATAAACAAATCAGGAACATCGTTTAAATAAGACTTAACCTTACAAACAGGGAGAACAAATGACTTGGAAGAATTAAGTAAAAGATCATTGTTTCTAGCCCATTCATTAACATTATTGAGGTCTTCATTCAACCTGCATCCAAGGTCATCAATGAGGCCAGTTCTACTTGAATGATACAATTGGACATGATCAGCGTATGCGTGAACAGTAGCATGATTACAAACAGAAAAAATGTCATTTAAAAACATAGAAAACAGAAGGGGGCCAAGTATAGAACCCTCCTGAGGGACACCACTTAAGACGGGCTTGTACCCTGACAACAATTGACCAAATTTAACTTTTTGAAACCTATTGCACAAGTAGCTGGACATTAAATTAACGGCACTTTGACAGAAACCAAACAATGACTTAAGCTTAGGACACAATATTTGATGATTTACTTTAACAAAAGCTTTCGAGAAATTTAACAAGCACAAAAGCGTCGTAGTCCCCTCATCATAATGTGGCCGTATATCATCAATTATCTTAACAACCGCAGACGAACAACTATGCCCAGCACGAAAACCAGATTGAAACGGAGATAATAGTTTATATTGACTAACAGCCCTATTCTGGAAATTAACAAATTGTTAACCAGTAATTGAATATTGAGTATAATTGAATATTTCAATGTTTTGTTGTAATTTTTGATTTCAAAACAAAATTTGAAGCTCAAAAATAATAAATTTTGATAAAAATTGTCAACTGCTTTTCAGTTATTGACAATTTCATTAAATGAATTTGTTTTTTGTGCTTCTTATTTTGTTTTGAAAACAACAAACATAAAGAAATATAGAAAATACTGGTTAACAATTATTAATTTGCCAGAATAGGGCTGTAAGTAGTGTGTAATTTGTTGAGCCATAAGTTTTTCACAAATATTTGCTAACGGTGAAAGGATACTTATAGACCTAAAATCATTAGGATCAGATGGATTTTGCTTCTTTGCTATTGAAGAACAATTATAATGTGGGGCCGTTAGATTTTAATAAATTTTATGGGAACACCATCAGCAACCATTGCATTTGACTTGATTTGCAACACACATTTACCTATATGAAGCTCAACCACTGGGGAAAAATTAAAGGTTTGACCCAAGAAAGGATTTAAAAGTGGCAAAGTATTGCTATTGCCAGAAGCTGAAGCAGCGTTATTAGTAAAAAACAGTTTAAAACTTCACGATCTAGAAGACTTTCAACTTTGTTTTTGTAGCTTACTCCAAAGTACTTTACTCAGTAGCGTAACTATATTTTATGCGCCCGCCCGCAGTTTTCTAAAAGCGCCCTGCTATTTACTTTTAGAGCAGTGTTGGGCAGCTTTGCACACTTGAGATTGTGTTTGATCAGTAAAATATGTATTCTTCTCACCTACAGAACGATCAAAGCTTCAGTGTTCAAGCGAATGTCAAGCAGATAAGATCTGCGCTTGCGTGTTCCTTTAATATATTATATTATATTATATCTGTGTCGATAAGCAATAATAGCTTAAGTCGATTTAAGACAGAACTGAGTTATTGATATATTTGTGTTCCACGTATATATCATTATGAACACACAAAATCTAGAACTTCTAGCATGACCTTAGCCAAAGCTATGACACAAAAACAAAAGACCCTTTCATATAACTTATATGGCGATTGAAAAGTTTGAAGCAAGATTTCTGGTATTATACTCGCATGGTATTCGATAATATAAGGTAATTGTGGGGCATGCGATGAAGAAATTAATTAATTATTTAAAAGCGGCATGTCCACATATATCAAAAAGCAATTACTATTTCCGTCTACTTATCTATATTTCACATTATCCCTCTGTCGGTCTATTTCCTTTTGACATTCCGTCCACTACTTATTAATTTTATTTCGCAATACAAATCAGAGCAAAAAAAAATATCCCATAATGCCTAGTAAGATTTCTGCAAAAAGCGCTTTAGCACTACTTTGTTTTCAGTGTGAGCTTAAAAGCGATCAATAATGCATACTCAAGATGAGAAAGTATAGGTGTGCAAAGCTGCCCGACACTGTTTTAGAGTAAAACTATGTTAGGTTACTAGAAGTGTAGGAGAAAACAAGAGAACTCTTAACAAAAAAAAAGAGAACAAGATGAGACTTTTTTAATTCAAAAGTCAGCATTAGAGAGTATAAAAATATGCATGATAAAACTTGATTTATGCGCATTAAAAAGCACGAAAAATCGAAAATATGCTCGTTGAATTTAAAAATATGCTCGATAAAATTGTACATATTTTGGAACGGAATATATATTTCCAATCTTATAAATGTTTTGAATAGCATTTGCTTTAAGCGTTTTAATAAGTTGAATTTCTTACGTGTACCTATATATAGTAAAAAAGACCACTTTTTTTTAAAAAAACGTAAAAACTAAAAAATAATATTAACTTGTACTGAGCAACTTCGTTTTCAGTCTTTTTGTTACTATTAAATTAACTTGAAAAAAAAACAATATAAAATGCAGTTAAACATTTTTCAAATTTTAGAATGGTAATAAACTACCAAGTGTTGCTTTAAATTCTTCATTGAAAAATTTCTCCGTTTTTCAGTTAAAAACGATGAATATGCAGAGAATCTACGTTCAACATCGCAAGATGTTGCCGGGCAATATCTTAGGTTTGATAATTCCTAATAAACTCGTTTGTTTTTAAATAAAATTTTTCGAAGACTTTATGTCCTTAAATCCTAAATTTCGATGCAATATGCAAATGCATATTTCTATCCTCTCTAGTCATCATTTATTACAACAGTTATATATTATAAATATCTTATTTTATAAATAAATTTATATATTATTTTAAAATTCTATTAAAAAATTCATTCTGTTAAAAAAAAGCAATAACGTAGAAAACATTTTTTAAAATATCTAATATAATTCAATTTATAATAAATATTATAAGATTTGATCAGAAATTAGGTAACAAGAAAACATATATCAATTATTTAAAAATGTTAAACTAACTTAAAGTTTGAAAAATGAGATCAATAATTTTCTTATTGGTGAAATGATAATTTTAAGATGTTAAGTTTAAGGTACTATTACAGTGTGTAGCTATAAAAAACACCTTGTTTTACCTAGTATTATTAACTTTAATGATTCAAATTTTTTACATGATGAAGAATTATTCATCAAAAAAATTTTTGTCTTTATAGTTGTTGTTAATTTCCTACAGGGCGTTGAAGTTAGCGTGTTTAAAGAATTGTTGCACATAACAATATTGGTTTGTCGTCTACAGCATTTACAAGCGTCTGCAAGTAGAAAATCAAAGTGCATTTTTGAGTTAAGGGTTGTAGTTGAGCACTCAACCTCCGCAAATAAAAAAAAATAAGAAATAAAAAAATGGCATGCGTTAAAAAAAAAACTCTCTTTTTTACCGAAACTTTCAGCCATACAAAAACAATAAAAGTTTTTTGGCTTTTTATAGGTCTAGTGCTTAACAGAGTCTATAAAGATCACTATGAATCTTTCATTGAAATCGATCTAGTAGAATTCCAGATATCTTAGAAGCCAATTCGAAAAACCTTGTTTCGTGAAAAACGCGATTAAAGATTTACAGGTTCTTGAATATTACGCGACATGCGAATATAATATGTGTTATAACTTTTTCTATTTGATATTTTTTCTAAAGTTTTGTATACCTTGCTGAAAATATGAAAGCTAACGGTTAAATCGACTTCGACCATAATCAAGTTTTGCCAAACAAAGGTGACTTTTGCTCAAAAAAATCGGCTTTGTCACGTCGATTATTGCACCCTGAGAAATCGTCCATGACTTATATTTTATTTAAACACATATTATTAAATTATTTTTCATTTATTGTTGTTAATTTGTGAGTTACATTGCAATTGTAACCGCAAACAGTTCAGTCGTTTTTAACCCGCTCTTACATTTAACTTTCAAGAATTTGTGCTTGTTTCTTTCGGCTTGCAATTTTAATCACCTAAAATTAAATAAAAAAAAAAAACAATAAAAATTATCCAAAAGACCTTTGTAAAAAATTAAATAAAGTAAAAAAAAGCACACACACATTTCACTGGATCAATAGTTCATTGTTCTATTCTATTAGTTCTCTGACCTATATATATGTGCAGTTGCGTATAAGTGTGCCGCGAAAAAGTGTGAATATCGCAATAAAGCAACAACATTAACAATAAGAAAAAGTGTGAATATTGCAATTAAGCAAAAACAATAACAATAAGAGAAACAGCCCACTCCAACTTTTAAGTGCACCTGAAATAAGTGCAAATATCAAAAGTAAAAAAAAAACTTTTTATAAACAACCAAATAAAGTAAACAATAAACAATGGAACCTGCTTGTGCCAAAATTAACTGCTCTATTGAGGACAAAGGTGCAATTAAGCTAAGTTGCAATGGTCTTTGCGGAAAATCTTACCACGGCACTTGTGTGGGAATGACTAAAAGAAGTTTAAACTACTTTCAAGAATACACATCACATTTTAAATTCTTCTGTGATGAGTGCATGGATCTATCACTATCCCATGTTATGCTCGCCATAAAATGTCTTAGCGACTCCTTGAACGTGATGCATTCGGCTAATAAGCAAGTCATCAGTAAAATACCAAATTTTGAAATAATGACTCACGTATCCGATGATCTTGCAAGGGTAGAGTCCATCTGCAAAGCAAATAACTCGGATATCTCAAATTTTTCTAAAAACTTGAGAATTCTAACTGATTTAGTCAAAGATGGCGAAAAAAATTTTATTTGGAAAACGGCCATAAGCGAGCTTAATATAGAAGTAAAAAAAAGCCTCGACGTTTTAAAAAACGATAATACAGCCAAAAATATACTGAGCATGCTAACATCTTTGCGCTATGATGTGGATATCGCACTTCAGTCAGGCAAACCCCAACCATCACCTCCGCAATCAGATCCAATGCTGGAAATATTACATCAAAAAATAAGTGATATCAGTGATGATCTTGAAGTGTTTCGAGTGACGCTTGCAGATGTAATGGATGAAATAAGATCTGCACCCAATATAGCTGAAATAAGTTATCCACAAGCCTCTCATCATAACTCTTCCTCTATTTTCGAGGAAATAATGGAAGCATCTATTCGTTTGCCACAGGTCACCTCTTTACCAGCTAATCTGAATTCTTTAACTGCCTATGACACTACGGAACATATAACACCGATTGCTACTCCTCAAAATGTTACAATGAATCCACCCCAAATCGGATCTCCACCATCAACAGTACCCACAATAGCTCATTCTATGCGTTCATCAACAATTTCTCCAAAACAAAACAAAAATACCAATAACTCACAGCCTGGATCTCCCTCTGCCTTTTCACCTTGCGACTCACCACCAATTGCAGCCCCTCGTACCAACTTAATCCATAAGTTTGGAACGTCATGGACTTCAACTCAATGGCAGAATAGAATAAAGAAACTCCATGATTCTAATGAAATTGACAAGATCACTCTGTTCATTAAGGGCCCATCAGTTAAAACAACTATATCCTGGATGAGCACTTACTTTCGTAATAAATTTGGCATATCTATTACAAACTGTTCAAAGATATCCAATAAAGCAAAAAAATTCTGTAGTTTCAAACTAAACATCCCAAGTCAATATGCGTGGATGTTCTTGAACAACAACGGTGAGAGACACGGCGAATGGTTAATAACCGAATGGACGAATAAGCCTGGGAAAAAGTCTAAGAAATCAAGATCTTTACAAAGTTCTGGCAGTTCAAGAATCGAATCTTCTGAAAGGAATCCTAACATTAACAAGACTCCATTATCTAAAAGTAATTATAGTTCTTGCTCTAACTCTTTTCCGTATATAATTTCCCGTCCTAACTCTAAATCTAAGTTAAACTCTTATTCTAATTCTAATCTTAATTCTAAGAATCCTCTATATAAAAGAAATGTAAACCTACCTGTTCTTGAATCCAAACCTTATTCATCAAACAAGTTTGTGCAACCAAGTCCCACCATAATTCAGATTCTAATTGGAATCTGAAAACTAGCATTTTCCCCATATTTTCTCCCATAATTAACCAGAATACGGCTTCATCTTATAATAAGATGATTACTGGAAGCAATCTAGCATCTAAACCGCCAACTCATCAAACACGTAAACGGGTTTCATTTAATCTTAACAATAATGAAACCAATTGTGAGAAATATCCAAACTTTATCCATTCTCATACTCTTAATCCTTCACCACCAACCGGAAGTGGTTTACGAAAACCATCTTCTGCTTCAAATGAGCTTTGCAATCAACCTGGTAGTCCTACGTCATTTTTAGACCCCCTACTTCCTCCAAAAGTGAAATTGACACTAAACTCTTGCGAAGGCACTGAGAGCAGATATGCCCTTTCTCGCCTCAGGGAGAACAACGTTTATAACAATGTTCGCCTGTATCTCGCTTATATGTATAAAGCCCCTGATTCAACATGCATTGAAGGCAAGACCAAAACTAATCTTAGAGTATTAATTCAGCAAGAAGGTCTTCCTACCGGTGTTGAAGGCTTGCGTAATTTATTTGTCCGCTTTCACGAGCACCTGGGTGTAACGGTTGATCAAGTCAAGGTGGATCTGGAAACCTATGGCGCTCATGTCAGAGCTAAACATGTTTCTCTTCTTCAAAAATCTCGTAAAGAGCAACAGCAATATTATCGTTCCTAACTCTTCTTTCTTAAATATATTCTACCATAACTGTGGCGGCATGAGAAGCAAATTAAACAAACTTTATGTTGACGCTAAATCATGCCACTTCAATGTCCTAGTATTCACTGAGACATGGCTAAACGAAACCTTCAATAATGAGGAAATTCTTGATAGCAATTGGACTGTCTTCAGAAACGATCGGGACTACTCCTCAACAGGTCTTTCTCGAGGAGGTGGTGTCCTTGTAGCATCTCACAATTCCCTTTCAAGTGAGCTAATAGACACACCTAACCATAAACTGTTCGATCACCGAATTATTAGAGTTTGTTCAGGTAAAAGTCTCAATGTGTACATAGGTGTCGTTTACATTCCTCCCGGCTCAAGTGAAACAACATACAACGAGCTATGTGAAACACTGACCACCTTTACCTCCTCCCTAAAAGAGGAAGATAAAGTTGTTATTCTTGGTGACTTCAATCGCCCAAATATATCTTTTGTCACCGACGAAAACGACAACTTTCTTCTTCCTGTAAATCTTTCTAATGCCATAGACTTCAACTTACTTAGCACCTTTTATGGCAGTGATTTGCAGCAAGTCTCTTCTGTACAAAATCAGAATGGCAGATGGTTGGACCTAATTTTTACTAACTCGTATGAAGAAGTGAAGGTTAGTCCATGCATGGGAGCAGAAAATTTATTAACCAACACTGTTCATCATACAGCCTTAAAAGTTGTTTTCTCTGCTAATGACATCAACTTTACCCAGTCTTATAATAACACCATTACGTACGATTACCTCAACGCCGATTATGAAAGAATAAAATGTTATCTTAGTTCTCTAAATTGGAATCATATTCTATTCAATTTAGATTTAGACAGTGCTGTCTCTATATTTTATCAGCACATTTTTACCGCTATCGAAAGTTATGTGCCAATACTAAAGAAAAAGAATAAGCTCACAGAACCATGGCTAGACAACAATCTCAGATTTTTGAGGAATCAAAGAAATAAAATCTACAAACTTCTCAAAACATAAGCGATGAACTGAAGCTTAGATATGACGAGCTATCAAGAGAGTTCTCTATCAAGTCAGAAGAAGCGTACAAGTTGTACACGAACATCATCGGAGAAAAAATTGTCCAAGAGCCGAGAAAATTCTTTGACTTTGTTAACATGAAGCACAAATCTAGCGGCTATCCATCGTCTATGTTTAAAGGTAATGTCACTTCGTCCAATTCTCTTGAAATAAGCAACTTGTATGCCGATCACTTTAAGGAGGTCTTTTGTCTTCCTACCACCTTATCTGAAACTTCTCCTAGCTCAACTATTATAGTTGATAGTTTATATTTAACCCAGGAAGAGATTTCTAATGCAATAAAAGAACTGGATATATTAAAGGGACCAGGACCAGACTTAATACCTACAAGCTTTTTGGTGCGATGTTTAGACCAACTGCTATTGCCATTACACATAATCTTTAACGAATCACTGGTTTGTGGGACATTTCCTTCATATTGGAAATCATCCCATCTTACGCCAATTTACAAGAATAGTGATAAAAGATCAGTTGAAAATTATAGAGGCATAGCAATCTTGTCAGCCATTCCAAAACTTTTTGAAAAACTTATTTGTGAAAAGCTAACAAGTTTCATTAACCCTCGTCTAAATGAGCAGCAACACGGGTTCTGAAAAGGGCGATCTACCACCACTAATCTCATGATTATGGTATCAGATGTTTTAGTCAAAATGGAAAAAGGGCACCAAATAGATGCTGTTTATACTGATTTCAGTAAAGCTTTTGATCGAGTTGATCACAACATTCTTATATATAAGTTAGAAAAATTTGGTGTTGCAGGGTCCATACTAAGTTGGCTAAAATCATATTTAAACGGCAGATCCCAGTTTGTTAAATTCCAGGGAGTTCTATCGAAAAAAATTGCAGTCTCCTCGGGAGTTCCGCAAGGTAGTCATCTTGGTCCTCTTCTTTTCAACATATTCATATCCGATCTGTCAGAAGTTCTTAACGATATCCCACATCTTATGTATGCAGATGATTTAAAAATGTACTATTCAATTCAATCAGATGTAGATGTAAATTTTTTGCAATCAAAATTGTTGTCTCTTGAGCAATGGTGTTTTCAAAATAAACTACATCTTAATGTCAATAAATGCAATGTAATTAGCTTTTCTCGTAAAAACAACGTAACATTACATACCTACCACCTCAATAGTATCGAACTAAAAAGGGTCAACCATATAGTGGATCTTGGAGTTTTCTTAGATTGCAAGATGCGCTTTAATCTGCACTATGATAAAATTGTGTCCAGGGCCAGCAAACAGCTCGGTTTTATAAAAAGGCGTGCAAATGAATTCAAGAATATATGGGTCACTACATCCTTGTACCGTGCATTAGTGCGCCCAATACTTGAATATGCATGCATAATTTGGAATCCATCTTTCGATTCCCATAGAGAAAGAATTGAGTCTATTCAAAAGCAGTTCTTACTATACGCGCTTAGAGATATGTACAACCCCCATGATTATTGTAGCCTTCCATCATATGAACATAGACTCAGCCTTTTAAATTTGATGCCACTATCAACAAGAAGATCGTTATTGGGCTCATGCTTCACATTTGATGTAATTAATGGTGCTATTCACAGCGAATTTATTTCTAATATGATTTCCTTTAACGATCCAATTAGGCGCACTAGGCATACTCGATTGTTAACTGAATATCAGCACCAAACTACATATGCAAATAATGAACCCATCAATCGTTGTTGCAGAGAATTTAATAATATCTCTATATACTACTCACCTTCTATGTCCAAATCCTCTTTCAAGCAAACCCTATATAAATCACTCAGTAATCATAATTAACACAGGCCTCAGATAAACTACATACATGTATGGATTTATATGTATAAGCATTTAGTTTAATAAATCAAAATTCTTTAACATCCCTCTCCAAATCTCCCATTTACATCCTTTTGTCCTTATAGTCTTTAAGAATAATATATATACATCGTATCTTAAGTGTGTATATAGTCTTTCTTGTTTTCCTCCTCTTCTCTTAGTTTTGACATGGTTTTTGAAATCATGTCAATCCGGTGGGCGGAGTATGCCCACTAAGAGCACCAAATAAAAAATAAAATAAAAACAAGGAAAGGGGAGAAGAAAAACAAAAAACTTAGTAATAAGTAAACAAAACCTGTTAGAATAAGTTAGAATAAGTAATTTGCATTGCCTTGTTTGGCCAATAAATAAATAAATAATTTTAAACAATAATAATTTATGAAGGAAATAAATATTTTGATATATCTTAATTTTTTTGGAAACAAACGTCGCACAGTCTAACGTCCCCTATCTTGGCCAAAAAGAGAAGGAGTGATCGTAGAGCTATGAGAATTGGCACGAATATTTTTTTTTCAAAATTAAGTAATGTTGAAAAAGTTATACAAATCCGCCCTCTGCCACACCCACCTCCCATATAAACGAAACCCATTTTTGCCTGAAACTTCATTAAGTCTTCCTTCAAAACAGCGAAATTTGCTACATCAATATCTTTTGTGATTATAGATAAATGGAAAATTTTATAGGTGAATGCCACTCCCATTTATCATATTTTAGTAACTCAGCCTTGAAAAATACTACCAACATAAGTTAACTACGTTTTTGTTTGAATTTGTAAGCTTTTTTGATTACAGCAAGGAAATTTTAAAAATTGAGTTGTTTTGTGTTTGTATATCTTCCGTTTTAGTAAGTTTTGGTGTAAAACTTGGTGTAACGTAGTTCTAATAATTTTTTCCTGAAAAACTATAGTCCATCTTCCTCAAAATTATTTTTTAAACATTTTTAAAAATTTGTATCCCGCTTTTAGTGTTTACTATTATGATAAGATTCAAACCATATGTTAAAAATGTAAACAAACACATTAATTTGCCAGATATAAGAAATTTAAACTTTATTTTGATACACAAAAAAAAATACGTTAAATAATATGTGAATAACAAGAAAAATTTAATTTTTAAAAAATGTAACTTGACGGCTTGTCATAACGAAACGGTTGCAACTATTAAAAAAATTCATTTTGATTTTTGTCACTAAGGATATTTTCTATTGAAAGCTATAAAAAATTGGAAAAAAATAAAACATCGATATACCATATTTTCGGCCGCATATTTTACACTGTGTGTCGTTCTCCACTTCATTTAAATTTTCATCAAGGGACTTGAGGGCGCCCCTGGCTTAGTTGCGCCCGTCCGCAATGCGAGCTCTGCGTGCCCGCGTTTTACGCCACTGACTTTACTTGGAAGAGTAAGCTTAAATTTGTTAGAATAAAAGCACGTTTTAGCTTATCTAGTTACAAGAACGGCTCAACGAGTATATATCTATAAGAGATTTCACTCGTCACTCCTTATTTTTTGCTCGCCGATATTAGCCATCCATCGACAGAACAGGGTATTTTGATGGGACATTTATTTTATACCCCTTCAAAAGTGCGAGGTTGTTTACATTTTGTTTTCTATATTTTGATCATTTTGGCTGCGTGCACAAGGGAGCAAAAAGATCGGTATTTTTTAATGTGCTTGCCTGTTTTTTCTTATTTGAATATCCGAAGAAATATTGCAAATTTTATGAATGAAAATAAAATTTTACAGCTTCTTATTTGCATGTGTATGGTTGCCGAATTTATTTTGTTTCCAGCTGGACATTTTTGTTGTAATTTTGTTGTAGCTATATTTTGTTTGCTGCTGCAGACAAGGATTTTTAGATATTTCATTAGTTGAATAGAAAGACAGAATTCTGATTCGGCTAATGAAATAATTATTGGATAATAAAAAAATGTAGCAATAAAATAGAATTGGTCTAGCAGTATTTAATAAATTTAAAATATAACAAAGAAATATTGTAGATTTAATTAATGAGAATAAAAGTTATATTTGATACAAATTTTACAGGTTATTTTATATATGTATGTGTGATTTTTTTTCTTCCATCTTCTTTAGTTTGTTTCTAGCTGAACATTTTCCTTGTAGCAATATTTTGCTTGCTACTTTGGATACACAACCATAATTTTTAGATACTTCATTACACCAATAAAAATATGAAATTCTGATGATTCGGCTAATGAAATAATTATTAGTTAGGACTTGAAAAAAATTGTTTAAAAAAAATGCTTTTAATAAATAAAATTAACTTGAATTAACAAAATACAAACACCAAATTTCTTCAAAATCAAAGAAGAATTCATTGTATAAAGATATTCTCCGGCAGACGTTGTCCTGCCACCGCCTTGCTGCCATATATGAATTTAAATGCTAATCGGAAAAAAAATTTTGTTTTCACCATTTTGAGTATAGTTGCCGAGCGTATCTATATAAACTAAATTAAAAAATTTTAGTCTAATACAACCAAAACCGTCCAAAATATAGCATTTTTGTTGATTTGTAGACGGTAAAAGAGGGTGTGGCAAAATATTTTTCTCTTAAACCATCTAGAACTCAAAATAAATGGAGTGCCAAAATTTGAGCTTAATTTACTTTATACCTATCGTTTTAATATTTTAACTGTATTAAAATGTAGAAAAATATATATTTACGAATTTCGTTATCAATTTTTTTACTAACACTTTTTACAAATTTTACAAAATTAAATAGTTTTCAATACTTGTATTAAAATTTATTCCAAGTTTTCTAACCATGAAGATAGTATATTATTTTAAAAAAATTAAGAAAAATAAAAATGAATACAATATATGTATATTAGACCGTCCCACTTTTTCAACGTTTTTCGAAAAGTTTCCGGGACACCTTGATTTCTGATTCTACTCTTAAAAACATGAATTTTGGTATATAACACTTTAATATTAACTAACGGTCGCGCAATCGGCTTAAAGGCTTTTTGGCTAAAAATTATATTTTCGAAAAAACAAGAAATTTCTTACTATGAAACTAATGAAGCAATTTTTATCAATTTATACTAATTTAAAAGCTTAAAAATTTTTCTATCTTATGCTAAAAGAAACATTGCATTTTGTTCAGTACGTTTTTTTAAAAATCTCTGCAAAGTGAAATTTTGATTAAATTTTTTTCGAAAATTTTATAACTTCAACTCACATTACCCCGCTTTACAAGAGCATAAGGAAGAAGTTTTTAATTATGTAAATTTCGTATTTTGAAAAATTTTATAACAAAAATTTTTATGTACAATTTGAAGATATATGATACGGTATTTTTTCGAAAAAGCAACACAACTGCACAGTGAGTTTTTTCGAAAAAAATTCAATTTTATTTTTATTAAACGTAGCTACATAAGAATTTATGTAAATAACCATAGTAAACAAAATTATACGACATTAGTTTAAGTTGCGAAGTATTGTACGTTTTCAGTTGTCAGGATGATTTTTATTGTAATGTTCAATTACTTGGATGACACAATTTTGCTGTCCATTGTCCACGTATTATTTACCATATTTAGAAGTCATATGATTCTTTCTGCTGGATCATTTAAAATTGTTACATTTTTAAAATTTTATTTATTTCTAAAAAATTTTCATTCGTACTCCAGGATGCATCTTAATAAGCTCCTTACAAAAAAAAAAAATATTGAAAAACTGTATAGTATAGTTAAGCCAGCGAAGGTGTCAAAGGCCAACTCATAGCAGAAAAGCTGTATAACAACAAACAAATAACATTAGAATGCAAAACAGTCCATCATAATACTGATAACATACTAGGGCTATTCACAATCCAGTGCAAATGGTCTTGCACCATATAATTTGCAAAATGGTAAAATATATATTTACTCTACACTAAGAAAATAAAAAGAAATGCATTTACTACGCTATTGCATATATACAACACTAAAATCCATAGCTAAAATTTACTATACATTGCAATACTAAATTGCAAACTGACTGCTGATTATAAAAAAAAGTAAAGGCGAAAAAAACTGATATAAACTGATAGATAAGCGAATAAAAAACCAAATAATTGTACTTAAAGAATTTTTTTCTACATGAAATTGAGTTAAGCGAAAATTCCAAATTAAAATAATTTTGCTTTTCATCAATTGGCTGTGAATTTCACGTTTTACAACAACTGTAGCAAATTATATCAAAAAGGCCGTTCACAATTGATAGAAAATTTTTAAAATTTTTTATAAAAGCACAAATATGCAAAATACACGAAATTGTGAATTGCCCTACTAAAAATACAAGCTCATTAAGATCCGTGCTTTTGTTAGATTGTTGTTGTTTCGAAGAATGATCAATATCAGATTAATAGCATAAAATCCGTAGTCACAAAGAAGAATGACTAAACTCAAGCTATCGTAAAAAAGCGATACGCCATTTTCTTTATTGCCATTCCTTAGAAGGATGAAGGAAAAAGCTTTTTAACCATAATAGAGTATCACTTATGTCTGCACATATTTCGTTTGTAACGGTTCATATATTTTAATTCAAATATTCATTAAATTCATAATATTCATTTTATTGACTATGAGTTTAGTCATTATACCTTGTGACCACATAAATAGTCATTTAAATAATTGCATATTACAAAAATTAAGTTGAATGTCTTGCAATTAAAGCTAATATCATATACATATAACTTGTACATACCTACTTATGTAGCTACGTTTAATAAAAATAAAATTGAATTTTTTTTAGAACAAATTTACTGTGCAGTTGTGTTGCTTTATTGAAAAAATTCCATATCATATATCTTTGAATAATACATAAAAGTTTTTGCAATAAAATTCCTCAAAATACGAAATTTACATAATCAAAAAGTTCTTCTTCATGCTCTTCTAACGTGAGATAATGTGAATTCAAATGCAAAATTTAAAAACCGACTTTATGGATCGCTATTTCATAATCTTAAGCTATTTCGGAAAAAACAACCAAAGCCAAAATTCGAATAATTTTTTTACGCGAATTTTGGCTTTTGTAGTTTGTAGTTGTAGTTGAAGGATAATTGAGCAATAATCAATCTGAAAAAAGTAAATTTTCAAAAAAATTTTAGTTTAAATAGTGATTTAAAATAATTGTATGTAGGCAGTTACTGCTAAACTAAATATATGTATTTGTACATGCATTTTTAAAAAACTATCCCTTTAGAAGCAAACTACCTTGTTTTTAAAAAAAACTAATTAAAAAACTTATTTAAAATAATGTAGTTTATGAACTACTTTGAATTATATTAAGGCGGTATCCACTTTAATGTTGAATAGTTTTTATTGCATTATATATGAAGTAATTGAAAAACTATTTCAAAACAAGTGGCTTAAAACTAGTTTAAATTATATTAAGGCGGCGACTACTCTGATTTTGAAATAACGAAATAAAAACTTACTAAATTTCGGGACGATCTCAGGATCCCGGGATTACGGAATTGTATGTTCAGATCCTGAAAATCCCGCCCTAAGTTTTATTAAAACAAACCTAGTTTAAATATATACTATTATTCAATTATATCAATTATATTTATTTTAAATTTTTTTTCGTATGTAATATTTTACAAAACAATTAAAATCGTCGTCTATAAAAAAGTGATTTTCTCGAAACAAAGATTTTCTGATCGGCCAGGGTGTTTAAAAAATCTATCAAGCCGATTGGGCTGAAATTTCAATACGTTATTCTACAGCCAATGGCTCTAGCAGATAGTAGAAATGGTAATTTTTAATACTTTTTTATTATTTTGTTTGCTTAGAAGTTCGAAATTTTTTCATTTTTGTACAAATACATGTATTTTTTTACATGAAAAAAACCAGAATTTTTCTCTATTACTGTATAAAAAGGAATTCTACGTCTATACTTACGATACTATCGAAACTGTGTCTTTTTATTAATTAAAAGCATATTTGTTAAACAACTTTTTTCAAGTCCTAACTAATAATTATTTTATTTTAATTATTATTATATAATTATTAGCCGAATCATCAGAATTTCATCTTTTTATTGGTGTAATGAAGTATTTAAAAATTGTGGTTGTGTATCTAAAGTAGCAAGCAAAATATTGCTACAAGGAAAATGTCCAGCTAGAAACAAACTAAAGAAGATGGAAGAAAAAAAAACACACATACATATATATAATAACCTGTAAAATTTGTATCAAATATAACTTTTATTCTCATTAATTAAATCTACAATATTTCTTTGTTATATTTTAAATTTATTAAATACTGCTAGACCAATTCTATTTTATTGCTACATTTTTTTATTATCCAATAATTATTTCATTAGCCGAATCAGAATTCTGTCTTTCTATTCAACTAATGAAATATCAATAATAGCAAACAAAATATAGCTACAACAAAATTACAACAAAAATGTCCAGCTGGAAACAAAATAAATTCGGCAACCATACACATGCAAATAAGAAGCTGTAAAATTTTATTTTCATTCATAAAATTTGCAATATTTCTTCGGATATTCAAATAAGAAGAAACAGGCAAGCACATTAAAAAATACCGATCTTTTTGCTCCCTTGTGCACGCAGCCAAAATGATCAAAATATAGAAAACAAAATGTAAACAAACTCGCACTTTTGAAGGGGTATAAAATAAGTGTCCCATCAAAATACCCTGTTCTGTCGATGGATGGCTAATATCGGCGAGCAAAAAATAACGAGCGACGAGTGAAATCTCTTATAGATATATGCTCGTTGTAACAGAGAAGTTCATAAGTGTTGCCAAATTTAATTGTAAAATTCACCAAAAAGGTGAAATAAGCGCTTTTTCCTCAAAAGTGCACCAGATTTATTAGATTTTTAAATTTGTTCAACACTAAATTAAATTCTAAGCCTAACCGTATTCTTAATTCCTCCGAAACTAAAAAAGAGCACAAAAAATGCAAGAGGCACCAAACCTCATGTTTCTTGCGCCAAAATTTTCAAAATGCACTAAATCTGGTGGAAAGTGCACCAAGTATGCGACAGTGTGAACAATACGAAAGTTGCTCAAAAATGTATTTAAAATATATAATTCTCCTGAAAATTTTCGAAAAATTAGGAAAACAAAATAATTTTAAAAATATAATAATCCAAAACAAATTAAAAATTAAAGAGTTTTTTAGAAAAATCAGTCCATGTTTTTATTTTTAAAATATGCCTTATTTAATTCAAAATAAAGTACTTAAAACTTAAATTAAATAGAATAAAGTTTCCCAGGTTATCATTTTTTTTTTTAATGGATACTACTTAAAAATAAGACAAAAAATAAAAAAATACAAAATGATTCTTGAAAATTTTTTATAAGAACACTCGAGCTTAATTTTTATGTCATAATAACGGAAATTTTCAAAATACTAGATAAACGTACAAACTATTTTCGAAAATCTTTCGTTTACCGTTATTTATATTAATAAACGACTTTTCATAAAAAATGTGTTGTACTGAGAAAATCTATAGTTTTCGGGATGTAGCCAAAAGTTTCATGTCATAATAATGGAAATTTTTCCAAACTTAAGAAGAATATATTCATGTTTGGAGTCTCAGTTAAAAAAAATGCATTTTTGAATTACAAATTTAAAAAATGTTTTACCAATATTTTTTATAATCCTGTTATGCAGGACTTATTAAAAAATCAAAATACAGAAAAATCCAAGCAACTTTGTGTCACCATAACAATTACTGTAAGATGGTAATTCAAATTAAATAAAGTATCTAATTTTTTAATATTTATACCATTTTTTAGTTACTAAGCAAACACAAATATTTTTATATTTTGCATTTGAGATAAAAATAAAAAATATTTTAATTTTAAGATTTCTAATTTTTACATGGTATTTAACATTTTAATCGCAGGCGAAGCAGCGGGTATTTGCTAGTTTTATTATAAAATTAAATCTATTCCTTAAGAAAATAATTTATCCATGTAAGGAATGTTTTTATCATTATTTCGTACAAGGGAAAATCAATTTTTTATGGTGTTTTATCACAATAAAATGGTTTGTCCTTCTATGGAATATTTTTATGACCAAATTTATTGTGGGACTATGTTCTTTTTTTTCTTGTTTTATTACCTATTTCAAACTGGCCATAATCCCAAATCCAATTTTGGGGATCATGTGAGGCAGAAATCAAATATCAAAAATTTAATATAATATAAAATTGCTTATAAAAATTAAATCATTCTTGCAAAAGATTTATATCAAATATCGTTAAAATTAGTTCAATTAGCTTTTAAACGACACATCAATCTTTTGAATCGATTGGATTATGACAAAAATGTAAATGTTTACTTAAATAGATCTTTTAGCATGAAAAAAGATCGACAACTAATCGATATATCAATAATTTTGTCAGTGAATCCTATTTCGAACATGAGTACATCAAAACTGCATTCTCAAAATTAACGATTAGTTAAAAACAGAAAACCATATTATTGCACTATTCACCCTAGTATTATACAAAAATGAAAAATACAGCAACAATAGAGAACAAGTTTAAAATGTTAGACATCAAACGAAAGGTCATTGTTTCAGTTTTTAATATATGAAGTTTAAGTTTTCCTTTAATAACGGAATTTTTACAGAAAATTAGGTTTTATGCAAACAAAAATAATAATAATATACATAAAGACCATCTATAGCGTGAAAAGGAATGATGCGTTTCATCTTTTATCTTAAGGATATATCAATTTTCTTTCGAATGGTATGCGAATTAATGAGATCAGTCAATTATTAACAGAGAAATATCCGAGTTTTTGTATAATTTTTCAAGTTAAATATTATTTTAGAAATCGATGACACGATCATTAATCGATGTGTCGATAATTCATTCAATTAATTTTATTTTCTCAATGAGTACTACGAAACGGCATTTTCTTAATCTTGGCGCCACGCAAACCATAATCGTGGCCTTTATCGTTTCCCGCCCTTTTAAACATTCCACTCATAAAATATCCTACTTAAAACTATTGTCAACGTGTGCGTGAGTACAGTTTCTCTTGCTCTCGTCTGCACTAAATTAAGTTTGAGTTGGCAGTCTACGCTTGACCTCGCAACGCTTCGCAACGTTTAAAACCGATCGTATAAAATAGTTGTGTAACTCAGTATTGTTTTCAAGATAATTTTCCAATTTTATTTAAAACTTGAATTTATTAAAAAAGTCAATAAATAATTAAAATAACCATCCTAATTGACACTATACCAAGTTTCAGGAAATTTGGCCCACTAGTTCTGAAGTTATTAATTTTGTCCAGCTAGATTCGTGCATTCTCACACTGTGCGGCGCACCCTCTCGTGTAACTTTTCAGAGCGCGCATTCCGAAGGATTCAACGAGAAGCTATTGAATATAAAAATATATAAGATTTGCCACGAATGTTCACACGATATGATAGCATATCGCAGGTGCTGTTCAAGTAGTCAGTACAAGAACCTCGCTAATTTAGTGTTTACCCAAGACAACAACCTCTTAGTTCTTCAGTTCAAAGATATGGTCCACAAGTTGTGGACTGTAAGAAACTCAACACACTGTGTTGAAAAAGGTTAGTTATTTTTTCTGACACTTCGCATAAAGTGCTTGTATTTGTTGCGTTTGGCACATGTTTTTTGCTACCTGAAAACTAAGCTTTGTTAAATTGTTCGTAAAATAAAATTTAATTTGTGTTATATATTTATACATTCTCTGCCCTCTTGTGCCATGAGTACCCAGCGTGGCAATACATCGCGCACCCGCGCCCAGAAACATAAAAATCGTACCGTGTTTCGCAACGATATGCACGACAAGACTCCCAAACAGATGATGCTCAACACGCTTCACATCTCGGAGGTGTGTCAGCATTGTAAAGGTGTCATCGAGTGGAAGATCAAATACAAGAAGTACAAGCCGCTGTCTCAGCCTAAAACCTGCACACGTTGCCAGCAGCGTAACATACGCAAGGCTTATCATGTGCTCTGCCGCAGCTGTGCTTTGGAAGCGAGGGTATGCGCCAAGTGTCTTAAAAGCGCCGAGGATGTTGACATTGAACCGGCAGGTCCAACACCCGAAGAAGAGCTCAAACTAAAGGTTGAGATGGAGCGTTTAGTCAAATCATTTCCGGAGCGGAAACGACGTGCTTTTCTGCGTTACATGAAAAGGGGCAAAAAGCTGCCGGTTGCTGAAGAGTCGGACGATGATGGGGAACCTAAAGAAGCTGACAAAGAAGGCACAGTAGAAAAAAGTATGGAATTAAAACCAAAACCAAGAGTGCCACACTCTCGTGAAGATTTGCTAAAAAAAATTGAGCAACTCAAAATGAATACAAGCAATGAGTGTGACTTTGAATTAGGAACGGACTCTGAATATGATTATTCCGACAGTGAAGATAGTTATGATGATGAAGAAAACAAATCAAAGACCTCCAATTAATAAAAGTTGTACTTGTAAAGTAATTAGGTTAATTTTATAAAAGTTATACTTATGTTTAAATTTGAAAAGGATATAAATATAGTACAATCAATAATGCAAAAGTTAAAACTCATAGAAACTAAGATATTTCTTACAGGATATTGGTTAAATAAAAGTCTTAACTTTAGCTTTAAATCAATTGAACAATAGTAATTTATCCGTTGATTAGATACTTAGTACTTTTTCATTTTTTCTCGTATTAAAGAAAAGTAAACTGATTTTTGGTTAAATATGTAAAAAGCAATAAGTTCTCGAAAGATGTTGTCTATTATTATAAAACATAGTTCGTTTGCAGTTACAACATAATTTTATTTAAATTTGAAACAAAATCTTTATCAACTAGTGATGCAGTGATATGACTAGTGACCACCAAAAAGCAAATGGTATTTTTAAAATGTTTGCAAATGGAATGTAAAAAGCAAATGGAATTTTTTTTTATATACTTACTAATTTTGTAATAAAGCTTACAATTTGCACTTTGTAAATAGTTTAAAATTAAATTTTAATACTTATTAATTAAAATTATTATATAAAATTATTTCGCGATGTAATAGAAATATAAAATTTTAAAAGAAATACCAATTCTTAATATAAAAGGAAAGCATAAACACCAGTTAAGCTTGAATTACAATAGAGCAAGACTACGATGCGTGAATGCGTTGCAATTGTGTAAAGAAATATGGCTCATATGTCCATATTGTCCATAAAGTACAGTGGCTCACAACGAAAGTCGGGCGGCATTTCTTGGCACTTTCGCATTGGTTTCAGAAATGAAAATGTATGAAGAATATTGCAATATATATTTTTTCAAAACGTTTTTTTTTTGGGGAACAAAATTAAACAGAAACATAATTAAAAAATTATAACATAACGGTGAAACAAATTTAAATCGAAACAAACCTATAAAAACGAGCTCACATTGAAAGTCGGACAAGTAAACCGTTTTTCCTGCTTAAAACTTTTTACTACTGTTGGAATAACTTCAGTCAAACTCAAAACTTAAAAAAATAAACATTTCTCGAAAAGTGAATCAATCACCACTGGCAGAAAGGCAGATCGTGATAGATTATTATTTGAAAGGAAAATCCGAGCGACAAATTTCACAAATCGTCTTAAAAAGTAAATCAACAGTGCGCGATATAATCAAGCGTTATGTACAAGATAAGAGAATATGCAATAAAGAACGTACAGTAGCAAAAAATAAACTTAGCTCCAAAGATGAAAGGTATTTTTTAAGAGAAATAATAAAAGACCCATTTTATTTGCACTAGAACTAGAGGTCATGTTAAAACTCAATTTGAAAAAGAGTGTACACTCAGAAACAATTTGAAGAGTTTTGAGAAAAAAATGTTTAAATTGAGAAGTAGCACTAAAAAAGCAAAGTATTAGAAAGAAAAATGTAATAGAACGCCCCCAATTTCATGCATGAGCAGATTACCAAAGACTTTCTATTCTGGAGCAAGGTTAATAAAACAGAAAAGATTAGGATCTTTAGCACTTTTAAATAATAAACTTTTAGCACAGGTTTTGCTTACCGATGAGAGTTTATTTAATTTATATGGTTCAGATGGAAAGCGAAAACCGAATGAAAAGTTTTGCAATAAAAATTCTAAACATACGATAAAGCATGGTAGATGATCAGTCATGGTTTGGGGCTGCGTCTGATGTTGGAAGGGTTAATTTTATTGCTGGTATAATGGACAAAAATATGTTCCTTAACATTCTCATGGTTCAAGTAAAAGAAAGTACGGGTAAATAAGGAATTGCAGACAATTTTTAGTTTTACCAAGACAATGACTTGAAACATACGAAGCTCTTGGTAAAGAATTGTGTACTTAATATTTGTACAAATGTCATAAAAAAACCTCACAAGGCCCAGGTTAAAATGTTATAGAATATCTATGAGATGAACTTGAACCCTGAGTGCAGTATCAGAGATGGGCAACTAAAGATCCAATCCTAAAAAAGAAGTATCCTAAGTGAAGAGTGGAATCAGATTGGAGCTGAAGTTTTTAAAAATTTGTTTGCACCCATTTCAAAAAGGCAGTCATATAAGAAAAAGGATTGGCAACAAAATATTAAGTTTTTAGTTTTAGCATTGAATTCCTTATCTGCCCGACTTTCAATGTGAGCTCGTTTTTAAATCTTTGGTTTGATTTGATTTTGTTTTACCGTTATGTTCTAATTTTTTAACTATGTTTCTGTTTAATTTTGCTCACCAATAAAGAACGTTTTGAAAAAAATATTTATTCCAAGTTTCTTCCTACATTTTCACTTCTGAAACCAATGCTAAGAAATGCCTGCCCGACTTTCGTTGTGAGCCACTGTATATTGTCTTAACTCCACTGGTTTTTTCTTTGAATTTTTTTCTATTTTTTAATTTTTTGCATGTAGTTTTTGAAGTGAACATTTTTAGGCGGCAATTTGCTGTTGTGGGTAAACTGTTTTGAGTCTCGTCACGTTTTTGTGTACACGAGCAAAGTTTTAAATTTTTTGTATATGGACCCCCCGGAAGGGTGGCGGTGTTCAAACAAAATGCTGAGGGGGGAAAATTAATAGGACCAGTTTTTGCATTTGGACCCATAGGGGCCACAGATTTTTTGTTTTGAGATGAAGTATAATAGACATTTTTTCTATTTTTTTGAATTGGGACTCCCACAGTAGACGCCCTTCATTTAATTGAATTTTTTCATTATAAAAATAGGGAATGACGTATATATATATATTCAATACTTTGGTTATCACCATGGCTGACATTTTGGCACTAAACGTGCCAGCTTTGGTTTTATTTTGGAACTTTTTGTAAGATTGTTTAATTTGGTGCACATTTTTAAAAGATGTATTTGCATGCACATTTGTGTTTGTACAAATGGCTCTGTGGAAAATTTCCCCAAAACGAAAAATGGAAAAGGCCGCGAATTTGGGGCATTACGAAATATAACCCCGCTCTCCAAAATTAGAATTTGTCTGAAAAACTAATGTTTTCCCCTTTTACGAAAGCAATACATTAAAAAGAATTATTAAAAAGAAAATTATATCCAGAAGTAATGTAGACAGCGAAGCCGGTGTTGGACTTGCTGAGGGTTGTAATCCCTAAGCAGCGGCCGTAGGCTACTTATTACAAAGAGAAAACTAAATACATTAATTTCCTTATTAAATTTTTTTTAAAAAACCGTGTGATTTTAAGAATAAAAAGGGTTATATCTTAAAAAGTTATGCATGGATTTTATGTTTGATAACTCGATGAATAGATACTCGTATTACCTTTCTTTTGATACCCATAAAGCTAAGTTTTGTTGAAAAACTGAGAAACTAGCAAGATTTTTAGTCCATTTCTTCCAACTTTAGAGGCTGATAACTCCTACACCAATTGCGAGCGGCCTTTCCGTACTTTTGACTCATTTATAAGGTTTTGGCACTTGAGAGAGATCTCGGTCGAACTGTCAAAATGGATGAAAAGAAATCAAGAAAATGAATGCATAAAAAAGGCACATTTGATAGTACAAGCAAAGGCGGAAAAGACCGAATATCTCTTGAGTACCACAACCTTGTAAATTAACCTTGCTTTTGACACTATTCTCAAATTTGATTTTACTCTCTGTGTTTATAACTTTTCAAATCCACCAAAAAGGCGAAAAAATCCGCTTTTGGCAGAATTGAAGAATAGTAAAGACTCAAATTTTAAATAATTTTTATAATTATATGTATTAAGACCTTCTAAGTCCAAATCCGGAATACGAAAGTATTTGGAAGTCAAAAATTTAGAAGTCTCAAAATTTATTATAAACATTTTTAACAGTTTTGTCAAAAAGCTTTCACTAAATTTAAAGTCGACTTTTATTTTGACTATGATAATGGGCCTATGTTTCCATCTGCTCCAAATCTTGCGATTTTAAAAAGGTAATTTCAAAGCGTTTCCATCTAGAATGTCACGACAGCTAGATTTCATTTGACAATTAACACTTCATGTGATTAATTTAAGAATGAGCACATCGTGAAGGAGCAATTGCGTTGTTTCATTTATTTTGCCATTTCCGGAGCTCTTAAATTTTTTTTCTCCAAAATTGCTCCTCACTGAAGCTCTAAGCCTTTTTATTTCCTTATTTCTTTTGCATTTTTCATTTTTATTAATATTGTTATTGTTTTTTTTTTAATAATTAATTCTGGGGCCGAATTACAGCATTCGTGATCGAGCAAAATTGTACAAGATTTATTGGCACTTGTCTCGTCGTGCCCCTCGTAATTTTGCCTATAGGGCTGTTCACATTTCAACCCGCTCATCAAATCATTTGTCAAATCGTTTGACCACAGAAGTGTTCAGATTCGTCAAATTTTTCGTCAAATTTCATTTTATCTTGAACACCGAAGTAAGCACATCGCGATGACGGAAAAATTTTAATACCACTTGTTATTAAAATTGTATTGGAAGAAGAAGAAATTATTTTTTAAATTATTATTAATTGCTTGCAACAGTTATTTGTTATTATTTTGTTATTATTTTCTTCCGCTCCCTCTTTTGCCGCGATGTGCTCAGGTTGAAAACTTTTTTGAAATGACAAAATCGTACTACACAATTTGACGAGTGTTCACACTGGTCAAATCGTTCGTCAAATCAGCAGAAAAATCAAAAAATTTTGATTTTCATCAAACGATTTGACCAACGATTTGATGAGTGTTCACACTCGTCAAATCACCATCAAATCCATACAAATTCTGTTGGTCAAATCAATTGCCAAATAGGGCTGTTCACATTCCAAACCGCTCATCAAATCATTTGTCAAATCGTTTGACCACAAAAGTGTTCAGACTCATCAAATTTTTCATCAAATTTCATTTTATCTTGAACACCGAAGTAAGCACATCGCGATGACGGAAAATTATTAATACCACTTGTTATTAAAATCGTATTGGAAGAAGAATAAATTATTTTATAAATTATTATAAATTATTTGCAACAGTTATTTATTATTATTTTGCTATTATTTTCTTCCGCTCCCTCTTTTACCGCGATGTGCTCAGGTTGAAAACTTTTTAGAACTGATAAAATCGTACTACACAATTTGACGAGTGTTCACACTCGTCAAATCATTCGTCAAATCAGCAGAAAAATCAAAAAATTTTGATTTTCATCAAACGATTTGACCAACGATTTGATGAGTGTTCACACTCGTCAAATCGCCATCAAATCCATACAAATTCTGTTGGTCAAATCATTTGTCAAATCAGTTGATGATCGATTTGATGAGCGGTTTGAAATGTGAACAGCCCTAATCATTTGATGATCGATTTGATGAGCGGTTTGAAATGTAAACAGCCCTTATCAAAAAAGTGCCTGTCAATCTTGTACAATTTTGCTCGATCACGGATGCTGTAATTCGGCCTCAGATATAACTTTTCAGGGATACCGTATTGCATTTTATGAGATTTTGTATTTTATTTTGTTGAAATCACAAGATTTAAAAATCTTAAACTTGTATAGATAGCTCTGTTGATTTCGATATGGATTTCACAAAATCTCAATATTTCAAGTATAACAGTATAACAAACAAAATGCAATCAACGTTAAACTGGCTCGCAAGTATTGAATTTTAACATCCACATTGGTCGAACGAAGAAGATCGCGGTTTATGAATTCTCGGCGTTCGTTGTTTGGGCTGTGGAGTTAACGAAGTCTTCACCACGACGCACAGTACGCTGAGTCCATATAAAAAGTTCGAATAGAAGAAAATAGAAGGAGACGTCTGATGGGTATGAAACTCGGAAGTTTAGTTAATTTGGGGTTGCTGATTTCAAAAATTTAATCAGGGGCCGAATTACAGCATCCGTGATCGAGCAAAATTACGATGGGCACGACGAGACAAGTGCCTATCAATCTTGTACAATTTTGTTCGATCACGGATGCTGTAATTCGGCCCCAGTTTTGACGTACATTTTTAGTTTTTTCACAAATCACGTTTAAAAATCGATTTTTTTTATGTTTTTTGAAGATTTATTATAAAATAATTCAAATTAAGATTTTAATGACCTTTATATTTTGTGAAAGATCAAAATTTTGTGCTTATGAAAAATTTTCAGGCATGTTGTTAAAAAAATATTAAACATTTCATTTACTTCATTTTTGGAAGATCCAAAAACACAAATGGCATGCATTTATGCACAAATTATTGCCTATCCAAATAACAATTTTAGCCATATACTAATTCTTACAGAGCTTATAGTGCTATCTTATATAGCAGCAAGCTTCAACTATAGCTTGATTCGCGGTACTAAAGCTGTTATAGAGAATATATAAGGCTACTTTCTTGAGTTTAAAAGCACTATTTTTGCTTCATATGAAGAGTAGAAGTATTCAGCTATTAAAAGAGTCCCTGTCAAATCCAAATAAGAGCTCTTGCAAAGCTCTTTTTTGTTATTAGTTTAAGTATTTATGTGTTAAAAATAAACTCACTATATATATATATATAGGATTTGATAAGTGTTTGTGATTATTAGAATGACAAATAAATAAAAGAAATAATTATATCAGACGAAAAATATGTTCGTGTAATCGTTACATGCTGCGATTTCGGTGCGCTTTTAAGTTTATCGGAAACGTGAATGTAGTACTTCGAAAAACTACAACGGACTTAAAATTTAATAAAAATTTAGAAATGTTTATTACTAAAAAAGAGTTGAAAAATTTTAAACATATTTTAAGTTCTACTAAAAATTATTGAATTCCTTTATTCTTTAATAGAAATATTATACAAATCATCAATTTTGTTTAAAATAATATTGTAAGCTATAAAATTTAACTTTCTTCAACTCCCAAGATTTTCTATTTTTAAAAAGATCGCCGTTTTTTTCATAGAAGCTCTTTATAAGGTTTGTTAATCACATGTTATTCCCAAAAAATTTAATGCATTAATTTGCAGTATTTTATATCCATTAGCTTTAAAAATGCAATAAAAAAATACATTTTAAAGCAAACATTATACTTAATCTACGGGTTTCAAAACAGCTCTATAGCTATGTTTATTACGTTAAAAGAACCTTTACAGAGCAAGTAGTCAATTTTCGAGTTTTGCTCTTTTGTAGATTTTATAAAATCCTTTACAGAGCTGTATAAAGTATTAGAGCTAGAAATGGTAAAAAAATCATATATCGAGCATTTAATTTAAAATTAAAAGTAAATAATTAAAAATAAATCGTATTATAAGCTATAGAATACTTTTAGAGCTCACTCGCACCTCGTTGCTCCAACAATGTTGCTTGGGTACTTCCAGGTCCGTTCTCTTTATGGTGCAAAACATTATCTTAATTAATATTTCAGATATGTATTTATTAGTATGTGTATGAATTTATATTTCAGAAATTAATTTAAATATTCACTTCAACTTTCTTCACTTTTTTTCTCCAGTTTTTCATTAAAAATATTTTTGTCAGCACTTTCTTTGTTTATAATATATTTTGCATTTCCTCAACTACCAGTTGGTTTATTCACCTTATATTGCGATTTGAATCTAAACGGATCTGAAGACAGGAGCAAATTAGACATCAAGTCCTTGTTTGAGTTTTCTCGCTATGTTTTCTTTGTACACTAAGCGAAAAATTGTATTTTAAAATCAAGTCTGACCGTTTTCAATATAAAAATGTTCATTTTTGATTTATCGTTTTAATTTTGAAATTGTTCATTTTTAAAATAAAAATGCATTTGTAATTTTAAGTTGAAACAGATACAGAAAAAATAACGAGGCCATTTTGTTTGTTTTGTATCCATTGCTTCGCGTCGTTTAGTGCGAAATAAAATTAAATTGTTTTTATTAAATATGGAATATTGTGATGAAGAATGGCTGGCTTTTGATGGTGAGGCGGCTGATTTTAGTCCACACATCACTTCATCATCTACATCTCCACTAGAGGAATGACCATTCCAAGAAGTGGATGCCAGCGAGGATGATGACAAACTCAGGGAACTCCTAAAGGAATTTGGTATGGAGTGCATAATGGAGTTTTTGAAGGGTAAGCCATTTGTGAAAAAAATATATATTTGAAAATTAAATATATTTAATTTACTTTTTTTTATTTTATATATAAACTTAATAATTAATAAAAAAAAAACAATTAAAAATTAAAAATTATTGTGTTATTTCAATGTGATGTCGTGGGAAAAGGCTATAAAAAGGTAAGAAAAACAACTTTAAATCAATATTTTACGCTTTTGAAACAAAAATAAAACCCTTTCAAAACAAAAATGTGTGTTTTCATATCAAAAACGTGCTTTTTTAAATCAAAAATGTGAATTTTTAAATCAAAATTATGTATTTTAAAATCAAGAATTATCAACTTTAAAACAAAATTTTCTATTTTTAGATTGAAAATAAAACAATATTAAACTAAAAATTACACATTTTTTAAATAAAAATGAGAATAGTTTTAAATATGAAAATGTCGTAATTCATTTAAAAATTTTCAACTTTACCCTACTTTTGTTACTGTTTATTTTTGATTTAAAGTTGGCATTTTTGATTTGACGTTGTATTTATTTTCGATGTATGCGACAAGCGGATTTTCCGGATGTCTTCGGTACCGACTCGATGGGTCTGTATTATATAAGTATTACGAAAACAAAAATTGGAGAGGAACCACTGCTGTCTCAAAAGTAATAACAACCAACTTTAAGAAATTAGATTATTAAAGACGGTTAATTTTATTTACCAAAATATTTTGTTTTGATTTGTCAACTACAGTACAAACTCGATAATGCTGATACAAAGTATTGAGAAACATAAACAAATTAACTTAACCCTGTAAAACTGTGTTTTTGTACTTTTGATGCTATTAAAAAAACTAAAATTAATATTTTTTCTAAATTTTTCATATAAGCCATTTTTTCAAAAAACAAATAAAAATTATAAAATGTTATTTCGTGAACAGCTGTTTTACGTGAATAAAAAAGAGTTGCCTGGTAAATAATTTTGATGAAGTTTTCAATAAAACTGAATATTAAATTGAGTTGTTTAACTTTAAGTAGAATCCAAAACATCTGCGCAGCATATTATAGATTCCAGCGCTGTTTTGAAACTACAAATTAATAATTTTCACTTCAGTTGTGCTCACAGTTGTAGAAAATTTTTACATTAAAATATTAGTGCCAAAAGATTTTTTTAATATCACAACTTTGATTTGTTACAGTGTAGCCAGATCTTACTCTATCCTCTTAACATTTAGTTTTTTTCTTATCTAAACAAATACCTGTCGATCAATACCAATATTTTTTGGTTTCGCGACACAAAAAAAATGGATTTTTGTCAATGCTCAATGCATGGCAGAATAACCAGGGGCCGAATTACAGCATCCGCGATCGAACAAAATTGTACAAGATTGATAGGCACTTGTCTCGTCGTGCCCTTCGTAATTTTGTTCGATCACGGATGCTGTAATTCGGCCCCAGGTAGGCGCACTAGAAAATGCTCTCTTCGACAAACAAAACAACAACAAATGCGTAGCTATAATGTCAAAATATATTTTGTCAATTCAAAGCCGTCGTATATAGCGACACAAAAAAATTTATTACTGATCAATCAAAATAATAGTCAAATTAAAATTTTCTTAAAAGTTAACTTTTATTTGCTTTGTTCAGAACCAAAACACCATTAATTCTGTATTTTAACTTAAAATACAGCTAATTTCATTAAATTTTTAGAGATTTTGATAATTTTTCTTAGATTTTCACACACAAAATCTGGGGCCGAATTACAGCATCCGTGATCGAGCAAAATTGTACAAGATTGATAGGCATTTGTCTCGTCATGCCCTTCGTAATTTTGCTCGATCACGGATGCTGTAATTCGGCCCCTGGGTACTGTATTGATTTATACGGCTACAATTAAATTATACATTCCTAAGGCTGAACGAGTAAACGTGAGAAGTAAAAAGTTACATTATAACCTTTGTTTTGCTCTGTCGTTTTCTGCTTTCCGAATTGCATCAACCTGGGGCCGAATTACAGCATCCGTGATCGAGTAAAATAGTACAAGATTGATAAGCACTTGTCTCGTCGTGCTCTTCGTGATTTTGCTCGATCACGGCTGCTGTAATTCGGCCCCTGATTATTCTGCCATGGCTCAACGTACTGTGCGACTCTTGGTTACAACCGTTTCGATTCGTGCTAAAGTAAGCTTCAACTCTTTTTCCGCCTTTACGGTATGGTAACTTAAATTCACCATCTTTTAAAGTAATGGTGAATTTTATGCAAACATATTATTCACCAAATTCGCTGACAGCTGTGCGGCTTATGTTTGACAGTTTCGTAAAAGCCAAATTATTTATTTTTTCATTTATCCACGTAAAGTAAATTTTTCACTGTTACTTTTAACAATAAATAATCAAAAAAATAATAGATTTTATAAATAAATCGGAATAACGTGAAAATAGAAGATAAAATAATCGAAGTGCATAAACTGCGGTCGACAGTCGTGAAATGATTTTCACTGCCGTGGCCAACAAGTGAGACTCCGCTGCCCACGCTTGCCTCCTGTTTTTCCCACAAAAGAAGCTTCAGTTATCCAAACATAAAGTATATCTAAATCAATGCTAATGGCGCCACGACGGCAGAATCGCAACAACACAGAAAACGTCAAACTTCCGGAGTCCGAGAAGTTGCCACTGCAGCAGAAAATATTCGATTTTATTGCAAGCGGTGAAAATGAGCTAGTGCTACCGAACCTCTCAAATCTGCATCGAAAATATCTGCATCAATATGCTGCAAGTATGAATCTAAAGACGCGCAGTTATGGTGACGACAAAAATCGCGAGTTACACATAACGAATCGTCATAAACTGGCGTCACTCGGTGATACACGTCCACTGAACTTGCCACCGAGTACGCGGAAAGCACTGCAGGATTTAACCCCGTTGATCAGGGATAGACTTGATAGCCCTGACATGCAGCAGCGTGATCCAAACAATCAAAAACAAACGCGATTGCGCGGCGAAGCTTTGTTACTGGGTCTGGGGCCACGCATGGTACCCCCGCGTCCGAATCGTATCAACAACGAGTTGTATAGAGACAAGAAAGAGCTCCCGATTTACCATTATAAGGACGAGATTTGCAAGATGCTGCACACCGGATCGGTAAGTATGACAACAATGCTCGTTAATTCAATAACGTTGATGGTGAAGCAAACTAAGTGGCATTTGTCAAAATATTATTATCGTGTTTTGAATTTTGGGAGTGTATTGCTATAAAAATTTTATAATTTTTGCAGATTTTTATCGTTAACGGCGAGACAGGCTCCGGCAAGACCACTCAAATTCCACAGTATATACTTAGCGATTCTACACGCGCTAATCGACCATGTCGTATTCTAGTTACTCAGCCTAGGAGAATGGCTGCTGTTACCGTAGCGCACCGCGTAGCAGAGGAGCGTGGTGAACAGTTGGGTGACACTGTTGGCTATCAGATACGCATGGAGAGTATGTATTCAAGACCTTAACATTATTATAAAATTTGTAAATATATTTTTGCTTATTTCAGGTCGTGTTCGTAAGACTACAAATTTAATTTATACCACCAGTGGTTGCTTCATGCGTTCCATTATGGCGGATGTACGCGATCTTTTTCGAAAAGTTACCCACCTCATAATCGACGAGATTCACGAACGTGACAAGAATACAGATTTCACTCTGATCACCGTTAAAGAGCAGCTGAAGCATAACAAGGATCTCAAAGTTATACTTATGTCTGCTACGATGGACATCAATCTACTATCGAAGTATTTCAATGATTGTCCGGTCTTCAACGTGCCAGGTCAGGGATTTGACGTGAAACTTTATCATTTGGAGGACATACTCTATCACACTGGCTACCGCACACTGCTAATGGAAAAATACTTGCGACTCATGCCGCCAAACGGCAATCAACCGCAGCTGCTTAACGATAATGCTAGCGAGCAGATTCGCACTACGCCGGTTTTAATAGCCGACGACTATGCGCAAGAAGTGGTTGACTACAATCTAGAGATGTGTTGTGACTATTACGGCAAAAGTGTGGAGGAGCTCTGGGAGGTGTTCGATCAATTGCAGTATTACATTGAGAGCGAAGGTGTTCCAGTAGATGGAGGACATTCCAAGACAGGTGATTAGTTTATTCAATTTAAATATGCAATATCAATAGAGATCATCAAAGAAGAGTAAGTAAGATAGAACTTAAAAATACTAAAATTGCTTGTATCTCGAGAATTCATGCTACAAAATTCGAATAAACGAATCCTCTACAAACGCCTATAAAATATCGGTTATAGCAAAAATAAATTCATTATTTTTGCATGAAATTGAAGGCTTTATTTCGCAAAGTAGGAATGATCCGATTAAGTTCAAATACCGATTTGTTCGATAACTTGTTGCTATTTTGAAGATTATTTCATTATGCCTCTATCATAGCAACTTTCGTCCCCATTGGCAAACACTGCGACAGTCGATGTTCACAAGCTTCTTTGAGGTGAATGTTTTACTGATGAAATCATTCGTCATAGACAGGAACAGGTAGTAATCACTTGATGCCAGATCCGGACAACAAGGTGATGAATAAGAACCTCCCAACTAAGCTCCCGGAGCTAGAGATGAGTGATTTTTTGATACCGGTGATTTAGTCACCGTGATTGAAATATCACTGATAGCTGTGGTGATCAAATGCTTTCAAAAACCGTGATCAGTGATTGAGATTTTTTTTTATTTTTTTTTAGTTTGCACCGATTCCTGATATAACCAGTGATTTCTTGTTTGCGAAAAATGGTTTGTTTCTGTCTCTCAAGTAAGCATATGAGCGCAACTTGGTATGAGTTAACCCGATCGCATTTATACGACGCGAGATACCGATACCGTCGTATAAGCTATTGAAAAAATAATGAATTTTTTTACTACTTACTACTTACATAGAAAAAGTACAAGCAGTCAAGCAAGAATGAGCAAAAGTTTGCTAAATCACAGGTCACATTGACTGCCGACATCACCGAAAATGCGAGGCTTTACTGAAGGGCGTGGATTGTGCAAAGCACTCTTTTTGTAACTATCCTGCTTTTGGGAAAACAAGAACGCATCTATTGGGTTGTGATGTTTTAAACATAAATACGATTTATGCTGTTCCCCTTTCGAAACTTCTTTAAGCTAAGAAATTAACGAAGAAATTTGATAAGGAGTAATATATTGTTTTTTTTTAAATATTTTCATGTTCTATATTTTCTATACTTTTCTTTATTCTATTAGGGCATGTCACAATGGGTTGAAGTCTAACAGCCCGATTCTGAGTAGTTTTTCCCAGGGAATCGAAAAAAGTGTTTTTAATTTTTAAGATAGCAGATAAAGAAATTACATTTTTTTGCTTACACTCATGAATATTGACGGTTGATGAACAAATATGCATTAAAAATTTCCAAAATGTTCTTGAACTCTATCTTAAAAATTAAAACTCACTCTTCCGATTCTCCGGAAAAAATTATACAGAATCGGGGTGTAAGTGTCCGTGGGCTGATTTTCTTTTGTTATCTACTACCCCATCAACAAATCTTATCTAATGTTATAAGATCTAATCTTATAGAACAGCGGTGGCCAACCCGAGAAACAATTTGTGTCCGTACCAAACTACTCAGGCACAAAAGTCCAGAGTATCGGACTCAATTTTATTTTTAAAAGCTACGAGTAGTAACGAAAAACTGCGAAGTTTATGAAAAAAATTAAGCGCAAATTGATATTTATCCGAATGCAAACGAGCTTCAGCGAACAGGACCCGAGAAAAAAATTTATATATTGGGTCAATAAAGTACTGATATGTATCGAAACTGGCCTGAGTCTTAACTATAATGTACCCGAAACATACCCAACAAGTACCTTGAAAGGTACCTGAAATAGTACCGTAGTAAGTCTGTATTATGCCAATAAAGTGTTAAAAAACGAGCGTCTATATTCGGACACAACAAACTGACGAGTGCCCGAATCGGTCTTCGTTCGTACATTGTGCCTGCTCAAGGTGTACCAGAAATAGCACTCTTTCGGTGTAGAGGTCGGACATTTACCGACACGGGCACCGGACATATATCAGATACTTTATTAACACAAAATATGAAATTGTTTCTTGGGCAACTTTATTACAACACCTTTTGTGTTTGCACCAGCATTGTCAATTAATTTTTTTGCTTTGCCCCACCTCGGTTCAAAAAATTGTTCGATTTTTTATAAAGTTTCCCGTAAAGAAATTCTCAAAAATCAATCAAAAGAACCAAGAAATATTTAAAACAGTAATTAAAGAACTTAAAAAAATGAATTTTGATTAAAACAAATTATAAAAGAAATATGTATATCAAAGTAACAAAAAGGAACTGATAATAAATGCAAAGATTAGTTATAAAAATATAACCACTTTTTTAAGGGTGATTTATACCACCCAATTAGAATAACAAAAATAAAAGTTTAAATTTTTTATTTGCAAACATTTGGTTCTAAAACTATTTATAAATTATTTACCTCTCTACGTCAAAAATATGAGATAACTATTAATAAAAAAATTTGTCATTACAAAATAAGTTTTGTATTTGTGATATCTGTAAAAAGACTTTTTTTAAGGCAAATTTGATAAAATTTCATTGTAAGTAAAAATGTATGTATTGAAATATTTTAAAAAAATTGAAAAAAAGCTCTCAAGCAACAGAACATTAAAAAGTAACAAACATTTTTCAGATCAATACATAAGCTTTTGTGAGTGCGATGAAAAAGCTTTAAATTCTTTCTTGAGAGAAAAGCTTTCAATCCTTGCATGCACCTTGCCTCGGCTCTTTCACTCATCGCATGCTTTTTCACTCCACAATGCTTTCCAGCAGAGATCACCAATGTATGGGGGCATGTCACACTTAAGTATATGTTACACTTAAGTACATGTCACACTAAGCGGACACGGACAAATTTGTTGTTGTTTTCACGGGTAAAAGAAGCTCTCTCAATTTCCAGTTTTTTGTTTTACCCGCGAAAACAACAAATTTGTCCGTGTCCGCTAAGTGTGACATGCCCCCATGCATTGGTGATTTCTGCTGAAAAGCATTGTGGAGTGAAAAAGTCAGGTGTGACATGCACCTTAGCGGACACGGACAAATTTGTTGTTGTTTTCGCGGGTAAAATAAAAAAATGGAAATTGAGATAGCTTCTTTATCCGTGAAAACACCAACAACTTTGTCCGTGTCCGCTAAGTGTGACATGCACCTAAGTCTGACAAGCACCATGGTTTCTCATAGCTAGTGTGCGTCGTTTAATTTCGTGTTGTATTTGTTTTTCCCGTTGTTGCTGTTGGAACCAAGCAGTGGTGATCTCTGCTTGACAAAACAAATTTTTTGTTTGCATTATTTTCATTATGATTTCCTTATATTAAGCGAGACAGATTTTTCTTATTTACAGCTTTCTATTAAGGATTTTGAAATAACTAACATTTTTTATTTTTGATATTGACTAGCAGCCAGAGCAGTAAAATCTGCATTTCTATTCAGTATTTTAAGTAAAAGTGAATAACGACACTAAAAACCATTCGATGAATGCAAAATTGATTAATAAATTAAATTTTTAATTCACATTGAATTTAAAAAAAAAAAATCGATAAATAGTTAATATATGACAATCATTTATTTTCGTTATTCAGAATAACAAATATTTTTTTATTCATATGAATGCTATTCACAAAGAATGCAATTAAAGGAGAATTTCAGAATTTTCAATTATTCTTTTTTGATCCATTATACTTGTTTGATTCGTTACATATTCATTTGTTATTCATTATTAATATTTTAGTCATTATTAATTTTGCATTCAATATTAATTTGATTCATTATTCAATAGTCAATAACAAGATTTTTTATTTATTTAATTAATTTAGAAGTGAATAACAAATGAATAATGGATACAAAATTAATAATGAATACAAAATATATAATGAATAAAAAATTAATAATGAATAAAAATTAATAACGAACATTTTATTCATTATATACTACTGCAAGATTTTATTTTAATATTGAGAAAAGTTTCACAATTGGGCTGAATATGCAACACAAAATCGCCAATTAAAATTGCAGCAAATGTTTTGACAACATGCTGTGCACATGTTGCTGCGTATGAAGGCTTCGGTAAAAATACATTGGTTAGCAACTCTTGTTGCTCCATATTGCTCCTTTTCAATTGCTCCATAAATATTGTACTTATGGTTAACCATTATGGTAAAAAGCAATTACTAAAATAATAAAATTACAGACAAATTTTAAATTTTTTGTCTGACGAGAAGTAATCTGTAATAACTGAAAGATGGGTCTGATTGTTACGATTGCTTGAATTTTTTTAAAAATCATGTTATTACATGATTACTTAATTTAAAGTATTTTTATTTGGTTTTTAATTTGATTTTTCTGAATATTTAAAAAAATCAAGTAATCTGCGCAAACTGAATACATGTAATCATAACTAGTAATCGTGATTTGTAATCATGGCCATCCCTGCGGTTTATAAAACAAGGGCCTTTTCTTTCTTAATTTTGTAGTACTTACCTTTTCAAAGTTGATGTTATAATGCATTATTGAATACATGACGTTATGTTATATAAGGTACATGAAATTTAATTAACAACTTATTACAAGAAACACGGAAAATTTACGATTTAAAAATGCGTTTTATCTTACACTGAAAGCACGTATACACATACAGCCCAATTCTGATAATTTTTCCCGGGGAATCGGAAAAGGGAGTTTTCATTTTTAAGATAGTAGGTAAAGACCTCACATTTTTTTTTTGTTTACACTCATGAATATTGATGAAGAAATTTGTATTAAAAATTTCCAAAATGTTCCTGAACTTTACCTTAATAATGAAAACTCCCTTTTCCGATTCCCCGAGAAAAACTATTCAGAATCGGACTGGCAGTAACTAGAACAGGCGATAATAATGAATTGTCATTTCAAATCCTAAGTTTGACACTTGGTGGCAATGCTGCTTATATTAAACATTAAGGGTTTTCATGCAAATGGGCAATACCCTTATAAATGGTATAAACCTCATAAGTTTATCAGCCTTATAAATGAACTGTCAAAATTCGTATGAAAAAGCTTTTGCACAAACCAGATAAATTTGCTCTTCGATTTAGGTGAGCAAACGAGGTGGCAAACTTATATGATCAATCAGCTGTTTTCTTTTTTGAAGGAAAAGTTATAATTTGAGCAAAACTAATAAAGATTTAATTCTAAAAATTTCAGAAAACAAGCAAACAATCCGCAAAGCGTCCCCGTTTAAATGGAACGCATCGCTGGCAGATCGCACAGCTGACTTATATGCTGCAAATGCACAATCGACTTTAAGGGCTGTTCATACAACCTGTCTGATAAAAATAACTAATTGCCCAAATTAGAAGCCTGCCACTTTGCATGAAAACCCTTATTAATTTGGTTATAGTTGCAGGTAGCAAAGCAATGATGAATTATTCTTATACCGTGTCCATATTGGAAATACCCTACCTAGCTTTAGAATACAATTTTGTGCGACCTTACAAGTAAGATAGTATGTTCAGCGACTCTCGGGAATATACTTTTAATATCCTGTTTCTCGGAAAAGATCTTTTTATTAAAAAGTTCTCCAAGTACGACAAATTTTTGGATGTTTAAAACTTAAATTTTTTTTAATTATTGAAATATTGACATGTTTCACATCATGAAAAACAAAAGTATCAGTAAAGAAGTTTGATCACCCATCAATAATAAGATGAAACTCAACTGTCGAAAGAGAAGCTTTCATCCAAATAAAGTTCGACGACGATTCATTGGTGAAAATGAGCTCTCGACCACGATATCAAGAATTCTCGAGTTTATTTCGCTGGACTCGAAAGATATCAGTATTTTCGATTTGTAGGTTATTTTTTTAAATGAATTATGAAAAAATGCACATGTGTTTTTTTTTAAATGAATAAAGTAGACAACGAATGCAATTTAAGCAATTTCAGTTTGTGATTTAAACATCTATTGATCAGGAGTTAAAAAAACTATACGAAAAAAACTAACTCTACATCTACGAAAGCAAACAGTTTCACTATCTCCTTTGGTTTGGATCTTTGCTACACACTTGAAAATTTGTATAGAATTTTTACACCGATCGGTGTTCCAGGGAGTCTTACACCGTTCAGTGTTAAAAAACAGTGTGTAAAAGTGCTAAAATTTAATATCCGAAGGAGCATATTTTTTCACACCGATCGGTGTAAAAAGTAAATATCAGATAGGTTGTTTGTTTTGTACCCTGTTAGGTGTATATTTATAATACGCAAAATGATAATTTTTTTAACACCGAACGGTGTAATTTTTATATATTTGAATAGATATTTATTACAATTTTCATTAAATTGTCATTAAATTTATGAATAGTCAAATGAAATAAGCCCCATATAAAATTTGGTTATAAATAAATATTTCCAAAAATTTATGAAATAGTCCCCAAAAATTGGAAGTTATTTCATATGCAGTAATACCCAAAAATGTAAGGACATTTTTAGGGCTTATTTAATTTTTTTGGGGTCTATTTTGTGGTGCCAAAATTTCATTTAAGTCTTTAATCAAGATTTACAAAATTAAACTGAACAAATTCAATTGAGAAATTGCAATTTTTAATTTGTTTATCAATGAGAATATGATTTCAATATTGCTTTTCTTCTTTGCTTTTCTTATTTCACACCGATCGGATAAGGTCGTCATTTCACACCGAGAAAGCAGTGTAAATTAACACCGTTCGGTGTAAAAAATTTATATATCCGCTTATCGGTGTGAATTTATTTTTGAAATTTTTTAGTGTGTACTAATAGAAATGCGTACAAAGCGAGCAAAAAATGAAGAGAGAAAGAAAACTATTGTTTTGTGCATAGTAAAATTAGAGAAGGTATATGCATTTCGGACTGCGTTCTCTTTCTCATATTCCAAATTGTCAAAGTCGTTGTTTTGCGAATGAGAACAAAAGAAAATCAATGGTGGCATTCAGCGGAGTCAAGAGTTGGTTGGTAACAGGCTGTTGTGTTAAAATTTGCTGAAACACTGAAAGAACGCTTCAAATTTGAGTGAAAAACCTTTGCAATTAAATTATTTTCATAATTAAATAATTATAATAATTCAATTAAATAATTTTCAACTTTTCTACGGTATCGCTACCATAACAGTTCACAACAGTTGACTCCGCTGAATGCGGTCAATTTTAGCTTTCTCATCGGTTTTAGATTTTCTATAAGCTGTCAACTTCGTTTTGACAGTTTCAGCAGTCTGTCTCTCCGAAATGCATCTACCTTCTCTAATTTTACTATGGTGTTGTGTTATACGAACTTATTCAAAAGCATAACAGTGAGAGGAGGTGTTCACACGTGGTCAAATGATTATAGTATATTGTAGGGCGGGTCGATTTAAATCGCCCATTGCTCAATGAAAATCATATTCTAGGGATCAAAATAAGAAACTTTGCCCGAGGAACTATACCTCTAAAACGAATTCTAATGCCCCAACTTTTGACTTTTGTTCCGTAGGGTCAAATTTTGAAAAATGCCTCTTTGACCGATTTAGAGTGCTCCAATCGAGTCCAAATGTATGACCGACCCCCACTAACTTTGGAGGGCCGATCCACCCATGCCAGTGGCACACCCCCCGGGAACCCCCTGGGGTAAAGTGCCAAAAATGGTGATTTTTTAAAATGTTTGTATTGTAGGAGGTGTGCCACTGGCATGGGGTGAATCGGCTCTCCAAAGTTAGTGGGGGTCGGTCATACATTTGGACTCGATTGGGGCACTCTAAATGGGTCAAGGAGGGATTTTTAAAAATTTGATCCTACGGGACAAAAGTCGGGGCATTAGAATTCGTTTTAGAGGTATAGTTCCTCGGGCAAACATTCTTATTTTGATCCCTAGAATACGATTTTCACTGAGCAATGGGCGAGTTTTTGCCTCCCCACAAATCGACCCGGCCTAGTATATTGTGATTTTTACTCTTTTTTACTCTCTCTAAAAAGTTTAATATGTTCTTGTTTACATATGATTTTTTGATTGAAGAACTAATACTACTACTTTGTGAATTCGTATTGTGTTGTGTGTATTCAGTATATTTGAGATTTTCTGTCTTTTTTTTAAGAAATAATTTGCTACTAAATAACAGATAAATAAAAAATTCAACTCTTTGACTGATTGATGCAGGTCTAGAGCTCAATCAACAATTTTTCTGATTCGATGAAGTGTTTAAAGTTCATTTTCGCTCTCTGAGAGTCTTAATTTTTTTTAGATAGGAATCAAATTTTGATAGACTCAATCATTTGACAGACGTGTGAACACCTACTCACTGTTTGAATCGGAGAAAGAAAACCAAAAAAACAAAATACTTTTTGTGATATTAGGAAAAAACAAAACAACAGAAAAATGCTTTTCTTAAGGGCAGATTCACTGACCACCTTCAGCAAGTTTTTTTATGACAGCTTTGTTGCTATCTCTGTGAGAATGTGCCGCAGGTCGATTCACTGATATGTAAACCTTTCAGCAAGTTTTCTGTTTTTCTTTGTCGTATTCAATATATTGAATTGCCAGACGCAATGCTTCTTTATTTTGAAGCTTTAAAAAATAAAATATACCAATTTGAACTCAAGAAACTCCATGCTGGCAACACCATGCAAAAAGAGAGCCCGAACAGAATCAAAACTCGTAACGATCGGCAATGTAGAACACACAACAGAACACATGCAAGTAAATAAAGCCGTCCAAAATGAAATCGTTGAGCAAGAGTCGCGGCGACTTATTGCTAGAATAAAATTAAATAGAATCTATTCTATTTTTTCTCTAACAACCTTGGTCTTACTCTCATTACCTGTCCCCGATTGGTATTTTAAGTCTTGAAATTATCACAGAAATTGATTATTCGGCACCACTTTTCCCTGAGTTCTACTTAAGAACTTCTCCTGACAACCATAGAGGCTAGCTTTTAAGTTAATTGTTTAAGACGATCTAAATACAAACTCTAAAACTGTTTTTACTTGTAAAAATTATATTGTATTGTTTTGGATTTAATCTAATTTGACGATTTAAACATGAATAATAAATAGACTGTTTTTTGTTATGTATTAAAAATGTTTCCTTATTGTTCTATGTATAAATATTGTTCCTTTATTGTTTAAAACTGTGAAATATACAATTAATTTGACACAAATTAATGTTTTCAATATATGTAACATATTTTATACTTACTTACTTAGTTGGCGCTACAATCGTATGTCGGTCTTGGCCTCATCTAAGAATTTGCGCCAGCCATTTCTGTCTTTCGCTTGCTGGCGCCAGTTGGAAATTCCAAGCTTCGTCAGGTTGTCCTCTACTTGGTCTTTCCAACGAAGATGCGGTCGTCCTCTTCTGCGTTGACCGCCGCTGGGTACCGAATCGAATGTTTTCTTCACTGAAGCATCGTCTTTCATGCGCTGAACATGACCAAGCCAGCGAAGCCGCTCGATTTTAATGCGCTTGACTATGTCGATGTCAGCGTACAGCTCATACAGTTCATCATTCCACCGTATTCGGTACTCGCCATTGACGCAGATTGGTCCGTAGATCTTACGAAGAATCTTTCTCTCGAATGCTCCTAAAGTCTTTTCATCTAAACTGCTCAGTGTCCAGGTTTGTGATGCGTAAAGTAGGACGGGCATGATGAGCGATTTATAGAGCGTGATTTTCGTTCGTCGAGAGAGGGCTCTGCTTCTCAATTGCCTAAAGTAACACCTGTTGGCAAGAGTTATTCTTCGTTTGATCTCAATGCTGATGTGGTTGGTTGAATTAATGCTGGATCCCAGATAAACGAAGTTCTTCACAACCTCGAAGGAGGTATTGTCAATGGTAACGTGGGTTCCAAGACGCTGGGACTGTTTGTTTGTTGACACTAAGTATTTCGTCTTATCTGCATTCACTGACAGACCCATTCGACTTGACTCTCTTTCTAATCTGGAAAATGCTGCACTGACTTCGCGCGTATTATGGCCAATGATATCTATGTCATCAGCATACGCAAGCAGCATAACACTCTTGTAGAATATTGTGCCACTACGTCTCAGATCAGCAGCTCGGATGATCTTTTCCATCATTAGGTTGAAAAAGTCGCACGATAAGGAATCACCTTGTCTGAAACCTCGTTTGGTAATAAATGGTGGGGGGAGGTCCTTCCCGATTTTAACTGCGCTGCTGGTGTTGCTCAGTGTCATCCTGCAAAGTCGTACTAGTTTTGCAGGAATACCAAATTCAGACATGGTGGAGTACAGGTGCTTCCTTATTGGGCTGTCGAAGGCGGCTTTGTAGTCGACAAAAAGGTGGTGGGTGTCGACTTGTTTTTCTTGAGTCTTCTCCAAGATTTGTCGTAGCGTGAAAATCTGGTCGATGGTGGACTTTCCAGGTCTAAAGCCACACTGATAAGGTCCGATCAGTTTGTTTACAATGAGCTTCAATCTTTCACATAAAACTCTCGACAGGACCTTATATGCGATATTAATTGGCACAGATAGTGGGATCGCCTTTCTTGTGGATTGGGCAGAGCACACCGAGATTCCAATCGTTCGGAATGCATTCTTCCGACCATATTCTGCATAGAAGCTCGTGAATGCATTTAAGTAGAGCTTCGCCTCCGTTCTTAAACAGCTTAGCAGGTAAGCCATCAGCTCCCGTGGCTTTGTTATTTTTAAGCCGAGCTATAGCTGTCAGAACTTCATCATAGTCGGGCAGCGGAACCTCGACGCTGTCATCCGCAATTGGGGTTTCCGGAATATCATCTCTATTGGCGGGATTGTTGTCAGCGTCGCCATTTAGAAGCTTAGAGAAGTGTTCCCTCCATAACGTCAGTGTACTCTGGACATCTGTCACTAGATTCCCGTTTTCGTCCTTGCAGGAAGAGGCCTCGGTTTTAAAACCATCGTCAAGGCGTCTTATTTTTTCGAAAAATTTTCGGGCCTCATTCCTGTCACCATACATCTCAATCTTCTCCTGCTCGCGCTTTTCTGCCTCTCTTTTTTTCCGCCTGAAAATATGTCTCTCTTCCTCCTCTTTTCTTTGTATCGCTCTTTAGCAGCGCGCGTTACAACCGACTGCAGGGTGGCTTTGTAGGCGGCGTCTTTCTCTGCAGTGGCGTCGCGACACTCCTGGTCGTACCACTGGTTTCGGCGAGGACGTTGGTAGCCAATCACCTCTTCAGCAGCCGCACGCATGGAGTTGGAAATGTGTGTCCACTGCGCGCATATATCATCGATTGGAGGAGTGCTTTGAAGCAGGAGTGAGAGTCGAGTGGCGAAAGCATCGGCTGTCTGTTTCGATTGCAGCTTGTCGACGTCTAGCTTTCTCTGTGTAGGGTTGCGTGTATTCTTAGCTGCGCACAGACGTGTACAGATCTTGGCTGCAACAAGATAGTGATCCGAGTCAATGTTTGGATCGTGCGTACATCCAATACACTGGAAGAGTGCCTTCCGTGGATCAAAACGTGATCAATTTGATTTTTTGCTTTTTGATCAGGAGACATCCAGGTGGCTTTATGAATATTGAGATGCTTGAATCTAGTGCTACTTACGACCATGTTTCGTGCTGCGGCGAAGTCAATCAGCCTCATTCCGTTATCGGAGGTGTTGTCGTGGAGGCTGAACTTTCCGACTGTTGGACCAAAAATATTTTCCTTGCCCACCTTAGCGTTGAAGTCACCAAGCACGATTTTTACGTCGTGACGGGGGCAGCGCTCGTAAGCATTTTCAAGACGCTCGTAGAAAATTTCCTTGATTTTATCGTCCTTGTCTTCTGTCGGAGCGTGCGCACATATTAGGCTTATATTGAAGAATCTAACCTTGATGCGGATTATGGCAAGTCGTTCGTTCACAGGTGTGAATCGCAGGACGTGGGGCCGTAGTCTCTTGCCAACTACAAATCCGCATCCAAACTCGTGCTTCTCCGCATGGCCGCTGTAGTAGATATCACAGGGTGCATGCCGAATGCAACCCTGTCCCTTCCATCGCATTTCTTGGATAGCAGTGATATCAGCTTTGTATCTTTCCAAGACATCAATCAGTTGGATAGAGGCACCTTCCCAATTAAGGGTTCGGACATTCCAGGTGCATATCCGTAAATCATTATCAGTTTTTCGTTTGCGGTAGTCGTCATCAGATTTGGGGATAATTTTTCTTCTATTCTTATTTGTTTTCATTGAAATTGGTTTTTACGGGTGGGCTTCAAACCCGACGCACAACCTATTTTAAGCCTAGGGAGGCCCGCCGCTCAGATTAGCCGCCAAACTAACGGTTGTCAGTTTTGACGTTGCCCAGGAAACACCACGTGGAGGTTTGAGTCGACTTGAGGCGATTTCACAAAGATTATGCTGGCCTCGCCAGGTTGAGACAGTCAGACATGTTACATTGTTTCATCGCCCCCCAGTTTCACCCAGTAACATATTTTATATAATTTGTAAATATGTCGTATTTTAAGTGTAGTTTTATTTTTTATTGTTTACGTTTATTTATTCTGAGAACCTGCCTCTCATGAAATAATTTATGTGTCGAGAGCAAACACCAACACAATTTCATCCACTAATTTGAATAACATATTCAATCTCTTCCCACTCACTTTATAGCACGCAGCGTTCTTCTATCTTAATATTATTCGAATAATACGTATAGTTATTGATTTAGCAAGAAAATTGAAATTAAGTTAATCAAGTCAAAGAGAGTGCAGTAAGTTTTTGCTACTCTCTCATTGAGTGTGGAGAGAGATAGAGCACAAAAATTTTCAAAACTTCATATAAAAAAAACTTCCTGAAGGTGGTCAGTGAATCCTACTTTAGAGTTTTTTTGCGAGCCCTGACATTAAGCGGGATTCACTGATCACGTTCAGCAAAAATTGAAATTATTTTACTGCATCTTTATGTATAACGAAACATAGGCTACACGTTGTGCGAGACACGGTAAGCAATAAATTTTTCCATATCAAAAAATATTGCTGCTCGTTTCTCTCACGGCGTTCAGCCTTCGTTTCGTTTTACATAAAGATGCAGTAAATGAAGTCAAAGAGCGTGTAGCAAGTTTTTGTTACTCTCTCATTGAGCGTGGAGAGAGATAAAGCTCAAAAACTTCATAAAAAAAAACTTTGTCAGTGAATCTGCCTTTAGCATAAAATTTCTGCAATCTCTTTGTAATATTTGCGTAGACTTTGACGGTTCTTAACGGCATTCCCTAACATTATTCTGTTTCACAATTATTTATCTCGGAGCACAACAATATGTTTTGTGAGAAATTACAAGCTTTTGTAGACTTCACTATCATGAATATCATGTCAATAGAAATCATTATTGACTTTATTTTTGGCTTATATTTTTTGCCTTAGACCTTTGACTTTAATAAAGAGCCCATAAAGTTTTGAAATTGGACTGAAGACAATTCAATAGATTCAGCTAGATCATTCGACACACCCGTAAACTGTTTGTGAAGTTTCGAACCCAGGTTTATTACTAAAATTATAAAATAAATAAATTTTTAGCTCTCTGAAGTATATTTAAAATAGAGGTGTATTTGAAAAAGTGATCATCTTTTGATACAGTCTCAGCTGTTCGAAGTATTTTCTAATTGAATCTTTATTTCAGGCATCACTCCACTCATTGCCGCTTGCAAAGTGAACTGTCCCAAATACGTGCACATCTTTCTACAGCTGCAAGCAAGCGTACACATTCGGGACGTGATTGGACGCACAGCTGCCGACTATGCCGCCGAGCATGCTGACGGCGTTTGCTTGCAAATTCTTGTGAGTAGCGGCAGCCTACAGCAACATCATCTGCAACACATGCAAGCAAACCAAGTTGATTTTGAAAAACAACGTCTTTTGACCGCATATCAACAACAGTTCAACGAAGATAACGAGGTTGACCACGACTTGATACTCTCACTTTTGGAGGGACTCTATCGCAGTCAACATCCCGGCGCCATCATGGTATTTCTGCCTGGGTATAATGATATCGTAGCACAACGCGATCTCATAACCAGCACGCTTCCCGCTGGCACCTTCAAAATTTGCATACTTCACGGTCAGATGGACACACACGATCAGTGGCAGGCGTTGCAATCACATGGCGTACGCAAAATAATACTATCCACAAATATTGGTCAAACATCCATAACCATACCTGATCTGGCCTACATAATTGACTCGGGAAAGGTAAAAATGAAAACATTCGACTCGGTGACAGAATCGTCGCAGCTACAATCTGTTTGGATATCACAAGCTGATGCCAGTCAGCGCTCAGGGCGCGCTGGACGAACGCAGAATGGTGTCTGCTATCGTCTTTACTCGACGGCCAAGTTTCAGTTCATGCCGAAGTTTTGTTTTCCCGAATTTATGCGCATTCCCCTGACGGAAATCTGCTTGTATGCCAAGACGCTGGACAAACATGTGCCTGTGCAAACATATCTATCGCGCGCACTCAATCCGCCGTCAACTATAAGTGTGCAAAACGCGGTCAAAAAGCTGCAAACGTTGCAAATCTTCAATGACGATGAGAGCGTCACAGAGCTGGGACGTCACTTGGTGGAGATTCCGCTGGATGTGCAGTTGGGCAAATGTCTCATCTATAGTATATACCTGAAATGCGTTGATGCAATGCTTACGATTGTAGCTTTTCATTCGGTTAAGGATCCGTTCATATTGCCCAATGATCGGGCGCAACAGGGACACGCCTCATTTCAACGCAAGTCCTTTGCGGGTCAAAGTTTTAGTGATCAACAGGGCATCATCGCACTCTACGAAGCTTATACAAGTTTGCGCTATAGCAAAAAGAAGCATGACTTCTGCAACAAATACTTTCTCTCACAATCAGCCATGGATATGTTTTGCGCTACACGCCGTCAAATCTCTGACCTCATATCACAGAAATTTCGCCTGGGTGTCAATGCGTCCATCTTCAACAATGACTGGAACATGGTGCGCTACTGTCTGGTCGCCGGTTTCTACCCCAATGTGGCAGTCATTGATCGAAAAAAACTGTCGCTGATCTCGGGTGCCGAGAAGGAGCTTATATTGCAGCGTACCTCGGCGCTCAATCCACCTGGTATGAAAAATCTCAAAGAATTTGTTGATACACTGCCGCATGATTGGATTGTTTTTTACGAAAAGTCACGCCTCAACAAAATGTGCTCCATTAATATGAACACCGTTGTACCACCGCTGCTAATAGCGCTGCAGTGTGGACGTGAATTTGTGCTAGAGGAAGAGGACTATGCGGACAGCGATGAAGAGAGCGCCGAGTCTACATCCAATGCGGAAAATATGACTGGCTCGACGACAGGACAACGTGCTGTATTGGCTCTTGACAACTGGATCAAATTCGATATGTTGGCCACCGATGGGAAGATGTTGTTTGCGCTGCGTCAGTTTGTACAAAAACAATTTTTGGAATTTCTACAAGATGGCTACACAAGACAAACCAGCGAGGCGAATATCTATCTGCAAAAGTTGCTCTCCAGCTTGCCATTGGATGCTAGTAAAAAATCAAATAATAACTACAAAGGTGGCAATAGTGGAAGTAGACAAGGGCGAGGAGCTGTAGATTCATAAACACTTTAAGTTTTTGTTGTTTTTTTTTTGTGTTGTTTAAATTAAGGAAAGGGCTTAGAACTTAAGATAACAGTTCTCGAAAACTGGTTTCTTAATTTGTAAACAGAAAATCTGGCTTTTGGCAGAGCTAGTTAATAAAAGCGATTCGAAAGGAGCAACTTCTGAAACATAATTCAAGAGGTGGTTTTCCTTTTGGCATAAAATTAGCTTCGCCATTTGTGATTTTGTTTTAAAAAAGTATGTGATACGATGTGCTTGGATGTGTGCATTCATGTGGCACGTTAGAAAATAAGTTAGTTCCGTCGTTGGTATCGTCACTAACTTGTAACTGTCATGTGCTAGAGTTGTGCTGCAATGTATTGAGGCAAAGAGATTTTTAGCGCCCTCTCTACAGCACAGTTGTCGAAATTTTTCAAAAGTAATAGTATAGGTAATTTTACATTAAAATCATATTACTATTAGAATAAATATTTTTTGAATGTGACACACGAAAGCACATCGGTCACATCGCAGCACATATTATTTTTAGAATAGTGACTCAAAAATGGTGGCTTTAATTTTATGCTTATGGTTTTTGCCCAACTACAGCACCACCTTAATTTATTTTAAAACTTTTTTGAATAATTGTCAAATTTTAAAAATATATTTTATCTTATTTTTAAATGTAATTTTGTCTAAAATATGGACTTTTTTAAGCGCAGTTTTTGTTTGTGCTGGTAGCAAGATTTTGACGCTGTTATACACAGAGAAGGATAGAGTATTATTATAATTGAAATTAAGTTGTGTTAAAAAAATGGAATTATATTTATTCACATTTGCAACACTATTTAGAAATGAGAACTAAATGGAAAATAAGAAAAAGAAATATAAAATTTGAACATGTTCAAATTATTCAAAGTTGAACTTTTATGAAGTATTTATATATTGTAGAAACCTTTAAGAAAATAATCTTTTAAATATATTAGAATTAAAAATGTTTATTTGTCCTAAGAATTTAAGCGTTAAATTTTAACAACTCTCCCTCATTTAATAACTCAATTCTTTAAAACATTGGTAGTAAAATTAAATCCATTATTGAAAAACAAAAACAAACAAAAAAATATATATGTTTCTAACAGAATATTAACACTAGTGTAAGCAAGTATTCAAGATTAAAGCTTGAATATCTTTCCCTTAAGTAGGGGAATAAAATCATGAATCTACGATTAAGTTTAAACTATATTTTTATGTCGTTTGTGCTTTTTATAGCCATAGATTAATCACGTTTATACGAGCGAAACATACACAATTACACACACATACACCTACAATGAATTTTATAAGAATAAATAAACTAATGATAACAAATTTTATGCAATAAATAAAAATATTCCAACATGTACACAAAGTTGACCACACAATTTTCTAACCAATAGCTAACCAAAAATATGTGTTGCAACCTGCCACACGTTTGCTACCATGTGTCACAGGCATGGTTCATATGAGCATTGGTTTTTTGTATTAAAAGTTGCTTTCTCTTATATAAAAAACTCGATATAATTGTGCTGCGATGTGATCGAGTTGTGCAATATGCCACGTAGAGATTTTTTATCTTTACGTACATTCAATTTTTGAGAACGAACATACTTTTTTTTAACTTCCAAGTTGTTGCTATGAAGCTTTGAGCAAATGAAAGCTTCTAAAAAATATGTTAAGATAATTAAGGGGCCGTTCAAGTATTACGTAAGTAGATTTTTTGCAATTATTACCCCCCTCCCATTCTTATGTCAATATTGGTACATGTATCGGGAATCCCTGAAAATGTGTTTCGTTTTCAAGCATAAACAAGTAGGGTTGCCATATGTGTTCAAACCAAAATCTATAATATTTTGTGGAAAATTCGAAAAAGTAAAAAAATAAATACTGCTGACGTAATATCCATCCAGACCCCATCGTCTATGTCATCAAAAATAAGCAAAGCAAAGACCCCGCCCTCACTTAGTGCTTGCGTAATTCTTGAATGGCCCCTAAATTATAAATAACGCAATAAATTTTTTTATGACATATTGTAGCACAACTAAAACACTTAACAGCACAACTACCGAATATCTGAAAAATTGATTAGCAAAGGTAATTTTATAAAAACTTCCCCATCATACTTATGGACTCTACGATACATCGTAGCACAACTCGAGAACATCACAACACAATTGGCAAATTGCTGGAAAAAATTAGACTAAAAATGACACAGAGGGTAAAAAGTCCTATAAAAACATTGCCCTACAATCAGTTTTTTTACAATATGGCACAGGAAAGCACACATTGGGCACATTACAGCACATATTACATTTTACTATGAATAAAAAATGGCGTGGCTTACTTTGTATACACACATAAAAACAACGTAATAAAACATTGCGTCTACAATTTACACAATTTAAAAAAAGAAAAAAAAAACAATAACCGTAATTTAACAATATAGGGAACATATTCCATGTGCACAAACACATTCTCATAACCGCCTGTATTACTTTCACTATTACATATATTAATATATATAAATATATCATTAAATTGTAGTATTTTGAATTGATTTTGTGATTTATTATTCTGTTCTTCTTATTACAATGAATTTTGCATATATTGAATGAGTGTGTGTTATGTACACAACTATACATATATAGAAATATGCTTGTATGTAATCAAAAAACAAAAAAAGAAAATATTTAAATAAATATACACAACATTTTTCTGTGGACAAATATCGGAATAATATCGACATATTCTAGAATATTGCAAGTTTGTTTGGTGTAAAAAAATACTGCATATCAGTTAAATCTTTTGTGCGTTTATTTACCTGCTTTGAAAAAAATTTATTATGTTAAATGATTCATATAAAATTTAAATAAACGACTTTCGCCACAAAGTTTATTTCAATTAAAATGCATCATCATCAACATCATCAGTCTGGATCAATCAATTTATTTAAGACATGCACAGAAAATGTCCACTAGGCTGTAACATTTGTGTTCAAACGTAAACAGCAAGCTGCTTGAAACATCGATCAAACGCCAATCTTCATCAATTTCAATCACTAGATCCCAGTCAACACTATAGATCATATAGCTCCATTGTATAGATTCTCAGCGAAAAAGATTGAAGCACAGCATATACAGTTGGCCAGTTCTACAACTACAACAAGATGAGCTCTATCACTGCTTTACATATTTATTATTCATGCTTAACTAAGAAAGCGCAGCATTTGTTGCATCGTCTCAAATAATTACTGAGCTTGGCTGCTGCTATTTTTATTGCTGTTAATTCAGCGCTTTTTCTCCATGGCATTCAAGCCAAAAGCAATGCTGCCGGACAAGCATTACATATGCAGTCTAATGTTGAAGTCGAAGGCTAGGTTGTCGTCAGTCGACAGTGGTTTCTTGAAGTCATGCGTCATTGACACTGACCGGAATTTGTTGGGCGGTGACTGACGAACTTGACTTAAAAAAGTTGTTTATTTGTTGCATTTCTGTGTTACAAGTTGTTATTGTTAACTTTTCTTTAAATTAAACTGAAAGCTAGTTTGTGTCTTAAGTCTTTTGTTTTGAGAATGCTATTTACGCATAGTAAACATTAGTCAGAAGGAGGTAATGCAAATATGCATATGAGAGCATAAGCGCTCTCCCTGTCAATTTTAACTCTCTCTATACGTCACCTCAACGAAAGGATAAGGAGTAAACCACACCCTTCGAAAGCTGTTAAATCTGTAGTGTTATCTTATTATTACATTTTAATATTGTTTCAATTGTATGTAAAACACTTTGTTTTAAAACCACTTAGTTTTTAAGTTCTTTTTGTATTTTTTAGAATTAAGTTTTCATATTTTAAATGTATAAAAATATTTCAAAATTTTTCAGTATCTAATAAAATATTTCAAACGTACGAACAAATAGTTATTATATTTCTCGTGGAAATATTTAATTTCCACAATTGGCGATCCTGCTCGATCCTGCGTTCCTGTTTTCAATCATATTGGAAAACATATTGTTATCAATAACAAAAAGAATTACTGCAGAACCATCATCTCTGCTACAACTTCTCAACCAGAAACAACAAAACCAGCTAACGACCTCTTTAATGACTGCGTAGCACAGCGAACACGCTCAAAAAACAGTCTCATCCGAAGAGCCCAGCACAAGTCGTCACAGCAGCAGCAGCAGCTCATACGTTCTCACCTACTCGTCGTCACACGCTCACCTAAGCACCAATACTAGTGTACCGTCAAGCAGCTATCGCACTAATACAGCCACAAACGCTCCAACAACAACCAAAACGCAGCAGACACGGTCACTGCGTACAACAAAAGCAGCAGCGTAAACAACTAAATAACAATAACAGCAGCCGTAACAACAACAACAACCACAACCGCAACGAAAAGAGCAACAACAACAACAACGTCGAAACAAGCAGCGACGCCAACACAGACAGCGACGCCAACGCAAGCAGCGACGCCAACACAGGCAGCGACGCCAACGCAAGCAGCGACGCCAACACAAGCAGCGACGCCGACGCAAGCAGCAACGCCGACGCAGGCAGCAACGCCGACGCAGGCAGCAACGCCGACGCAGGCAGCAACGCCGACGCAGGCAGCAACGCCGACGCAGGCAGCAACGCCGACGCAGGCAGCAACGCCGACGCAGGCAGCGACACCGACGCAGGCAACAACGCCGACGCAGGCAGCAACGCCAAGACAGGCAACGACGCCGACGCAGACAGCGACGCTGAAGTAAGCAGCGCCACCGACGCAAGCAGCGACGCCAAAGCAAGCAGTGACGCCAGAAACAAGCAGCGACGTCAGTAAATCAGCGACTAAGGATTGGTATTTATTTATATACACTACACAATTAGCTTTTTAGCGGATGTAAAACGATAAGCCGGCGCTTATCGTTTCACAACCGTAGGCACTACACTGCACGCTAGGCACACTTCAATTTTATTAATATTATTTTAAGAAATTTATTTGTAATAAAGCTAGTATTCTTTAAAACAATACAATGCAACGTACTCCTACTCGGTTATCCACCTCAGGAGACGGAGATAATCATTTAATTAATTTTGAGCCTCCTTTATTGAACCCTTTCGATGATTCATCATCTAACATTGAAGTTCATGCAACGTCAGTCAAACTCCCACAGTTCTGGACTGATAGTCCTGATGCATGGTTTATTCATGCAGAATTCCAATTTCGATCTAAAGGGATTACCACTGACCAAACAAAGTATGAATATCTTGTGACTGCACTTCCACAAGAAGTCATAGTTACGGTATTAGATTTCATACAACAACCACCTTCAACCAACTTGTATGAAGGTTTGAAGAAAGTTCTGATAAATAGACATACTTTAAGTGAGAACAAACGGTTCGATAAGATGCTATCTGACACTGAGATGGGTGACCAAAAACCATCTCAATTTTACAGATCCTTGCTTCTTTTAGCTGGTTCAACAGTCAACAAAGACTTAGTTTATAAACTTTGGTTACGTAAACTACCTAAAAGTCTGAACATTGCTTTGACAGGATCTGGTCATAAGGAATTAGATGAGTTGTTATTACTCGCTGATAACTTGTGGGAGGTATTAGCAGAATCTGAGGTATCTGCAATCAAGAATAACTTTAAAGTATCGAAACACATCTCTAATTCTAATGAGATAGCAAATATTACTAAACATTTTGCAGAACAAGCATCTAAAATTTTTGAATGTTTTCAAAAACTCTCGCTTGATGTTGATGAACTTAAGAATCAACGTTTCAGTCGTCCAATTTCCAGAAGATTTAGTTCCAGAGGAACTTCAAGACGTCGATCGTCTTATAGGTCCTCTTCAGGTCAACGACCTTCCAATTGGGTATGTAAGTACCATTTCAGATTCGGTAAAAACGCACGTAAATGTGAGCAACCATGTGCATTTGTTCAAAACTACAACTTTTCACCACACAACATAACACAACACAATTCAACAAACTAAAAGACTCTGTTGTCGCGACGACTGATAATAGACCCGTCATACATACACGTCGTCTTTTTGTATTTGACCCCTCTAGTAAATTAAATTTTCTTATTGACAGTGGAGCAGAGGTATCAGTTCTACCTTCCTCAAAATTCAAAATTTCAAACAAAAAATCAGATTTGGTATTACAAGCTGCTAATGGCACAGCAATCTCTACATTTGGAAAAAAATTATTGACACTTAATTTAAATTTACGACGTGAATTACCATTTTCATTTATTATAGCTGACATCTCCAAACCTATTATAGGTGCAGATTTCTTGACAAAATATGGCCTTCTTATTGACCTTAAACACAAACGTCTCGTTGACCCTTTAACTAATTTATCTGTCAATACAATTTCAGCATTTTCTGAAACATCTTTACCTAAATTATTTACTATAGATAACAAGTATACACAATTACTCAAAAAATTTCCTTCTTTAATAACAGAACCCGATTACACAGCACCAATTAAACATCACACTGTACATCACATTGTCACTGAAGGACAATTACCTTACACAAGACCACGACGTCTAGACTTGCCAAAGTTAAAAGTAGCTAAACAAGAATTTCAGTTCTTAGTTACTTCTGGTATTTGTAGACCGTCAAATTCTCAAACATCCTCTCCATTACACCTAGTACCTAAACGCGAGCCCAATGATTGGAGACCATGTGGCGACTACAGAAGACTTAACACAATTACAGTACCTGACCGATATCCATTACCACACATACATGATTTTTCTTTAAATTTACACAATACATGCATTTACTCAAAACTCGATTTAGTCAGAGCATATCATCAAATACCAATGGCACCTAACGACATACACAAGACAGCAATCACTACACCTTTTGGGATGTTCGAGTTCCTCCGTATGCCATTTGGCTTGAGGAACTCAGCCCAGACATTCCAGAGGTTCATTAATGAAGTACTACATGGACTAGATTTTATTTTCGTATACTTAGATGACATCTTGATTGCTAGTGAGACAGAAACACAACATTTCGAACATTTAACGCAAGTTTTTAGAAGACTCAATGATTACGGTTTAAACATAAAACCTAACAAATGTGTATTCGGAGTTGATAACATTGACTTTCTTAGCTACAACATATCTAAACACGGAATACGTCCGTCACAAGAACGTGTTAAATGCATTCAAGATTATCCACAACCGGTAACAGTCAAACACATGCAAAAATTTATAGGTATGACAAATTACTACCACAGGTGCATTCCTAAACTCGCACACATGCTTGAATCCATTTATGACATGGTAACAACAGCTTCGAAAACTAAAAGCAAACATTTACAGTGGACAGACACTACTTTACATGCATTTACAACAATCAAAGACAGTTTTGCCACGCAAACACTTATTAACCATGTTAATAGTAAGGCACAACTGTCGATTGCTGTAGATGCATCCATTACCGCAATAGGTGGCGTTTTACAACAAGAACATAACAATAAACTTGAGCCTATAGCTTTCTTCTCTAAGAAACTTTCACCTGCTGAAACGAAATATAGTACATTTGACAGAGAATTACTTGCGATTTACTTAACTATTAAACATTTTCGACACTTCCTGGAAGGTAACATTTTTACAGTTTTCACAGATCACAAACCTTTAGTTAATGCATTATCTTCTAAAACCGAACGTAGTCCTAGACAAACACGACACCTTGAATACATAGCACAATTCACTAACACAATATTACACATTAAGGGTACAGACAACTCAGTAGCAGATGCACTTTCAAGATGCGAGGTAACAGAAGTTAGAACACCCGACCTTGATCTCAAACAATTACATCAGGAACAAATCATTGACACAGAACTCAAGAGCATAACAGACAAAACAACTTACAAGTTTGAACAAGTTGATATTCCGTTTTTAAACATAAAAATTTGGTGTGAAAATTCTACAAATAATACAAGACCATACATTCCCCAAACACTACGGAAAAGAGTTTTTGATCAAATACATAACATTTCACATCCAGGAACTAGAGGTACTAGACGACTAATCACACAACGATATTTTTGGCCTAACATGAACACACAAATAAACAAATGGACTCAAGAATGTATTAGATGTCAAAAATCTAAGGTACATAGACACACTAAAACACTACCTCACAAGATAAACATTCCGAGCGGTCGTTTTGAACATATTCATATTGACTTGGTTGGCCCATTACCGATTTCAAATGGTTACCGATATTTGTTTACCATAATTGACAGGAACACACGTTGGCCTGAGGTTTATCCTCTTAAAGATACAAGGGCTAATATTATTGTTGACACGTTCCAAAGAGAGTTTATATCACGCTTTGGGGTTCCTCTGGAAATTACTTCTGATCGAGGACCTCAGTTTACATCAACTACATTCAAAAATTTTATTACCAAATTTGGTTGCAAACACATCAAAACTTCAGCTTATCACCCACAAGCTAATGGGATGATAGAACGTTTCCATCGTCAACTCAAAACTTCTCTTATAGCGAGCAATAACCAAAACAATTGGTACTCAGAATTACCACTAGTTCTATTAGGGCTAAGATCCACGTTTAAAGAAGATGTTAAAGCATCCCCTGCTGAAATGGTTTATGGTCAAACACTCAGATTGCCAAGTCAGTTAGTCATTCCTAGTGAGCAAAAATTCAGTCCATCAGAAACTTTGTTCAAACTTAAAGATATTGTTGCTAATAATCAAGCACATATTTCACATCATAATCAGAATTTTAAACAATTTGTGCCAGAATCACTCAAAACTTGTGAGTTTGTATTTGTTCGCAATGACACTATTAAAAAACCACTTCAAGAGCCATACGACGGACCATTCAAAGTATTAGAAAAGTCTCCAAAATTTTTTAAAATTCTTAAAAACAAAAATATTATAACGGTTAATATTGATCGAATTAAGCCAGCTTTTGTTAACTTTAATGTTTCAAAAACACTTTTTAATGCAAATAAATCAGCTAAGACAGTTCATTTTAATTTATTAGCAAACACTGTAAGACTAATACCGAATTCTTTGGAGGGGGAATAATGTAGTGTTATCTTATTATTACATTTTAATATTGTTTCAATTGTATGTAAAACACTTTGTTTTAAAACCACTTAGTTTTTAAGTTCTTTTTGTATTTTTTAGAATTAAGTTTTCATATTTTAAATGTATAAAAATATTTCAAAATTTTTCAGTATCTAATAAAATATTTCAAACGTACGAACAAATAGTTATTATATTTCTCGTGGAAATATTTAATTTCCACAAATCCTTTATATGAACCTTTTGTAAGCTCACATCTCCGCTCTTGATTACAGACTTCACACACTATGTGTCTCTTACGACCAAGTCAATGCACTCATTGCTCGGAATACATTAACAACTGAATCAGAAGCTGATTATTCACTATTGACCAAAATGGCAATATAAAAATTTGCGAATCAGTGAAACAGCTATGAGATGCCCTGGTCTGCCTTTTAAACTCAAAAACAGATCGTTTATTTAGTTGAAAACTGGAGCGTTATAATATTGGGCAACGAACCCAAATTATTAAAATTTACTATAAAAAAAAGAGAGAACTAATGTACAATAAATTAATTAAATTGTATAATCGTTAACAAATAAGAATTTTAAAGAACGCTTTAAAGAAGCGTTTCTAGAGTTTAAGGAAAAGTGCTTATAAATCAATAAACTGTTTCACGGTCACAATGACAAGTTCTTTAATTTTAAAGAAGAGTTCATAGTCGCAAAAATAGAGATTCATTTAACCTATGAACTCGTATATAATGCGAGTCATGTATTACACATTACTATCCAATTGCCGATTGAGTCCTTCAGTTGAATTGATTCGCGGCCACACACTTTATAAACTTAATTGATAGATTTTCTTTCAACTGTCAAATATATACTATTAGCTTATAACCAATGTCATTTTATGTATTATTATTATTTATTTTATTTAATTATAATAAAATGAAATTAAAGACAACTGTAAAATTTTTTTGACAATCGACGGCTAAAAATATGTATGTTGACAGCTAATGAAAGGATTTGGCTATACACAGCCAGAAAACTTTGAAAAATCTTTATTTTTATCAACCAACTCGACAATTCCCAAACTGATCAATTGACATAGAAACACACGCTTTGATTTGAGAAACAACCGATTCAGTTGATTGGATTGTATTGTGTATGGCTCGCATTAGACCAAATTTATTGAATTATTTATTGGGACAAAAAACTTGTTCCTTTGATTTCATGTACGTTTTTGGTTCAGTGTATCGAATTTAGAGTAAATGATCACAAAGCCTTTAGCGACGAAAAGTACAGTTTCATCTCTACTTCTGAATGGCTTGCCAAACTGTCCTAAGTTAATAATTCATGGTTATTCATATTTAAAGGCTATTACTTAGAACATTTGTCTTTAGTTCATTTAATTTTCCCTTTCTTTTGCCACTTTACCAATTTGTGTTTGTCAACTACTCAGAGGAACAGTGAAAAAGTTGTTCACTAAGCAATAATAAGACGTCACTTTTTTATTGGTTTTTCAAAATGCTGTTATGTCTTAGTTTTTATCTATGTTAATAGGTCATACTTTAAAAGCCATAATTTTGAGGCCATATTTTTACGGTTTCAAAATTTAAAGTATGAAATTTCACTTAACTTGTCTCACTTACTATAATGCAAAATCAATAAAAATTATTTCATTATTTTTGATGACCTAAAAAAATGCAAAAAATGACCTACAAAATTACAAAAATTACATAAAAACTACAGAAAAAGACCTAAAAACTGACAAAAATGACCTAAAAAATGCAAAAAATTACACAAAAAATAAACAAAAGACAAGGCTTTACAAATAGAATATTACTAAACTTAAAATTTATTTAAATATAATTTTTATACATAGTGTTACACTATGTTACAAGGTACATTTTTAAGTCATTAAAATTGAAAGACGTCCATTGTCTGGTAAAATGATTTTGCAAACAGAAAAACTTCTTCCTACATCTGCACTGACAAGAAGAACACATATAATAGACGATATGTCATCGGATGTAAGTTCTTCTTCTAATTTCATAGTATTAAAATTTTTACACCCTAATATTTCAGCAATAGAGCATACAAATAGAGTTAATAGAAGTAGCATATCCTGAGTTTTAATCTAACACTTGTTTCATCTTTGTACATACCCTTTTGTCAGTTTCACCACGCGCAGATCTTTTTTTTCATCGAGGTGTATAAACAAAGCTTCTCCTTTTTCGATAGGTAATGTTTCTGATTGAAGGTTAAAGGAATATTGTTAAAGGAATATGTTTAAAAATTTACATTTTTACATTTTTTACTACGAAAAAAAAAGAAAAGTGCTCTAAAAATTAAAGATGCCAAAAATGACAATACAAAATAACTTAAAAATTGCAAAAAATTAACAAAAAATGTCCTAAATCTAGTAAAAATTACCTGAAAATTAAAACCGATGAAAAATGTCGAAAAATTGACATAAAAACTTTTCATATTTGGAATTTATGAAACAAACAACCAGAAAATGTCTTAAAAGCATCAGAAAAAATATGAAATCCTAGCCCTGGTAATAATGTATGTAGTAACTTTTATTTATATTTATTTCTCTGCGTTGAAAAGAAATATTAAAATTATCATATTAATCACAAATTATCACATAAAATTAAAACCAATGCTAATTTAGGAAATATCAAATGAAATTCCGAAATGATAAATTCAGCCACAGAATTTTGTTTGAAATTCAGAAACAATCAACTGAAAGTCCGAAGGGATAAATTGAAGTTTAGAAAAAACTATTTAACTTCAGAAAATATCAATTCAAATTAGATCAATTAATATTCAGAAATTCGATTCCATTCAGAAATCCATTTTCAAATATAGTATTATAATGGTATGGTAATTGCTATGGCTATGGCATTCTTTTTTTCAGCTCCCCTGTAGGTGAAGGGATAAATTGAAGTTTAGAAAAAACTATTTAACTTCAGAAAATATCAATTCAAATTAGATCAATTAATATTCAGAAATTCGATTCCATTCAGAAATCCATTTTCAAATATAGTATTATAATGGTATGGTAATTGCTATGGCATTCTTTTTTTCAGCTCCCCTGTAGGTGATATGGTTATGGTTATGGTTATGGTTATGGTTATGGTTATGGTTATGGTTATGGTTATGGTTATGGTTATGGTTATGGTTATGGTTATGGTTATGGTTATGGTTATGGTTATGGTTATGGTTATGGTTATGGTTATGGTTATGGTTATGGTTATGGTTATGGTTATGGTTATGGTTATGGCTATGGTTATGGTTATGGTTATGGTTATGGTTATGGTTATGGTTATGGTTATGGTTATGGTTATGGTTATGGTTATGGTTATGGTTATGGTTATGGTTATGGTTATGGTTATGGTTATGGTTATGGTTATGGTTATGGTTATGGTTATGGTTATGGTTATGGTTATGGTTATGGTTATGGTTATGGTTATGGTTATGGTTATGGTTATGGTTATGGTTATGGTTATGGTTATGGTTATGGTTATGGTTATGGTTATGGTTATGGTTATGGTTATGGTTATGGTTATGGTTATGGTTATGGTTATGGTTATGGTTATGGTTATGGTTATGGTTATGGTTATGGTTATGGTTATGGTTATGGTTATGGTTATGGTTATGGTTATGGTTATGGTTATGGTTATGGTTATGGTTATGGTTATGGTTATGGTTGTTATTATTGTTATTGTTATTGTTTTTGTCGTTGTTATTGTTATTGTTATTGTTATTGTTACTGTTATTGTTATTGTTATTGCTATTGCTATTGTTATTGCTATTGTTATTGTTATTGTTTTGGTGATGGCAAAATTAATGGTAAGGTTGATATATTGGTATGAGATCAATAACATTCAGTCAAGAAAGTGCATTTAAGGAGTTGATAATTTTAAAAGCCCGCTTAAAGGGATTGCCAAAATTATTTTTGTCGTTAAGTTGAAACAACTGACCTCTATATGCGCAGAGTTTGATTACGATCTGTGATTTAATTGTTTTGAAATGTATTTGCCGGAATTAACTTCAGTTCTCGCCGCAAATTCTCTTTTGTGTCTTCTATCAACGAAATACAGGTGCTTCGAAATAGTTTATTATAATTAATATATGCGCATTTCCACAGAATAGTCTACTAGGACCGACAATTTAAATACTAATAAACAAATGATTTTTTTCAATTCTCTATTAAGTAAATGCATACATTTTTATAATTCAATGCATTTACAGTTTAACTCAGATGTTATTGTGAGAAAATTGCCTGTAAAATAAAAATATGTCTTTCTTGCGCTAGCTACTTTTAATGGTTTTTTTTTCTTTAGTATTTTTTGTTCAAACATTTATGTTATGGTTGCACTCATCTTATGAAATTTTTCTTTCAACAACAAATAATACTAAAAAAAAAAATGAAAAAACACCAAATAAAGCTCGATTAACGGTAAATTTCTGTTTTGCTTTTATTGATATTCTAATGTCGCGTTCTTGTACCTGAAACATCATTTGTTATCAGTACTTCGCGATCGTTATAAGCCAGTGTCAGCAAAATTGAATTCAAATCAAATTTGGTGGTATCATCTTAAAAAAGTTACTACGTAAAAAAATTATACTAAAAATTTAATTTTTATTTTCAAAGTAAACAAAGAAAAACAAATTTTCTTATTATTTTAAAATGCATGGACATAGGCCGGGTCGATTTGTGGGGAGGCAAAAAAATCGCCCATTGCTCAATAAAAATCGTACTCTAGGGATCAAAATAAGAAACTTTGCCCGAGGAACTATACCTATAAAACGAATTCTAATGCTCCAACTTTTGTCCTGTAGGGTCAAATTTTGAAAAATCCCTCTTTGACCCGCTTAGAGTGCACCAATCGAGTTATATTGAATGACCGACCCCCACTAACTTTGGAGGGCCGACCCACCTATGCCAGTGGCACACCCCTTGGAACCCCCTGGCTGATTTTTTCATGTAAAGTGCCAAAAATGGTGATTTCTTTAAATGCTTGTATGGGGCACCCCCCTGGGTGTGCCACTGGCATGGGTGGATCGGCCTTCCAAAGTTAGTGGGGGTCGGTCATACATTTGGACTCGATTGGGGCACTCTAAATGGGTCAAAGGGGGATTTTTCAAAATTTGACCCTACGGGACAAAAGTCAAAAGTTGGGGCATTAGAATTCGTTTTAGAGGTATAGTTCCTCGGGCAAAAATTCTTATTTTGATCCCTAGAATACGATTTTCACTGAGCAATGGGCGATTTTTAAATTGACCCGCCCTAATGTCCTAAATCTAAATATAAATAAATACATATATACAATATATATTTTTGGAGATGAATAAAACAAGAGGCGAATGTGGAGGATGCTTCCTCCACATTTATAAAACTTTGACGTAGGTCATTTATAAGACTTAAAATAGATAGAGCAAAGTTTGAAGAAAAGGACTCGACATTCTCCTGTTACGACCATTTGAAGTTAAAAGTAGCTCTAACGGCATATTCATCAAAAAATATTAAGGAATTATCTTCCACTGAACCGAATTTAAAATACCCCCACAGCCGTATTTTATTAAATTCGAAGATTTCAATGTTGCATTATTTTGATGACGTAACTTTTATCGGGCGTGGTTTTAAGTATCAAAGCTTATGTGTCAAGCAAATATAAGGTTTAATAAATCATTTTTATATGACCTCACTTTATATGGGCGGTAGGCGGAGTTTTTAGGTTTTTTTTAACAAATTCCAAACATCAACATTTGAAGCTATTGTAGATACTCATTTTTGTTTAATTTAAGGAGATTCTACTGATTTCATAAATGAACTTTGTATTGGAGGTAGGACCGTCCACTATCCGCAAACTGCAACCCGTTCGGTGACTTGAAGCTAAGCCTTTGGTGGACACACTTATCTATTTCTTAGATCACATATTATAAACGAAGTTCTGCATTTCAATCGATGACTCAATGATCATTGACTGCAGTTATTAATTTCAAACGGTATTACTGAATTTCAATTAATCTTAATTGAATGCATTGTGCAAGCCCAAATATCAAACAAGCTGGGGATATAGCCGGTTACCATATTTCGAGGACGCTCATTTTGATGTATTTATCCGTTTTTCAAACCTTTGGCCCATTTTTGTAAAATTTAAGGCTTTAGGTCAAATACATGTTGATGTAGTTTTTGTCAAAAAATCTTCCTTTGATTGGTCTTATCTTCCTTATATCTTCAGGAACATTGACAATTACTAGAAGAAAAATTTCACAGAATAATTTAACCTTCGAAACCCAACTCTTTGGGTTAAAATTAATCCCATAAATAAAGAAATCCTTTTTTTCGTATTAAAGATTTGTAAACAAAAACAGGTAAACTTTTCGATGCAATAACATTCCGCTTAAATTTTATTACAAATTATCTCCAAAAACCAACTTCTAGATCAAATATGACTCCACAAGTGTGAAAACTATGTTTTTTTATTATTTTTGTAAATGAACTAGCTGAACCCGATGTGCTTCGCTACCCCCTTTTTATAAAATAAAATTAAAGGTATTTATGTATTTACAAAAATTTATGTTTTTAATTGTAATTTAATTATTGCAATGCTTCTCCCCTTTTTTTGTTGTATACCAATTAGAATTCAGCACTGAACCGCATGTAATTTGCTTCATGCTCCCCCTTTTTATTTTTAGACCAATCAAAAAGCAGCAATTACACAATCAGCTGTTTCGCAGTCAGTTGTGGGAGAATGAGATAGGGGTTACTCCACTCTCTATTTTAATTAACACATATTACAAAATCAGCTGTTTTGCCGAAAGTTGTGGGAGAAAGAGAATGGGGCTACCCCACTATTTTAATTATTATGTATTTTAAATTTGAGGTAAAGGCGATAATAAACGTAGTAAAAAAGTAGGTGCAGAAGTGTGCATGGTTGAAAAATATTATCATGTTATTAGTATTCCTGAGTCAAAGCTGCACGCTGTGAAAATTTAAGATCGGTTAACAGGTCCAGCCGCCAATATATCGCAAACAAAGGGGCGTGCTCCGCCCAATTTTCTTTTGGTACGTATTTCTATTCATGCCAATACCATATATAGCAAATACTGCCGCCGTTGGTCAAAAACTGCCCAAGATATGACGATTTTAAATGTTGGGTTATATGGGCGAGGCCATGCCCCTTTGTCCACTCACAACTTTATATAGTTAAGAATTTATTATTTCGTAAGAATATCCTATTGTGAAAATTTAATGAAGATCGGTCCAGTAGTTAAGACTATATTGCGATTTTAATTTTCCTGAAAAGAGGCGTGGTCCCACCCAATTTTCTCCTGGTACGTATTCCTAATTATGCCAATACCATATGTACCAAATATCATCGACGTAGGTCAAAAAATGCCCCAAATATGGCGATTTAAATTTTTGGGTTATATGATCGGTGCCACGCCCCTTTGTCCAATAAAAACTTCATATAGCCTATTATTCCTTCCAGAGTCATAGTAACATGCTGTGAAAGCTTCAGCTTTAATGGCTGCAAACATAGCTCCCGTTTGGTGAAATAGTATTTATTCTTACGGCAGCCAATCAGAAGCGTTCTTAATTAGTGAAATGAATTGCCATAAACATAATTTTAATTGTAAGTATGTCAATGATATGGTAAGCGTTATAACACGCGTTGGCAATCGCACCTCATGTTACACTTGACGGAAAAGTAGTGCAATATTAATATTCCAATTTAATTGTGTTGATAATAATTAAAAAAAAAAAATAATAATAAAAAAATTATTTCAGAATGTTTTTGTGCATCAACACCTTTTTAAAGACACCAAATATATACCATATTGAAAGCAAAATAATTATAATTAAAGTTAAATGGGGCGAAAAGGGGGATTTGGTAATAAAAAAATCTATGGCTACCTTACCTGTAGATAAAAAGTATATAAATCTTTAGGTAAATACATATTACAAAAAAAGTATTTTGTATAGCAAACATTGTAAGTGGTATAAGTATCTGAATTAAAAAAAGGGGGCGGTGAAGTGGGCGTGGTTCATAGTAATATGGCGACGTTAACAGTATTAAGAGCAATATACTACCAAATAAAAAATAATCCGTTGGAAGGAACAAATTTGTACAGAGAACAAAAAGTTTAAAACTTAAATTTGGCCTGAAAAGGGGCGTTAAGGGGGCGTGGCGTAAGAAATGTTTATTTCTACCTCGCCTGGAGTACAATGTGTATACAATTTGAAGTAAATCTGCTAAAAACTATATGGGAGCCATTACATAATTTTAAAATAGTGGGCGTAAAAGTGGGCGTAGTCACACATTCTATTTTATATATATAGATAACGTAATTATTAAAAAATAAAGACGCTTTCAGGGCTGACTTTCACACGAGCTTTTCCTACTAGACCTTTTTTTCATTACAGAAGATCTCTCTTTAACTTAAGACTTAAAAATACAAACATTTTCCTCACACGATAACGCTAACGGTGACGGTGAAGAAATAATTAAAAAATCGAGTTTTGTAACAATGATGAAAATGCTTATTTTGAAGTTAAATTCATTTTCATTTTAAGACAAGTTTAACGATAATATTCTTTACGAATAATTCTTAAGTCAATTAGCTCTTAGTCATAATAATAAATTAAAATGCATCATAAGTATTTTTATTAGAAAAAAAAGAAAAAATTTGTCCACGCCCTCAGATATATATGATTTATTTCTTTCTTCGGGCGAGACTGTTGGTTTCTGAAATAGAATGACCAACTTTTTTGGTTTTTGCGCTTTATTATTTGAAACTTTTAAAATATCGATTAGAAACATGATTGAAATACCAAGTAACTCTACTTCATTTTTACAACAGAATAATTTACCGCCAGTAAGTAAATAAATTAATGAACAAAGTAGCAACGCTCATTACCATTTGAATTTCACATCCTGTTTCAGCATAATTTCTGCAAACGTTACCACGTTAGCAACAATACATAGCCAAAAAATAAAGTAAAACAATGATATAGTATTATATTTATGCGGAGGATTTCATGAAGCGCGACCAAAAACTTAATTTTTTTTTTATTTTTTCGATAGTATATGATGTGTAGAATTTGTTCCCAAAGCGGTTTGGCCGATATCAATTGCATAAAAAAATATACATTTTGAATGGAATCTATATTTTCATAAAGAAACTCGAAAAAATCGTGTGTTTATCATGTTTTTTAAACTGGTCTGCACGATAACTCAAGAATTACTCTATGGATCGACTTAGATCTTTTTTAATTTTAAAGCATACAAATTTATTGGAGCATTAACTTAAATTCAGATAAATTGGGCGGGTTTTTTTAGAGCTCTTTAAAGAACGAAAAATGTGAAAAACGGTACTGAAAATTCACATATTCGCATATTTTTGTAATTTTCAATTGCTAATTGATATTATCGGTTTAAGCTCTAAAAAATATAATATAGTTTTAAGCATTTTTTTCTTTAAATAAGAATACATGAACGCGCTTTATGATATATATCGTTTGGATACCTTTTTTCAACGTGACGTTTGACGGCGTATTGACACTTTTATGCACAAAAAAACTTTTCCTATGCATTAAGAATACTGCAAAAAAACTCAAGGTGTCCGTTTACTTCCTTCTATGAAAACAATAATTGAAGCACATCATCGTATTTAAGGATGCCTAGATGATAACCTGCTCTTAACTATATATCTGCTAACCAAATAGAATTTTTAATTTATCTTTATGGTATGGCAAAACTAAATAATTTGGAATATTTGAGTTTTTATTTAATATATAAAAATATTCTGGGTTGCTAAGGGGAGGAGGCGGTTGAACCCTTGTCCCCCCACCATGTTCTCATTGCAGGTTCTTTGATAGCGTTACTCCATGTTTTTTTCTTCGCCAAGATTTGGGGGGACTCGCCAAGAATCCAAATGCGACTGCCATAAATGAATTTTAACTGATTTTGAAAGTTAAATGAATTTTAACTGATGTTGAAAAATGTTGTTTTTTTTTAATGAATTGCTAAAATGTAATGAAATAAGAGTCTTTTATACCAATTTTTGCATCATTTAGAAGCATGCCACGAATATTTTCTGATTATTCCGGACACCTATTGTTTCCCAAAAAGCCAGAAACAACCAACAGAAACGAATTCCGGGCAGACTTTTCTTCAAAAGAAAAGAACCCCTGGAATTCTTGAGTACAGAGAATTTTTTTGATTTGTGGGCCATCGAACAGACATCGTAATTTTTCCCAATGACAGTTTTGGAAAAAATGTTTTTAATAAAATGAACGCTTCGACTTCAATCTTTTGAGTTTTGATAAAGTTAAAAAAAGTAAAAGATAAATAAAACCAGAGCAGCATATTTGTAGTTGTGTCTTCCAACTTTCATGTCCTCTCTTTTTGGCCAGTCTTTCTTGACAAAATGCTCGGCACGAGCTCGACTGTCCCAAAGGCAGAGAAAACAACAATATTTTGTGCAACCATCATGCAATCCACTCAAAATGACAACCCTTTTTAAAACGGAACAAACTTTCCACTCATGCTCTTCATACTTAATAGGGCTGTTTACAATCCGGTGCAAATGGTCTTGCATTATAGCATTTGCAAAATGGTACAGAATATTTTCAATATTCTGCACAAAAAAATATACAGGAATGCATTTACTACGCCATTTGAAATATGCAACACTAAAACCCATAGTTTATATTTACTATACATATGCAATACTAAATTGCAAACTTACGGTGACAATGTAAAAAGTAAAGGCGAAAAAAACTGATATGGAAGATGAACATATATAAAACGAATTACTTGAGCCTTAAAGCTTTTTTAAAGGAAAATTATGCAGCGTAAAAGAGAAAATCAGAAAATTTACATTATTTTTAACCATATTGTTGTGTGTAAAAACTAGACAAATTTTCTAAAGACACTAATTTTGGTAAATTGGGTGTTGAATTACATTATCAGTAATTTAAAAAAAAAATATTAAAAACGTTTGTATGTTACTCTGGCGTACTGGGTTTGAAGCGCTGTAGAATCTGTATTATTAGCGAAATTGATTTTTTACATATTCTTGAATAATTTTACAACAATAGTCAATTTAAAAAAAACATTACATTTTCAAAAAGTTGTTTGTCTAAAAACTTCATCCAGTAAAAATTACCAGTAGAAAATAGTATTGCTTTTCATCAATCAGCTGTGAATTTCATTTCAAAACAAGTGTAGCAAAGTAAGCTGAAAAAGACTGTTCACAATTGATCGGAAATTTTTTCAATTGCACAAATTAGCAATCTCAAATACACAAGATTGTGAATTGCCCTAATATTTTTAAACAATTTTGATACTGTTTCATAAGTTTCCTTCATATCGACAGCGAACATGCTTCAAAAGAACACAAACTAAAATACGGGCCATCTCTCAGTGACGCCACCTGTCTTAAACCTCAGAAATTTTAGGATCGACCTTTCTAAGTATGATATGACCACAAATGTCAAAAACAGTAAAATGTCGATTTTTAGTACCTTAACTCAAATGCATCTTCTGTTTTTATTTTTGCACGAATTTCTTTCAACGATAGCTTATTTTCTCTAACAACAATGCGTTTTTTAAGATCAAAAGATATAATTTCCCACTTTTGGCAGCTTTCGGTTTTTTATGAATTTTTGAAGACATTTTTGACTTGCATTTTTACGTGTAAGAATAATTTTTTCAAAATATTTTTTTTGTATAGTGCAAAAACTACTTATCCAAATGAAAAAAAATTGTTGAACAAACAAGTACGAAATCCAAGATATGTTTAAATATATGCAGCTATGTATATTCGAAAAAAAAGTACAACAATTATAATTTTTTTTTTAAAAAAAACTTTTTACGTTATAAATTTCATTACGTCAGATAAATTTTTTTGCAATTTTTGTGTTTAGAGACATGTTCAAAAAAGTGGTGCATAGTTCAAGCATTATTTTAATTTGAAATTTTATTTAGATGATTAGAAAAAAAAAACATGGCGCACTTTAAGTCGAAACTGCCAATACAAAGTAGTAGTCGGTACTAAGTATGCTTTCTTTATATGAATTTTGTAGATTAATTTGCAAATATTTAATGAAAAATTAAATTTTTTAATTTTAGGTTTTTTACAGACCCAAAATGTTGACGGAAGTGAGTTAAAACATTGAAAATATTTGCAATATTACTTAGTAGAAACATATATAAAAAAGTTTAGGGTCATTTTCGACGCTGAAGGTTGGTTAATTTGTAATTTTTTTTAATCGCCAGCATTTAAGGCGAATATTTTTGCATAATAAATTTTATTGGTTTTTATTTAAACAAAGCTTAAATACGAAAAAACGATTTTCTTTATCTATGAAGTTAATGGGACCCTTATTGTTGGTCTTCAATAACTAACTAGTTGTTCGAAATTATTCCCCAAGTAATTGTAAATGTTCCACCAGAAGACGTGAAAACGACAAGGCAATTAAAAAAAAGTTTTTTAACAAAAACATGTACTTGGATCATGGATCATCATGTACTTGACTTGGACCTCAAATTTCTTTAATAGGGATCGAAGGACTGAAAAAAGGTTAACGCCATACAAATTGTACATACCAGTGAATTATGCACAGTGATATTTATCACTCTATTCACATTTTGAAAATTGTACTTTTGTTCATCTGTGCAATTGGTTGTCTTATTTTTGAACCAAAGCAAACTAAACTGAATGGGCAAACCATTAAATAACTTGACTTGCAGTTTAAGCTTGTCTAGCCGAGGGCTGCTTGAAGCACACAAAATTGAGCACAAATCAGGATTTTCTGATTTTTCCGACATGTTTACCTGATGTTTGCAACAAGATAGTCTTAAAACACATGCGCGGACGTCATCGTCAAAGCCAACAGCTGCTTTGGCTCACTTGTTCTCTTAGCTAAATGCTCTTTATCTAAGCTACTACAAGAAGAAAGTGAAATGAATAACGTTTTGTTTGAAATTGAAACCACTCAATTCAAGTCCACCTGCCATCCGTCAGTTATGCCCGCAATCAATTTAATTATGGTTGTTATTTTTGCTTAAATCAACTCAAGCATCTTGACAGTACCAGTAAAGTTTAACGGTAGCTATCAATGTGCCGCTGACAATAATTCAACTTCACTTTTATCGTTTTTTGTTTTGCTTAGATGATTGATTATTTTGTAATTTTTCCTACTTTCAGCATATTTTCTGAGGACTATGTCCGAATACTCTATTGTAGTTATTCTATTGTGGCGATATACATTTTGTTGCAATGCAACATAAACTTGATTTTGTTGAAAGCTTAGCTGAATTGCTACAACTGCCTTGGTGTTAATTTAGATAAATCGTTGCTGATGTGCTATTTCATAAAATACGCCAATTTCCTGAAATAATTCTCCACTTATAGAAAACTCGTTTGTCGTTCGTCACAATTATTCATAGCTGCAAAAGAGCTGTTAATATCAGATGCAAAATTTCTCAAAACCATCATTTAAAATTTTGCATAAAGACTATTATTAAGTAGTGTTGTTTTTATTATTGTAAACAAAATCACAAAAGACAAAAACATTTTATTAATATATATTGTGATGTTATGCTTTTTTTATGATTGTAAAAAAGTAAAGCAATTTGCAGTTAAACTGCTAATGGAAATGCAAAAATATTCTTTTCATCAAATAATTTTGCTAAAACAAATGAAGCATTAAAATGTTAAGATAGTTTCTTTTCGAAAAATAAGAAAAGGTGAAAACGAAATTTTAGGAAGCTTATAGCAAACACTTTACATTGACATTTTAATATTAGCTCGTTCATAAAAAACTATTGGACACGCTCAGTAATAAATCATTTGGTTAAATAATAAAGTTCGCGTCTTGAGTCTTTTGTTATTTTTTAAGTTCGGCTTTTATTAATTAATCATGCTAGTTCAATCATAATTTTTAAAGTCTGTCGATTATCAAAATCATTTAAAATCGTAATACATGCATATCGTATTTAGTATGTTATATTAAAATGAGATTTCATTTGACTGAACAGCTTTTACAGAACTTCAATACTGCTTGTAAAACAAACCCGTAAATTTTTACTTTTTTTCTATGCGATGTGCAAATATTTGTCCCATTTATTTTATGTTATTTTTATAATATTATATTTATCTCCTTTTTCATGAGAACATGATATGATCATGATAATGATATGAGATTTTTCTCATCTCTTCAGTTTTTATAACAATTTAATTAAAAAAATTTATGTAATAAAGTGCGTACTATCAAAAAATATTACTTTAAGTTATATGTTAGCATGCCAATTAAAATCAGATATCTACTACATATGGTGACCGTAGCCTAGTAGGTAGAGTGCGTGGCCCCTAGGCTAAAGAACTGCGGTAGCCCGGGTTCAATTCCAGCTCAGACAGAAAGTTTTTTCAATCGAAATAATTTTTCTGTTCTGTCGTCACCTTTCTGCAGACAATGGCAAGCCTCAGAGAGTAAAATTGCCATGTAAAGCTTCTTGAGAACATAAGCCGTTCGGAGTCGGCATAAAACACGTAGGTCCAGTTCTCGGTCATTTGTGATCAAACATTTAATAACACGCACAACACAGTTGATCAATAGAAGCTAGGTCAAAGTCCTTCCAAGGGCTGAAATGGTCAGTTTATTTATTTATTATATCTACTATATATAGCTTGACTATAATGCCCGGTGTTTCATTTTACGCCATTGTAATAAGTTCGTTATTGCAATTTGTTGATGTTGCTGATGTTGAGAATATCATACAAGTGAAAATAGTTTTCAAATTAAAATTTATTTTGATAATTTGGGTGGCTCACACAGGAAAACAATTTAGTAAAAAACATACTTTGAAATAAAAAGACGACATTCTTATTTGGTTTTTTTTAAAAATGTTGTTTGTGTTTAGTTTTAATCTATGTATGTTAATAGACGAAATATTCATTACTAGCAGGCCACTGTTATCTGTGGCATCAAAACGGACGTTTTTTTATCAATACATGTCAAAGAAAAAAAAATGTCTCTTTGGCTTGTTTTGTTTTGGAACGCCTCTCTGCATCATGGTAAATTATTTGACAAGGTAGTAGCGTAGACTGGCTTTTTTCTCACGAGCGGCGCTGCCTAATTGTAAAAATTGTCAAAATTAGCTGTTCATGCAATTAATCAAAGGAATGTGAAAAAATAAGCAACGACTTAAACATAGCTAGTCAATCGCAGCAAACTAAAAACATTCCAATAATCTTCGCGAACAAATTTAATGAATCAAAGAAAAGTTTAAAATAAGCACATAGCTTGTCAACAGCAGCAAACTACAACTTCTTTAGCTGTTTTTGACAACTACCAATCGCCAAAAAACTGTCACGGCTAATGTCAAATAACTATACCATGTTCTGCATTTATATGTATCTCACTTATCGCCTTGCCTCGAGCTCATCTGTTTTTTTGCGCTGTGCTAGCTAAGCGTTATTAGAAAAGAGAAAAGAGCAACATGGAGTTAAATGAAACTCTCGCAACACAACAATGTTAAAAGAAAACGACTAAGCAATACGTGGCAGCTAGTATGATTTCTTAAAAAACTTAAAACTTTAATTAAATATGCTTATTATTAAAATTCGAAGAAAAATACCCCTCAATAAATCTGTATCACAAATATATTTTAAAATTTTTTTCATAAAAATCAGCCCAGTACAGTAAAGTGGTAACTTTAAATTTACACTTAAATTTTTTATAATAGCATAAAGTATAGAAGTATAGATGAATATTTACTAAACTCATCGTCTTACTTAAATTTTTAATAAAAAGTAAAACTCAACAAATTTTAACTAATAAATCAAACGAAATCAGTTTTTAAATTTGATTACTACTTTGAGCCAGGGCCGTAGCCAGGGGAGGGAGGGTTTTGATGATACGAATCTAAATTTTAGTTTTTATAGTCTTGTACTGAAAATTTTCCAAAATAGCAAAAGTTTCATTATTACTCAAATGCGAAACTTTAACAAATATATATTTCACAACTTCTCACTAAAAAATATAGTTAAAAATATAAATAAAAAATGTTCATATACCACCAAAAAGTTCTAGAAATAAAAAAACCGAAATTTCCATACACTACCCCAACAATACTCAGTTAGTACGCCTGAATATTTTTCAAACTTTTAAACACTTTCAACTTTTATTTATTTTAAGAAATCAATGTTTTTGATATAACAAAGTTTGTTGTATTCTTAAAACTTGAAATTTAATTTCAAAAGCCGCGTTCATAGTTTTTATGCAGAGCTGAGAGGTTTTGCTGAAAAATGCTTTGTGTATAAACCAGTGAGCGATTGCTTTGCCCAGAAAGCATTTCCCGCCAAAGCTCTTTAAGGTTCGCTTATGCATATTCTATGTTAACCCGAATCACACTGAGTAAATTTTTTTTTTAATTTTCAGAATGACCTGTTGACGCAAATATAAAATGATTTAAACTAAAATAAGCTCATTTTAAGTGTTTATCTTTGCGTTGCCGTATGGCGTTTCGGGTTAAAACAAAAATAGCTTTGGTGTAAAAAGCTTTCGGGGCAAAGCTGTCGATCACTGGTATCAATATATGAAAAAAGCTCAGTGTTTATAGAGCAAGCTGACTCCGAGCATAAAAGCTACTTTTTAAATGATTTTCAGCACTTATATCTCTTGCTCATACAAGCTGAAAACGCGCACTATACATACCAATAAGCTCAAGAAGCTATTTCGTTAATCGTTGAATAACCGTTCACTTTGATCAAAAAAAGCTCGACAAAGCTGCTTTATGAATCATCTTCAGCCAAAGCCACTATGAACGCGGCCTTAAAAATGATATTTCAAGCTTTAAAACTCTTATGTCCAATGTTTTGTTTGAGCTCCAAATCAGGTAATACTTATTTGGGGACGAGAAAAACGAATCTGAACTTAGTTTTTAATTTTAGTTCTTTGTTAATATTTTACAGGTGAAAATGTGCACTACAGTCGAAAATTTCAAGGGTTTTTTTAACACCTTGCATATCGTTTTCCATAAATTTTTCTACCTCAATTAAAAAAAACAACTTCTTACTCACTGGTCTCTTTTTTCACTTCGATCTCACTCCAATTAATGGAGCATTCCACGGTCACGTACAGACAAATTAAATTTATTTTTAGTTTATTGTACAGTCAATTCTAAATCTACACATTGGAAGTGAAGTCCTTTTGTCTAATTAAGTAAATTGCATTCTGTTTTTTCATTGTATGCTCAAACTTTTTTTACATTTTATTAAATGCAAGATAAAATAATAAGACATCTACTGTCACGTGTCGGACAGGTCCAGTCAACCAACGTTGCAAAACGTTGTTTGATAACAAATTTTATCGAAAGTAACTAGCATGGGGAAGAGGTATTTGAAAGCCTCTTTGAAAGGTAGACTTAAATAAAGTCCACAGTTTTTTTCAAATATTATATTTACAAATCATCACGTGGAAACAAATCACGTCACGTGCCTGACCGACTGATAATGTAGTTTAATTGGGTAATTAAGTAATTAGGTAGTTAAGTAATTATGTAATTTTATAATTAAAAAACAAATTTAATATATTTTTCTTTCCTTGCATCAACTAGTTTTTCATTATCTTTAGCCAATGCCTTCCATTTTTACTAAAACAAAAAAAGTTTACGAAACATTTACTAAACATTTATGAAAAAAAACTACATTTGTGAAACAGTGCAGACGATTTCATCATCATGGTAAATGCGTTTATATATAACTTGCTTAAATTAATAAAATTAAAATGTTTCTCTTAGAAAATATCATAATATAATACGTTTTTAATAAGCTTTAATTTTTTATCACGGTTGACTTTTCTGTGGAAACCCTAAAGTATTTTGTAATTCCCCCAAAATCGAGTTAAAAATTTGGAGTAAAAAATAAATTTAATTCGTAAAAATGTGATAAAATTTCAATTCAAATTGACGTAATTGTCAAAAAGAGCATGCTAGCTCCAAGCGAGAAAAATTGAAATGTAGCTTGAAGATTCGTCTAGACTCTGAAGGAAACAATATGAAATATTTCCCACTGACTACGGTTTTATAGCGATCGGCGTGAAACCCGCCTATAGGCGGGCCTGATCATTAGAGGGTTTAGAATACAACAAACTTTGTTGTATCAAAAACATTGATTTTTTAATATAAATAAAAGTTGAGAGTGTTTATATTAAAAAATATTCGGGCGTACGAACTGATTGTTGTTGGGGTAGTACTATTAAAGAAAATGGAAATTTTTGTTTTTTTTTTTTAATTTTGGGTATGTTTTAAAACAACTCTTATTTTTAACACATTCCACAAGGTTGTGCTTGCTTGATCTTCTTTACTTTCCTCTGCTATAAATTTAATTTTAGAAAAGAGAACAATAACACTAGTTTACAGTGCGAAAATGACCATGACTTTTTGTGAAATTCCTTTTCTTTATGCTTCCTTAAGCTAAAAAAAAATTAAAAAATTATCTATGTATAGGTTTCTGAGATATCGACCAAAGAATTTTTTGCTTTTTTCGAAAAAGGTGATCACCTGCCATTGTTCGTAATAAATTCTGTTTGAATTAATGGATTTGACCAAAATTACAATTTTATAAGAGAAAATTAAATTCGCTATAACTTTTTTATACATATTGACCTCATCTGAAGAAGAGTTATGGAGCTATGAATTATTATTTATAAAATTTATTTTTTTTTCGTGAAAATCTGTTCTTGGAAACTTATTTAATCACCTGAAAAGTAAAGAATTTGGCAACTGTACATAACATTTTTATTTTTTTGTACAGCATAAATTTTTGCAAAACTTTTAAGCCTGAAATAAACAAAATCTAAAGACTAGTAAAAAAGTTGCAGACAGTAAAGTGAGATCACTCATTTTTAAGTTTCTTTCAAATTTATCATTTTATCTGCTTCTAATGAAAATTTTTAAACCTCTAAACATTGCAAAACTGCATTTTGTAATCTTTATTTTTAAAAATGGCTTAGAGTTTTACTATATTCCTTATTGTCATAATTCTGAAATTCTTTTATATTTAAGAAACCAATTGTAGTCTCCCATCATTGCTTCATCCCCATATCTTTGGAATCTTTTTTCAATATTTTTTATTTGTTGATGAAATTTTTCACCATGTTCATCACTTACATGTCCAAGGTTTGGTGGAAAGAAGTCCAAATGAGAGTGAAATGATGCTACACTTGTCAACAAAGGGATAATATTGAATGTTTGCTTTAAATTGCGAATTTAATTGTCTTTTATAAAAATGTAATTTTGGTCAAATTCGTCAGTTCAAACAGAATTTATTACGAATAATGACAAGGCACCTTTTTTGAAAAAAGCAAACAAAATCTATCCATAGATAATTTTTTATTTTTTATTTTAGATCTAGGGTCCATACCGTATATGAATTTTATAAAGAAGTCTTTGTCACAGAGATTTTTCTGGATTTTGTAAACTAGTGTAATTGGTAAAAATTCTGCAACAGTTAACTAAATAATGTTCTTACACTCAAACATATCTAAAAAGGATATTTCCCTAGAATTACAAAAAGATGTCATAACGAATAACTGTTGTTATTTTGAAAGAATTAATTTTATTGATATTTTACTCTGTTTATTGTACCGATCATTACTATTATTTCGAATATAGCTACACCTGCTTGTTTGACCGAAGTTCTCGTTTTACTTGTTTTTGTTTTACTTTGTATTTTTTTATGCTATATAGTCGTTTTACTCTATATTCGTTTCACTCTGTAATCGATTTACTCTGTATTCGTTTAACTCTTTCCATATTTTATTTTTAAAACATTAGCTGCGTTCCTTTCGCCTTAATATAATCGCGATAACAAATTTTCTCAAAAGAACGGCAAGAAAAACGACTCGTAGAGGGCACTACCGTTGCAGTCAAAATTAAATTCAAACAAGCAATCATGATACAATAACTATTAGGTGTCATGAGAACGTGTATCGTTCAAAACTGTTCTGAACTGTTATGGTAGCGATACCTTAGTGAACGATGTTTTTCTCTGAATGTGTTTTACTCTAAACGTCAGAAAAATTTTGTATTATTTAATTTAATTATTAATATTATGCAATTATATAAATAATTTATGTGCAATTGTTGGCTCCGTTGAATGCGTTCAATATGTGTGACATACGTGGTTTGTTTTGTTTTCCTTTGTTTAACATTCGATGGTCGCAGCTCGTGAGAAAATAGGTAGCTGTCATGGCTACCTAATAGTCATTGTATCAAACAAACAAATAATTCAAAAAATGAAATGACAGCTCATAAAAATATACAGGTGCGGCACCTGAGTTTCAAATTTTTTAAAGGCTATATCACAATTTTATATGGATAGCAAAAATAATCCTATTTGTTATAGGATTATTATTTTTGTTTTTGCTTTGCATGTAAAAAAAATAATCTGGATTATTTTGAAGCGAATGGAATGCAGCTAATGTTAAATTTCGAAATGAGAGTGAATAGGCATTTGAACAACAAACGAATGTCCTGCAAATATATCCGTGCAGCTCTTAAGTCAAAGCCACAATATTTAGTATTTCTTTAGAATTGTTGTTTATTGTTTTTAAAAAATTCTTAACCTCTTAAGTAAGAAGCATTCTTTATTTTAATTTTAGTTAAATATGTTTACAAAAGTTGTGCCCAAGAGATGCTTTTAAGTTAGTAATGATTGGATCGTAGGCCTAGTTATTTAAAGTACTTGCCCATCAAAATTATGCACCATCGTTAACGTCATAAACGTGTCGACACAGTTGGTAAAATAAAAGAAAATGCATGCGTAATAATCACGAAACACTATCTGTAGGCTGCCAGCGTGTCCAACGCTTTATTCGCACCATTAACCGCATGACCTAATGGACCAACAACTATGAATGAACATGGTTAAAACTATAAAACTATAAAGATACACACAGTAAGGTAAAGTTAATTGATATTAAGAAGAAAAAAAAAGAAATGCTCCAAAAATGACTGCGCTGTCTAACGTCAAGCATGAAACAGAGTCGATCAGTGAAAGTGAATGCGAGATGGAAAGAAGTCGACTGTAACTCCGAAAGAGAGTGCGCCACAATTAAAATGGAATGCGGTAATGAAGAGCTGCTCCAACTGATAATAAAATCGTTTTAAGATATTTTTATAACTTGATTAGCCAGGTAAGTCAAAATTAAAGGCTCAAGTGAGCTCATTGGCACAAAACCTCTTTAATTGGGAAATATGAATTTGTGGTTGTGAAAAATTACCTACTAGATACCAGTTTAAGGCTCGATAAGCTTCTAACACACTACAACGTGGCGGGAAAAAGTAAAAGTGAATCTTGTAACTGACAGATGTATTAGCTGGGCTTAATAGCTTATATTAACTTTGGAAAACAAGATTGAGGTGGCATCAAAGAAGCCATCAAAGCAGACATAATTAAAATGTAAATGAAACAATAGCATAATTTTTGTTGTAACAGAAAGCAAGGCTTGCAATCAGTCTCAATATCTTGGTCATAAACAATTAACAATCAATTTAATTGCTGCTGAGTTAAGAGATTTTAAATTGTCACAAATTTGAAGACATTTGAAGTATGAAGTAAAGTTCACTAATGAGCATCTTGAGGAGTTCCAGATTTGGATGCAAATCGTATCACTTTATTAACTTTATCATAATCACATTCAACCGTTGTTGTGATGCAAGATTAAAACGGTAATGAAATTATACAAACTTGAATTCATTTATGAAATAATAGTTGTTCGATAAGTGCCATCCAACGGACAAGGTGGTGACACAAGCCAACTAGCCTGAATTTCCACCAGATGCTGCAGCTAAAACTGCCGAATTTAGCTACTTACCGACTTTGCGTTTCTGCATCTGCTTGTTTTAAATGGCTGGTTTTGAAGTGCGTGTTGATGGTAGCACAAAGATAGTTCGTTTGGAGTCATCTCTCAGGCAGCGCATGCTGTCGTGCAGCTTGCCATGGCGTTGCCACATGTTAAGGCGCCAGACACCGCAAATGCAAGGCATTATTTATATATATTTATTATTTTCTAAACTAACTGTGCGTGATTATTTATGCATAATAGGCATTCTTTTATCAATCTGTACTTTTTTGAATTAAATAATTGAGGTGTTGAACCTTTTCAACAAATCTAAATATTCATGAATATTATTGAAAATGAAACAAAAAGAAAAAGTTTTTATGTGTTCAGCAGAGAGTAAATGTCACACCTATTCATTCATAATTTTATGCACAACATGCAAGTATTATATTATTAATACGCTCTTAGTAAGGTATTGTCTTGAAGACGATTTCGCTAAGTCTATAGACATACTACAAATAATACAGGTTTTGTCCGGTTTTTAAATGATTTTAAAATTTGCTTAAAGTTGTAAAAAAGTAGTTTAAATTTATAAGGGCAGGGGCTGATATTTTAAAAAAGGTTGTGAAAAGATTGTTTTGGTTAAAAATATCTAAAAAACAAGACATTTTTAAAAGTTTGTACCGTAAATAAAAAAACAAGTATTTTTAAAAGAAAATAAAAAAAAAAGAATTGGCCTTTAACATTGAATGTCTTTTCAATTGAATTAATATTTCAGTTCGGGCGTCACCTGTCTGCAGACAATGACAAACTAAGGTGTAAAACTGTCGTGTAAAGATTCTTTAATACAAAAAAAAAAAAATCGTATTGGATGAGATAGCAGATACAAATATCTGGAACTGGGTAAGCTAACATATCTGAATACCAGGTACTAGATGAGTTTTCTCGAGACTTAACTACCACAGTTATACGTTTTGTGATAATATTGGCTAAAATTTGACAAAAGCCATACGTAATGCTATCCCTCTCTAACGAAGTCTTTCATCTCTTTATCTGTGGTTCAAACATGTAATAACTAGCACAACCACGGTTGCCACTCGCTTATTTTTTTGTGTACCAAATTCTCTGAGAAAATGTACGAAACAGGAAAAAAATGAACATATTTTTTTTAATCTAACAGTTTGATAACAGTTATTACAACAATTCACTAGTGTTTATTTGTGTACATACGAAACATAAAAAAAATATTATTAAGTTATGCTATACGCTATTAACAAAAAAATAAATACATTAAGAGCCAATTTTTCAGTGCAAGTTTAACTCTGTTTTTCGGTTAAACTAAGTTTAAACCAAAAAATAAGTTATTCAGTGAATATTAAAGTTTAAACTAAGGTTAACCGCTCAATATTCATTGGTTAAACTTTGGTTAACTTACCGTTCGATTTTGACAAATGATTTGTTTACTTCATTTATACAAAAAAATACATTCACACTGAGCAAAGCTGTAATTGCTGAGGACGGTTTTGGTCTTCTTTCTATTTCATAAATTTGTTGCTTTTGTAAAGCATTACCATTTTGGTAGGCGCAGCGACGATTTGTTGATTGTTGCTAACAAAAATTCAATTTCCTTAATGGAAAAATTGCAAATTCTTCTTTTACTCATTTTGTTTTTTTTATTGAGACTTCAGATTTTACATATATTTATTTGAATTTTAATGACGTTTAATGGTGCTGCCATATCAATAAACACAAAAGTGCTGGTTACTAAACCAAGCACTGAAAAAGTGATTGTGTGGCTAAACTCTGGTTAACTTTAATCTACGATTAACCAAATTCTGGTTAACTGGGGCTTAAACCAGCACTGAAAAATTGGCCCTAAAATTATTATTTTGCAGACCAAATATAATGAGATTCATTGTGTTCGACGCACAACTCTTTAGAGAGCATAATGTTGTTTTGTGTTTTATATTCTAATTTATTTCTAAGCTTAGTTTTAATCAGGTTAAAATCCAAAAATTCGGGTTGACGTCATAACAATTTTAAAAAGTAATATTTGAAAGTTGAAAAAGATGTTACTGAGTCAAAAAAACGGCAGTGTCCCATTCTATAAGATGATGCAAATTATTAATTTATGGCAATAAAAAAATTTGGTTTTCTGACATAACTTGTGAAGATGTTATTATATTCCAATCTTTCAAATCTTCTCTTCCAAAATTGAACCTCTCTTGAACTTGTTTCAAAAATTGTATACATAATCTTTGAACATAAAAACCATTCTGGGTTCCATAAAAACCAGTCCATAATCTTTCTGAGTGGAGATATGTTTCTGCTTTGGTACCAATCCTTACTAAACATCCTCAAGTCTAAAAAAATGTCTTTGGTCATTAATAATTAAAATTTTGTAAGCAGTTGTTTCATTTTATGAAATCGTTACTCATGTAGTTACATAACAGTAGTTTAAAATTACTTTCTAATTGCGAGTACAAAAATAAGAGCCTTACATTTTCAAATTGCAGTTCTGTGTTTAAATTTTTAATGATTTTTAACAGAAATCCAACCATCTATGAAACTCTATTATATAAATCAAATTATACCAATTAAGATTTGATCGTTATTTTTTTCGATCAGAAATTTAAATCAAATGGGATGAACATATTAAATGAACAATTTAATTGTCAACCAATGGATGTCGCAACACGCTAGAGTTCTACTTTTGAAATGCTTTAAGCTGTTTTGGCTTTGAAAGAATTCTGAATTGAGAAATGAACAGAAATAGAAAACATTGCGTCTGTTCTTACTACTCACATTAGCTCCTCAAAATTGATTTGATTTTTATTTTTGATTGAAAAAATATCGATTGATGTTTATTTCCGATTGAAGAAATAACGTTCTAAAAATAATTGGTATAATTTGATTTATATTATAAAAATCATGGCACAAAAAATTATGTCAAAAATTAATTCTGCAGCTTATAGGCATCACATGATTATATTCAAATGTATATAACAATAACTTTTTATATGTGATCATTTCATAAAAAAATATAAAAATAACGATCATTTTGGGTCCCTGATTTTTAATATATATATGACAAGAAAAGCATATCAACTCTCAATTTTCAAAACTGAATGCAATGCAAGTTTTCACTTGACATAACTTTGCCTTTTGAAATTTTGCTTTTTGAAAAAGATTTTGAAATTGTAAATCTTTTATAAAATGTACCAACTCGGAAAATAGTGTACCAATGTACCAAGTTAAAATAAATGTACCAACTTTGGTACAATTGTAACATAGTGGCAACCGTGCGACACAACACAATTAATCATAATTCTATCAAGAAAGTAAAGTGAAATGGTTAATTAACACAACATATTCTTGAAGCGAAGCTTCTTACGTTTCCTTCTGTTTATTTCCTTGCATATGTATTTTAGACCGACCCAAAAAACCGAAGGGTTTTTTTTGAGGCATGTTGAAGAATAGCTTTAATGACATCTAAAAAGCACTTACTGAAATTTTTGTCCCAAAATATTAACCCTTAGGCACTGCTAGTCTTCAATTTTAAAAAATTTTGCCCACATAAATAAAGTTATTTTTCAAAAATATGTCAGTAGATGCCAATAAAGAATCGATGGTTTATCTCATGACCTAACTCTATGTTTTTCAAAGACGCTGAACACGATGGAACTATTTTTTATTTTGTTTGATCAATATTTCTATTAATATTATTAATATTCAAGCAAAAACTCTTAATTGACAAAAAAAAATCATGAGTTTTCGTGTTCAATAGCTTGACAGAAAGTGATTTAACTTTTTGTTTGACCTAACCAAACTAGCCATCTTTTGATTTTTAGCCCATCAAAAGAGATGATAATCATAAAAACCTTGTAATTTTGAATCCTTTCTTTTTCAAGATACGATCTAAATGATGAAAAGAAAATTAAAACAAAATACGTATTCGCTTATTTCACATATAAGTGTAATATTAGTTGCACTGACCATCTCCGATTTGGCCCAAGTTTTGTTCTTAGATTGGTTTATTGTTTAGAAAGCCAAATCCGAAATTTGAGATTTTAAGAATTTTTTCGCCGACCCACAGCCATACAAATGCCAAAATAGGGTCAATTTTGTGACAACGTAGCTCAGTCAAGTTAAATGTGATTTTCGTAAATAGGGTATCATTGGGAAGGTTATTACGTTTTTTTTCAGGAAAAAATATGAATTTTTTGAAAAATTTGCAGTAAGTTGACTTATTCTTAATTTCAAAGTTTAATACCATGCCAGCAACAGGTGCTATAATTTTTTCATTATCATTATTTTTATTTTACATACGTTCCATTACCTTTGCAGCGATATAAAATGAGTGTGTGCTTTTGAAGGTTTCAGAAGTTATGACGTAAAACCTGAAGTGATAATGAATTTTCAATACAAATAAAACTAGCGTTGAATTTTGAATTAAACTTGTTTTGAAAGTTGAACAGATTTAAAAGCGTTGATACTGTCTGTCCCAATCTAATGCTGTACTGCCTTGTTCGAAATTCCAGATATATCTTGTCTTGAACACTCAAGCAGCCACACTCAAAAATATTTGTGTGTAAATATTACTAATAACTGCTTCCATTCTACGAATTGTATTCGTAGTTTTCAGCTACGAATAGGATTCGTAGAATCGACGTATATTAATACATATTACGAATATTTTATTCGTATTCCTAAAAAACAAATGTATTTATTTTTATTATGTATTATGGCCACGCTCTCTACCATTAGGCTTCAGTCACTTTACAATCATAAAGTTCCTTATCTTCTGTAGAAGTTCGACAAACAAGGCTGAACGATTTCGGTTTTGCATTTTTTTAACTCTACTAAATATTCGTACATTCTACTAATAATTCGTACGGTCAGCCTACGAATGAATTGTTTCTACTAATATTATTTTTCATTCGGAAATAGTACGAAAGCATTAGTTAATACCACGAATGTAATGAAAGAAATTACGAAGTTATTCGTACGAGAAATTTACGGATATTATTATTTATATGTACACAATCATTCGTACAATGCACTAATACGAATCAGAGATCTGCAACGGATAGCTTTTTTGCGACTCTGAGTGTATCCGCAAAAAATAAGTACAAAAACCTACTCACCCTAAGCGCACGCAACTCGACTCATATTCTCTTCTACGAAGCTAGAATGCGGCGGCTCAGATAAATATGAGTATCCTAAGTCATGAGTCGGATCGGGAAAGATCGGATTTTTTCCGTTCATAGATACTTATGGTTGTTGTCGTCTTGCTGATACTTATCCTACTTGCCGAAATACTTATAATCGACACAAGTAGCCGAATCACTCGGCTCATCTGCCACGAATATGAAAGAGAGCTCAGTAGAGCGCAGCAGTAAATAGTGAGCGAGTTTTTTGTATTTGTTTTGTGCTATTTTTTCCTACGCATATCTAAATGCTGAATAACAGATGTGTTATTCTTGTGTTGCTTTTTGTTTTTATCTTACACAGTGAAAGCTGCGCATGAGGTAACGTTGTTTAGGCTTAAAAATAATACGCAGTTTCGATAGTATCGTAAGTGTCATTCATTTTCTGCAATCAGCAATTATTATTAAATTTGTAAAGTATTTTTTTTATTTTTCTGTAACCTTAAGTTACCAAATCACATGCGCATAATTTAAATTAAACTTCTTTTGCACGTGTTAACGCACAAGAAGCAAACAGACACGTGCGCCGCACAGTGGTTGAGCCACATACAAAAGTTGTCAATAAATAGAAGGACTCATCGTAAACCAATAAAATTTTGTGTATTATTTGGAATTTGCTTTATTAGAATACACACAAAAATATTTTTAAATGCGCCCTCAATCAAGCCTACCCCATACAACACAAATATTTAAAACGCCATATTTTTTTTGTCTTGAACCAATACAAGAACCATTCTGTCAGAAAACTTCAATATATGTCTATCATAAAAAGGTATTTTTTGCCACTCCCACCTCCCATACGATCTACTACGATTCCACTTTACGTGTTTTTCCGTATTCCAAGTGGTTTATAGTATTCCAAGATATAATTTGTTTGCTTTTTATAAAAACAGAAAAAAATCATTAAAAAAGCTTATCGTTTCGTTTTTATTCAAAAAAAAAAGGAGTGAACCTCATGCTTTTTGCCACAAATTGGCGCTGGTTGTAAATTGATACTATCAACAGTTAAAAAAGATAATAGCATACTTTTTAGCAATGTGACAAAGTGAGCACAGGTCGTGTAGCAAAAAACATGGCTTGCATACACGGAGAAAACTGTTTGCTAAATTAGTATTGTGGTTAAACAAAACTTGGGCTTGATTCTCAGCCACTTCAAAATTATGCTAAATTTCAGCAAAAACTAATCAAAATGTGCTATTCCAATTTATAATAACTAAGCAAATATTTGCTTGAATTATGTAAAAATTTGCTATTCCCATTTATAATAACTTAGCAAATATTTGCTTGAATTAAGTAAAAATTTGATTTTCAGTTTATAATAACTTAGCAAAATTTTGCTTGTATTTATTCAAAATTTTTCTTTTTCCTAAATACAAATTGATTCAAACAAATTAATTTTCTCCGTGTACGTATTCTAATTCTGTTGTTTAGAATCAAAGAATATATATTTCACTTTCAGCTAATTGAAGATGTTTGAAGAACATTTCTTGACAAGGGAATTTAAATGTTTGAATAGTTTTGAAAGCATTTTATTGCGAAATTAATTAAAATGTTTCATAGTAAGCTATAAGATAATGTGAATTAATTTAACTTGATACATATCACATTACTGTTTTACTAATTCAATTTAATTGTAATTATTTAAAAAAATATTTAATATATATTAACATAGCAAATTACTAGACTGAGAAACACACTGTAGAATACTTAATTACTCTGTAAATATATTCTAGTATTTCAAAAGAAGAATTATAACATTTTAAACCATTTATCGTATTTAGTTGGTAAATGCTTTCACTATTTACATTAAAAATTTAACGATTTTAAATAAAAAAATATACCTATTTATTAATATGCCGCACTTTCGTAAGAAGTGATCGTTTAATAAAAAAATGCCTAAAAGTATACTAAAGAAAATGACTATAGTAATAAACCTTGAGACTAAACATATCTATATTTTCTTCGAAACGCATTTACCAAATGTTGTTTAAAGACGCAAAAAACTCTCTGTTTTTTTTTTAATCGCTAAACTTAAAGTCCAATAAAAGCATTTCTTTATTTAATATATCGTCGACATCCGACGATCATTATGTTTTTGAATTCTAAAAATATTTTCTGCAAAAAAAATTTACGTTTTTTCTGTCATATCAACTTTGCATAAGAAATTTATTGCAAAAAAAAAATATTTCAAGAATGCAAAAAACTTTTTCAATAATGCTTTTTGTACTTAAAAAAAACCAGAGTGCAATACGTTTTCTCAATTGTCTGTAATAACTCTTGAAAAATATCAATATTTTACGAAATTTTTTCAACATTTTTACATCAATCGTATTTTAAGGCGTCTACACAGAAAAACCTATATACATATATTTCTGATAAATATTTTCTGATGTATATTTCTGATAAAAAAATCACAAAAGTAGATCATCAGTTTTGGTATTTATTTCCAACTTCTAACCAATGTGCGCCGGCATTTTGATTTTGTTTTATTTTTGTTTATGTCTAACAAACCAAAATCACAAGCGTTGTTATTGTTTTTTCTTCCATAGAGTGCAACAATAAAATACCAAGAACGAGTTTTCGAAAAAAAACAAACAAAAAATGAGAGCTCACATGGCCTACAGACACGTACTTACGAAAAGTGCATACGCAAAAAAAAAACTAATTAGCGCTAAGAGACGTTCGCAGAGAAGGAGCAGTACTCAGAGTACACTCAAAATACATTCGGATCGAGCGCCTTTGTAATAAACTGACTCAACGCACTCATTGAAAACGGCTCGAAGTGGATCGGATCATGCCGTTCTCGGATATGAGAATGTACTTATACCCGAAAAAATGCTAATGAGCCGAATGCCTATGAGTATTTTACACATATTATTAAGTATGGATAGAGTTGAGAACAGCACGACACTCGGGTATGATTTGAGTATCCGAATTCTGTCGGATACTCGTTGCAGTTCTCTGATACGAATTGATTTGTTTTTGTTTACGAATATCATTAGTATATAAAACAAATATATTCGTAGATACTACATCAGGCATTAGAAAAATTTTACGAATGTATTCGTAAAGATATCACAATAAAAATACTTTGTATATTGTACGAATATTTGTAGAATGTACGAATATTTTGTTTACTAATATCATTCGTAGAAATTTTACTAATAAATTTTATGAGTGTACAGTTTTTCATGGTTGTTGTGATGACTATTGTTGAGGGCTCTCATTATTATTCAGAAGAATTATGAAGACACATACCGAAATTTAGCGTCCGATAAGTTTGACGTCTTTACAGCAATAGGCTTGGGTAGTTCACGAACGAACTAGTTCAATTGAACTATTCGCACTCATGAACTATGTGAACTAGTTCGTTGACTCTCGTTCTTTTAGTTCTTTTAGTTCAATCGATTTTGCAGCGAGTCAGATCGAAATGAACTAGAAAAAAAATTGGTTTCATTCAACAATGGTTTGATTCCGTGCTGATACAGTTTTTCACTAATGAACTAATGAGATATTGATATAATTTTGAAAAATAACTTTATTTATGTGGCCAAAATTTAAGAAAATTGGAGACTAGCAGTGCCTAAGGGTTAATATTTTGGGACAAAAATTTCGTTAAGTGCTTTTGAGATGTCATTGAAGCTATTTTTAACAAGCCTCCAAAAAAAGACGATTCGTTTGTTTTTGGGCCGGTATAATGTATTTTTGTATTTTGTATTTGAATGAGCTTATTGTTGACAAAAAAGACTTAATCTTTTAAATGCCACATTGACAAAAGAAATTACAACAAAGATCATAACAACATTTAGTTATAAATAATTAAAAAATTAAAGAAACATTTTTTTTAAAAATTAAATAAACCAAAAACAGAGTTATTTAAAAATAAAAATAAGTAAATATTATAATTAAAACTATAAGAAATAATAATTAATATGAATTATAGCCCTATTACGGTTCACAACACAACAGTAATTGCTGTCTTCAATGTGCAAATTGCTATTACGATAGACAACAAAGCTACTGAACACATTCCACTGTTGTCTGTCAACTATGCTGTGTCTTCAATACACTTACTATGCAATACAGCAGTTGTGCTTTATTGTCTTGTTATCTGCCAAATTTTGAAGGCAGCTAATTTGGTGTTGTGTTGAAGAAACGAAATAGATTAAAAAAGAAAATTTTATTTAAAATTGCGTTTTTCTTTATTAATTATGAAAATTTCACAGAAAATTGATAATACGTCTCCTTGTGAACAGAATTATATTGAATTTACCAATTGAATTCGAAATTGTTTGTTTGTTTCCTTTTTTATTTTGACAGTGACCAGTTCACAGTTGCATCGAAAAGTACTAATTAGATTACGTTTTTATAAATTTCTGCGATGCTACTTTTTTATTATTTTGGAATATTTATGATAGAAAGAAGTGCTATTTTATTTTATTAGTTAAGAAATGCCGGGAGAGGGGTTTTAAATTAAAAACAAGATGTATTTTAAATTTGCCACAATTCTTAAATTATAGTTATGCTATTGGCATCAGAGAACTGCACAAGCCTACTTTAAGTCTATTTCAAGTACTATCAAGAAATACAAGTTCAAACTAGCTTGACCTTGATAATTTTGAATCAAGTATAGCTTGTAATTGAAAATAAATAAGCCCACGACAGCTTGCGACTTGCAAGTATGCTAGCTTACAAGCGAACGGCACGAAGTTTCAAGTAAAGGAAAGCTTGATGCCTTCGGCAAAAAGCTTGAAAAGCTTAAAATTGAAGGCAAGTATCCAATTAAAGCAAGTATCCAATAAATTCAATGAGCTTGTTTAGAGAGAGAGCTTAAGCGTAATAGGACTTTAAAGGATTCTGTGGACTCCGTGGTTGGAAGTTTTAATGGTAACTTATTTCGAATATGATGTCAAACTTTAAAATTTAAGGTGGCGGATAGAGTTGCCACCTAGATTTTTTTTTATTTTTGCGAATTCTTGTAATTTTGAAATTCTGGCAACGGATTTGATTTCGATTATAATGTCACAGTTTTAAAATTTAAGATGGAGGTTAGGGTTGACACCTAAATTTTTACCACAGTATTGCCACCTTATAAAATGTATTTTTAAGAGTTTTAAACATCATTTATCAGTGTTAAGAGGTCGCTGATTTCGAATCTAAAGTCAGAATTTTAAAATTCAAGATGGTGGACACCTTAATTTTTTGTGTTTTTATGAATTCGGGGCTGACAAAAAAATGGTACACCAAAAATGGGTCGCTGAATCCGAATCCGTTGTCAAAATTTCAAAATTATAAAATTTTGAAATAATAGGGTTGCCGCGTAATAATATATTTGTTCATATGTCCTTTATTTGAGACTTCGTGCCGTTCGCTTGTAAGCTAGCATACTTGCAAGTCGCAAGTTGTCGTGGGCTTATTTATATTCAATTACAAGCTATACTTGATTCAGAATTATCAAGCTTAAGCTAGCTTGAACTTGTATTTCAAGCAAATACTTGAAATAGACTTCAAGTAGGCTTGTGCAGTTCTCGGCCAAAATGAGGGGAAAGCGGGATTTTTTTTCACCACCATTATAATCTTAGTAAAAAAATGCTTCCTTGTACTTAAAAACATTTTAAAATCCAGCTATTTCATTATACTAGATTTAATCCTATTTTTTGACGCCAGTTGAAATTAACGGGCTTAAATATGGGCTCAATATTTCCTTTTCATATCGCAAAAAAATTCTTATCAAGATATTACTTTTTGCTATTTAAAAAATACTTTTTAAAGAGTGCGTTTTTCTTTTCTCAGAAGCAACCCTGGACCAGTCAAGCAACGAATTCTACATACGTTCCACAATCAAACGTGACAAAAACGTATTGTTGTGAACCATGATAGCTCGAAACTGTTGTGTCTTCTTGACTGTTGTGTCTACTCGTAAGAAGACACAGCAGTTTATTGCTGTGAACCGTAATAAGCCTATTAGTTTAATGAATAATTATGATTAGATGAAACATACAGAAAGGAATAGGTTTAGAAGAAAAAAGCATTAAAAAGAAGATAGAAATATTAAAGAGAAGAGCTCATAGCAAGGATGCCATCCCGAGTAAAAATAGAGTAAAAATCCATAAATGCGACATCAAAAATCCATGTAAGCAAATTTATATAATATTTTAATTTAAAACTAACAGCTAATAAAATTAATCAGTTGAAGTTGTTAATAGTTGTTAAAAATATTTTGTATTTTTGTATTTTTTTTTTTCAAAGTTCGCAAAGTTCGCACCGTAATAAGCCTATTAGTTTAATGAATAATTATGATTAGATAAAACATACAGAAAGGAATAGATTTAGAAGAAAAAAGCATTACAAAGAAGATAGAAATATTAAAGAGAAGAGCTCATAGCAAGGATGCCATCCCGAGTAAAAATAGAGTAAAAATCCATAAATGCGACATCAAAAATCCATGTAAGCAAATTTATATAATATTTTAATTTAAAACTAACAGCTAATAAAATTAATCAGTTGAAGTTGTTAATAGTTGTTAAAAATATTTTGTATTTTTGTATTTTTTTTTTCAAAGTTCGCATTTGGGAGGAATTGCCATCCAGTTCCGATATTGTTTTGGTTAGGCTTTCCAAATGTGGCATCAAAAGAAATGAAAGGTTATGCTCAACTAGAAACCTAGACAGCAGCAGCTACTTTTGTTTTAATTTTATATCAATTGAGCATTGCTTGGCGAAGGAGGAGGACAACGAAACTGTGCACTTTAATGCCTCGGCTTACTTTTTATGGCTCTTGTGTACGCCTCGGCGTGTTTTTTTATTTTGATTAGCTCGACTTTGCCATGATGATCACAAATTTTGCAATAAAAGTGGGATCCATCAGGTTTTTTTGAACTTCCTACGAGTCAGCCAATGAATCCTTCATTGAGTTTCCACTTCACCTTATACTTTTGCTCGTACCGTTTTCTTTTTACTAACATAATCATTCAAAAAATAATTTTATTTCAAGTTAAGAATGAAAAATGGCTAGCTTTCTTTTTCTGCTTGACAAACGGAATGACAAAGAATCGTTGCTTACTTTGCTTACGTGTGCAATTTTTAGGGCTGCACATTTTTATATTTGCAAATGTTTATAACGTGAAGTTTTAACAAATTATGTAAACATATTTTTAACTGATAAGTACAGTTGTTTTTCATTGAAATAAATTTAGACATAAAATTTTGTAAAAAAAGTTAAATCTACGAAACTTCTGTGGACAATTCCCAAAATTCCGCAGATTTACGTTATGTTGCCATTGAAATTCGTAATTTCCGTGCAGTTGGCACCACCGGCTCATTGACTGAATGCTAAAAGGTGTTACTATTGGAAACTAATCTAATGCCAATGGGTAATGAATATCACAATCTGATTGCGCTCACGAAGAGCTATCTACTGGAGTTGGTAAAATTTTATCTAGGGATTTAGAAATTGAGGTTTCTACTTGAACTGCAAAAATAGAATTTTTCTTCGCCCACTCAGCTATTTGATTTAAATCATCTTTAATCCTAACACAAATATCCTCTAAGAAACCGATTGGTCTGGACATGTGCAACTGAAGGTTTGCAATCACACTTGCTGAAGATTTCGTTCGTAAACATAGTAAATAGCATTGGAAATTTCAATGAAAGCTTGCATGAAAATTTAAAAAAAACCGATCGATTTTTGCGACTTGGTTTTCTAAGAATTTTGTTGCTCTTTGCTAACTAAAATATGATATTTTTAGATCGTTAGGCCGCTTTCAAAGTGAAGGATTTTTGCTGATCCGAGCCGAAAAACACATTGGAGCAATAGAGAACGCAGGTCATGCATCTCTTTTGACCCAATGCGGTTTTACTTTCAATTCTGCTCGGCTTAGCAAAAAACGTTCACTATGAATGCGGCATTAGGCGGAAATCTTACCCATTACGCCACGTAGGCGTATTGCGTTTGGTTGTTGATTAGCTAACAAGTTAACTTTCTTTCCTTCAATTTAAAATGGCTGGCTATAAGCCAAAGCACACCACCTTGATGGCGGTATAAACATATGTAATTAGGCTAGGGCTACGCAAAGGAAGGCTATTCTTTAACACTGCTCCACAAATTTTGGAAAGCTTTCACCACAACGAATGGCGATAATATTTTCTATGAATGAGAAGAATGTTAGGCTCGTCACGGAGGCTGCTGTTTCTGCAGAACGAAGAAAAGGAATAGTACTTTCATATAAAAAACAAAAAATTAATTAAAATAAATAACAAGTAGATTCTTTTTGAAAAAAACCGTCAAATCTAGTTATAGCATTTGTCAAATGGGATGAAAAATTTCAGTTCTATGTTTTTATATCTATAGAATTGATTGATAAGCCTAATTTTCTTTTGAAATCAACCAAGAGTGGGTTTAAAGTACAAAAGATGCTCAAATATACACAAAAATGCAAAATTGGTTCATACCGAAAAAAAGTATACCAATCGAATGGATTTTGTATATACTATTTAATTTTTTTACCGGAATCGGGATTCAGATTTTTCCTATACAAATTTATAGAATCTAACATGTATGTCTTCTGTTTATTTGACTACAATAAAATGATTTTTTAAAAAAATAGTTTTGCTTTGATGTTAAAAAAATCTATAATTTTGTAAATTAAGACTTTTCTATAAACATATAGTATATATGATTAAAATTTTTACAATGAAAATTTCTATCAGATGGGAGGCTTAATTTTTGTCACCCAAAAAATTTTTTTTAGATATATGGCTTGAAACGTAAAATTTGTTAATAAAAACGAAAAATTTATTTTAACTACATTCTATCATAACATTCATATAACTAATACTATAGGCACGTTTTATATCTTAAAATTTTTAAAAAATAAAAGTTTTTACAAGCGTTTAAGTAATGTATTGCTCTCAACAGTGGATTTTTTTGAATTTTACCACTTATATGGAAAATTGGGGCTAATCGAAAAACATTTACAAAATTTAGATTCTACGGAAAATTTCACTTAAGAAAAGGCTATCGCCATTCGTTGTGGAAAACCTTGTTTGGTAGTGTTATTGGCGTATATTGGTATATTGTACCTTCCATGATCGCTGTATTGATGAGTGCTTTTGTAAGGCCTATCTTTTGAAGGATCCGAGTCTTTTGATATAGTTTCATATAAAGAAATTTTTAAAAGATTTTAGAAAAATATTCAAGGAACAGAAAATTTATAAAAAAAGCTAAATTAAAAAAAAAATATTTTATTTGTCCGAGAGGGGTATCTAACTCACGTCCCCATATTCTAACTCTTTACATATCAAATTAGGGAAACCGGGGGCGAACCTTTACATGGTAACATTTCTGACTGTCTCAACCTGGCGAGGCCAGCATAATTCTTGTGAAATCGCCTCAAGTCGACTCAAGTCGGGCAACGTCAAAACTGAAAACCGTTAGTTTGGCGGCTAATCTGAGCGGTGGGCCTCCCTCGGCTTAAAACAGGTTGTGCGTCGGGTTTGAAGCCCACCCGTAAAAATCCATTTCAATGAAAGCAAATAAGAATAGAAGAAAAATGATCCCCAAATCTGATGACGACTGCCGCAAACGAAAAACTGATAATGATTTGCAGATATGCACCTGGAATGTCCGAACACTTAATTAGGAAGGTGTCTCTATCCAACTGACTGAAATCTTGGAAAGATAGAAAGCTGATATCACTGCTATCCAAGAAATGCGATGGAAGGGACAGGGCTGCATTCGGCATGTACCCTGTGATATCTACTACAGCGGCCATGCGGAGAAGCACGAGTTTGGATGAGGATTTGTAGTTGGCAAGAGACAACGGCCCCACGTCCTGCGATTCACACCTGTGAACGAACGGCTTGCCATAAACCGCATCAAAGTAAAATTTTTTTATATAAGCCTTATATGTGCGCACGCTCCGACAAAAGACAAGGACGATGAGACCAAGGAAATTTTCTACGAGCGCCTTGAAAATGCTTACGAGCGCTGCCCCCGTCACGACGTAAAAATCGTGCTTGGTGACTTCAACGCTAAGGTGGGCAAGGAAAATATATTTGGTCCAACAGTCGGAAAGTTCAGCCTCCACGACAACACCTCCGATAACGGAATGAGGCTGATTGACTTCGCCGCAGCACGAAACATGGTCGTAAGTAGCACTAGGTTCAAGCATCTCAATATTCATAAAGCCACCTGGATGTCCCCTGATCAAAAAACCAAAAATCAAATTGATCACGTTTTGATCGACGGAAGGCACTCTTCCGCACTCGATGTACGCACTATCCATGGTGCAAACATTGACTCGGATCACTATCTTGTTGCAGCCAAGATCCGTACACGTCAGTGGTACGACCAGGAGTGTCGCGACGCCACTGCAGAGAAAGACGCCGCCTACAAAGCCACCCTGCAGTCGGTTGAAACGCGCGCTGCTAAAGAGCGATACAAGGAAAAGAGGAGGGAAGAGAGACGTATTTTCAGGCGGAAAAAAGAGAGGCAGAAAAGCGCGAGCTGGAGAAGATTGAGAGGTGTGGTGTTAATTACAACCAAATCGTTTGACGGTTGAAACTTTTCTGATTTATTCAATTTTACTTATTTGCAATGTTTACTAACTAACTCTATTTTACACACACACACACACACCGTGGCAAACAACCTTGGCACCGCACTGAACTCAGCTGAAGCTTAAGAAATCCGACTCCGCTAGCTTGATCAACGCCAGCTGAAGCACGTATTTAAAAATTGCTGCTGTCGTTAGTGCAGTGACCTGGCCGCTCGTGCTCATAGCTTGCCCAAACCGATGGCCCTGAACTCGGTTAGTTTCAATGACTGTGAAACTGTATCCGTTCCAGTGACCATGGGATTATGCAGCAGGTTTGGAGTTTATTGAACGTAACAATTCCTTCCCCTTTTTCTAAAGAGAAATATTAACTTTCGAAAAAAAAGGAATATTTCTCGATAGCTGCCGTTTAACAGCCCACGTGTGCGTGTGTGACCAAATTTTTTGTTTTTTTTTATATATAAATTTAAATGTATACATATTTTTTACATAATTAGTTCTAAGTTTATTTGTTAAGTTTAATTTTGAAGTTTGCTATAAAATTTGGATATGGCAGTTAATGATTATAATTACTCGAGAAAAAAATTTGGAAAAATATGATATAAAGTTAAAAATAAAAATGTGTAAGAGATATAATATTTGAGCTTAACTTGAAAAAATTTTCAAGCGAGTGTTTTTTTTTTATTTTATTGATAATTTATTTGTTTTTTCTCAAATATTTTCAATTATAATTTTTTCTTGTACCATAACAAATATTTTGTGTTTTTAATTTTAATTACGAATAATAATAATAATAATTAATGTTTTCTTGTACCATAACAAATATTTTGTGTTTTTAATTTTAATTACGAATAATAATAATAATAATTAATGTTTTCTTGTACTATAACAAATATTTTGTGTTTTTAATTTTAATTACGAATAATAATAATAATAATTAATGTTTTCTTGTACCATAACAGATATTTTGTGTTTTTAATTTTAATTACGAATAATAATAATAATAATTAATGTTTTCTTGTACCATAGCAAATATTTTGTGTTTTTTATTGATTTTCACTAATGTGTTTTTGTCCTTTCACAATTTTTTTAATCGGATATTCTACGGATTTAATGTTTAACTTTTTTTTTTTTTTTTTTTTTTTAATTTTGGTGCGAAAGCAAATTGTAATTATAAAAGGTATCGTATCCATTTTTGTCTTGCCGATTTTTGTGTTTTTTTTTTTTATGAACTTAAAGTACAAATACAATTGCATGTTTTTTTTCAATATACACTCAATACGTATGGGAGCTTAAACGTTGCTGAACTGGGTACAACACCAAAGATTGTAACGATTTTTCACATTTAATGCATATATTGTTTTCTAATGTTAATTGTTTTATAACTTTTTATTTTTTATTTTTATAAGGTTTCGCTCACTAATTGGAACGACGTTTTTGGCGTAAATGTCAGAGACCTTGCTAATGGCTTCCTTGGTTTAGGTGTTATTTTAGGATTACTGTCCATTTAAATTTAACATCCTTGCGTAGGAGATTGGTAAGTGGTTTCACTATTTTAGAAAATGCGGGTATAAATTTTCGGTAATAATGTGCAAGGCCCAGAAATGATTGAAGTTGACGTACCGTTTTCGGCGCGGGGAAATTTTGTACACTTTCTGTTTTCCTAGGATCTGGGAGTGCCCCCTTTTCTGAGCAGATATGTCCCAAATAAACTATTTCCTTACATAGGAGTTGACACTTCTCAGGCTGAAGTTTGAGGTTATTCTGCCTTAGTTTGGTAAAAACTTTCACTAGTTTGCTATTATGGTCCTCCAGATTTTTACCGTAGATGACTATGTCGTCCAAGTGCACGAAACATTCAAGGCCTTGTAAGCCGGTTAATACATAGTTCATCAACCGCTGGAACGTGGCTGGTGCTCCTTTTAATCCAAAGGGCATACGTTTAAATTCGTAATGCCCATAGTTTGTGCTGAATGCCGTTTTGGACCGATCTCTCGGGTGAACTTGTACTTGGTGATAGCCACTGGCTAAATCCAGTGTCGTAAAATAACGCGAATGACCTAACTGATCCAATATATCCTCAATTCGAGGTAGGGGATAAGCGTCGCCAATAGTTTTTTCGTTTAGTTTACGGAAATCTACTACGACTCGCCATCGTTTTTCTCCATCTGGTCCTGCTTTTTTAGGAACTACTAGAAGGGGTGAGTTCCAAGGGCTTTTGCTTGGTTGTACTATATTGTCAGCTAACATTTCTTGAAGTTGGTCATTTATTATCTGTTTTTGTGTCTCGGGTAACCTATACATCTTCTGGTTTATTGGTGCTTGGTCTTGACAGATTGGTATTTCGTGTGATATAGCCCGAGTATACGTTAGTTTGTCACCTTTTAGGTGGAATAGGTCATTAAATTCGCGGCAAAGATCTAATATTGATTTTTTTTTCCTCTTCATTTAAGGTGTCTCCTATTTTAATTTCCTTGACGAGTTCGGTTATTCGCGAATTAATATCATTTGAATCTATTTTGTTTGAAACAATTTTTTTGATGCAATTTATATCAGTGTCGTTCTCATCACTTACTTTTAATCTTTCATTTGATGTATAATTATTTGTAATTTCTTTTACTATTGGAACTCTTTTATATCCCCGTGCAGACGCCAGTTTTAAAGTAAGTTTAGCAAGCCTTACTGTATTATTTGTGGTATTTGTGGTAGGACGCCTACTAAAGGCCTTTTATTTCCTATGGGTAGTATACAATTTGATAAAAATACCCCTTCTGAAAGTTCCTGTGATAGACAGATCATTTCTTCTTTGAGCTGTATCGGTAGCTCAATAATCTTATGACATCTTTCCGGTATGAGTGCGTATATATTAAAAGCAATTGAGAGTTCCTTGATTTCCGATTCATTGCTTTTATTACCTATTTTATTTTTATTGTAGCCTTGGTATATGCAGCCAGCTTCCTGTAAAGAAGAAGCCTTAAAGACATTACAGGTGGTTTTTATTACCTCTTCGGGTTCCACTTTGTAAGTATAATGCCCTAGTTCGATTGCCCTTTGGTAGAGTAATTGTGTATTACTCGCAATCATAGGTACGCAAAACTCTTCTGTGATTGATTCTGTACGAGTGAACTTGAACTGCTTTAAAGAAGTTTTTGTGGGATTTTTCTCTTCTTGTATATTAGGTTTTTTACTAATGTTATTATGTCTATTTTCCATGGGTATTTGCAGTTCTTCACTATTAAACTCTGTACGTGGAAATATCAGTCGATCATTCGGTCCATCCACATTACAGTGTTTGGAAAGAAAATCATTTCCTAATAGACCATCGTCTGACATACCATTTATACCGTTTATCACCTGAAAAGTGCAATGGTAATTTTTTCTGGAGTTTATAGTTATATTTGCCTGGCAGTTCCCTAGGGTCGTGCCTCTGCCAAAAGCTGTTTGTAGAGTGCATTTATTAATTTCTTCTATTTTTGTGTTTTCTTTTATACTGCTTTTCTTAATTACACTAACCTCCGCACCCGTGTCCACTATTAGACTTAATGTGTCTGGATTTGCGATATCAACAGGCACCCTAATGGTGGGTACAGATGTAGGTGGTTGCGGTTCCCCTTTTTTACATATGTTATTTTTTACTGTCGAGTCGGGGAGTTGTGACTCGACTGCAACTCGTTTCCCTGATTCATAGCTTCCCAGCGCTGTTTTTGTTGACACTCTGACACTATGTGGCCATTTCGTCCACAAAAATCACAACTTATGCGTACATTATATACTCGTGGATTACTTGAAGTTCTTGTAGAGTTGTTGTTGCGAAAGTTTCCCGTGTTTACATTTTGTGTACTTTCAGTGTTATATCTAGTGTTATTACTTGGTGTTCTTCCATTATAGTGCCCATCATTTCTGTATTGTTCATTTCTTATGTTTCGACTCGGTGTGTGGTTCAAACGTCTACAGTCCCTTATATCGTGGTTGTATATTTTGCAATTACAGCAAAATGGTGTATTTTTTCGTGTAAAACATTCGGTATAGGTATGTCCTTTTTTATGACAAAAACTGCAAGTTATTTTTGTGGCTAAAGCTTCTTCGTTTCTAGCTGTCCTAGGTCGTAAAGGCATGTCTTGTCTAAATTGTTGTTTATTCTGGTAGGTAGCTGGTTGTTGAGGGTATTCATAATATGAATTATAATTGGATTTAATGCGAGTCTCTGGCTGAAAATTCATGGGAGGCATTAATGTGGTTGACGTTGTTTGTCGCAATGTGTATATATTATTTATATTTGGATTTGTTAGGTGTATTTGAATGGGTGTGTTATATGAGTATGGGGGAAAACCCTGCGCTGTCTGAATAGGTAAGGCCGTTTGTTGTAATTTTTCCATATCTAGTGCTTTACGTACTAATAAGTCTAAAGGCTCATCCTTTATTGTTAGTAAATACTGGCTTAAGTAGGGATTCGTGACTGAGCTTTTTAGAGAGTTCTTTGCAAAATCCTCTAATTGCATTATCACGGGTGCGACTGTTGCACCATATTTTAGTCACGCCGCTTCCTTACATAGCTGCAACAAGTTACTTATTCTCGCCGTATAGGCTATGAGTGTTTCATTCGGATATTGCCTTAAGGATAATAGTCTGTTTACTAATTCTTGGTATGTTTCTCTAGGAAGATACGTTCGATTTAGCAAATTTTCTATATCCTGAAAGGAAGTGGGTGGGTTTGAGGCCACTAATTGGTAAGCCTCCCCTCGTAATCTTGTTGGTATTATATTTAAAAACGCTTGCTGTTCTCTTTCTTCTAGACAGTTCAGTACTTTTCGCGAGCAACCTAAAAAAATTTGTAGTTCACCTACTACCAAGGGGTTTTGGTCACCAGAAAATATGGGAACCAATTGAGCCGTGATCTTAGCAATTTTTGCGTAATCAATCGACATTTTTTTCTTATTTGTGGTGTTTTGTCGTTCCGAACTGATTAGGTCTTGTTCCGACTTAGAGAGCGAAACACTTATCGAATTTAAATTAACGCTTGAGTTGTTATCTATTTCCGTACAATTATTATATAAACTAAAGCTATCTTTACTTATTTTGAAAGAATGTGAGTGGGTTTGAAATTTTACCAGTTCTTGTTTAAATTTTTTTGAATCTTCTTAAAATTTTTGTATTTGCTCTAATCGTAGCTCGTTAGTTTCGGTTAGTTTTTTGTCTAACCGATCGCAAGTTACCGTGGATAATTTCTCGCCCCCTTGCACTCTTTCAACTTGTTGTCTTAAATATGATTTTAAATTTAAGGCAGAGTCGTCGCGTACCTTTCCGCTTCTGAGCCGTTTAGGTGACCTTGGTGTGGAGCTTTGCATTTAGTTGTTTAGTTGTTTCGTCTGGGCCTCAATCGCTTTATTGGAATATTTTGTGACTGATGATGGTATATTTTTGCTCTGATGTTTCTGTTGCTGCTGTACTTTGTTGTTGTGTTAAGAATTTTTGTTTTTGGTTTTTGAATTTTCTCTGTTTGAATTTTTTTTTTGATTTTTACTTGCTGTTTCTTCTCTGTTTGAATTTTTTTTTTTTCAATTTTTGTTTATGCTTTTTAGGTACAATTGTTTTATTATTGTTATTGTGTGTTTGTTTGTTAGTTAGAAATATTTAGTGTTTGCAATCACTCACAATTCACAATTTGATTTGATTTTTACTTGCTGTTTCTTCTCTGTTTGAATTGCTAAATATTTCTGCTAAGTCTATTTAAATATCACGTTAAATTTTTTATAATAATTTTCTTTTGGGTCCGACAGACCGGCTGCGCCAATTGTTAATTAAAACCAAATCGTTTGACGGTTGAAACTTTTCTGATTTATTCAATTTTACTTATTTGCAATATTTACTAACTAACTCTATTTTACACACACACACACACACACACCGTGGCAAACAACCTTGGCACCGCACTGAACTCAGCTGAAGCTTAAGAAATCCGACTCCGCTAGCTTGATCAACGCCAGCTGAAGCACGTATTTAAAAATTGCTGCTGTCGTTAGTGCAGTGACCTGGCCGCTCGTGCTCATAGCTTGCCCAAACCGATGGCCCTGAACTCGGTTAGTTTCAATGACTGTGAAACTGTATCCGTTCCAGTGACCATGGGATTATGCAGCAGGTTTGGAGTTTATTGAACGTAACAGTGGTGACAGGAATGAGGACCAAAAATTTTTCGAAAAAATAAGACGCCTTGCCGATGGTTTTAAGACCGGGGCCTCTTCCTGCAAGGATGAAAACGGGAATCTAGTGACAGATGTCCAGAGTACACTGACGTTATGGAGGAAACACTTATATAAGCTTCTAAATGGCGACGCTGACAACAATCCCGCCAATAGAGATGATATCCCGGAGACCTGAATTACGGATCACAGCGTCGAGGTTCTGCTGCCCTATGATGAAGTTCTGACAGCTATAGCTCGGCTTAAAAATAACAAAGCTGCATGAGCTGATGGCTTACCTGCTGAGCTGTTTAAGAACGGAGGCGAAGCTCTACTTAAATGCATTCACGAGCTTCTATGCAGAATATGGTCGGAAGAATGCATTCCGAACGATTGGAATCTCAGTGTGCTCTGCCCAATCCACAAGAAAGGCGATCCCAATATCTGTGCCAATTACCGTGGGATAACCCTTCTTAATATCGCATATAAGGTCCTGTCGAGAGTTTTATGTGAAAGATTGAAGCCCATTGTAAACGAACTGATCGGGTCTTATCAGTGTGGCTTCAGACCTGGAAAGTCCACCATCGACCAGATTTTCACGCTACGACAAGTCTTGGAGAAACCTCAAGAAAACAAGTCGACACTCACCATCTTTTTGTCGACTGCAAGGCCGCCTTTGACAGCCCAATAAGGAAGGACCTGTACTCCACCATGTCTAAGTTTGGTATTCCTGCAAAACTCATACGACTTCGCAGGATGACACTGAGCAACACCAGCAGCGTAATTAAAATCGGAAGGACCTCTCCCCACCATTTGTTACCAAACGAGGTTTCAGACAAGATGATTCCTTATCGTGCGACTTTTTCAACCTAATGATGGAAAAGATCATACGAGCTGCTGATCTGAGACGTAGTGGCACAATATTCTACAAGAGTGTTATGCTGCTTGCGTTTGCTGATGACATCAATATCATTGGCCATAATACGCGCGAAGTCAGTGCAGCATTTTCCACATAAGAAAGAGAGTCAACGACCGCATCTTCGTTGGAAAGACCAAGTAGAGGACAACCTGACAAAGCTTGGAATTTCCAACTGGCAACAGCAAGCGAAAGACAGAAATGGCTGGCCCAAATTCTTAGATGAGGCCAAGACCGTCATACGGTTGTAGCGCCAATTAAGTAAGTAAGTAAGTACATATAAAACTATATGAAAATATTTATATGGAAAATTCTCAATTTATTCTTTTATTTTTGTATGAAGAAATTTTAAAAAATACATATTTTTAGGCAAATTTAAAATAAGCAAAAAATTTGTAAAAAAAATCGAAATTTAAAAAAATGACAAACTAGAGCTGGGTATCAAGCCCACTAACCCGAATGCTTGCTTGCATTTGTAATGATGCAAAGTAAGGTAACTTTGTTAACAACTGGGATAGATAAGCGGATAAGATGTCGGACCAGTACACGAGAGGACGTAATTCAAATCGATTTTTAATATACTTTTAAAATATACAGAAAATTAACATTATGTTGATTTCTTATTTGATTTTTATTTAGGTCGATAAAACGATTAAGTATAATTAAATTTATTCACATATCACTTTTATGCTATACACGAGCAGGTTTCATTGAACTGGGTGAAAATTATCACTAAATGCTTTATTGATTTTTGGTGAAGATTTCAATTGGGATTTAACACATGAATGTTCACATGCATACTTAAACAGTTTCTATTCGCAACATTTAATTTACGAACGATAAACGATGGGGTTAACTACTGATGCATCTATAATATACGTTTACTATTTCAGTTATCATAACTAATAGATCTGGTCGAGAACATTACTAAACCTTTTCTGGAATTGTTCATACACTCCAAAATTTAAAACCCGTTTTTTAGGTACTTGACGCATGAAACGATCAATAACTGAGCAATTTTCAACTGTTTTTCTTCAATTTTTCCTACTTTTCGCCATCAATTTGAAGGTAAAAAAATTATTTTTTATACAACACTTTTTTTTGATTACGTAAAAACTACTGATTCAATTGATAAATTTTGTCCTACAAAAAATGTAGAAATGTAGGATTGTCCTTAATTTTATTAGCTGTATTAACCAAATTCGTTCAATTTTTTCAAGATATCGTGACATAATCTCCAAAAAAGTGTAAACTTCACGAAATAGGAAATTCACTTTTATATGACAAGTGATAGGTACTATAACAAAGCCATCCACTCTCAATTTCAGATCTTAAAGTTAAACCGTTCTTAACCCATTAACCGCGGCTCCCAAATGCTTCGAGTATTTTTAAAAAATTTCATGTTCTTTTTTATATTGATCACATCAAATTTCAACTTTGTATCTTTCACTGTAGTCGAGATATAAGTTGGATATAAAAATACCCAACCGTTGTTAATGTGTTCTAAATGGGCACAAATTTCTTCTGCCAACAGCACAGTTATATATCAGGAATTTTCTATCAATAGCAGGTATAGTTGGTAAGTTGGCTAAGAGATCTTTTACATTTTTGTAAAATATAACATTTTATACAAATGATAATAACACAAATTTTTCTGACTTTTAATGTTAAACACTTTTGACTTTGAAAATGTAGTAGTTAACCTTAAAAATTCTTGACACACTCCAAAAAAATGTATAGCTCTATGTTTTCTTAAAGCATCAAACAAAAAATTAAACACTTAGCTATTCCCAATCCTGAGATATGATTTATTCTGCAGAAGCTTTTTCATGGGTAAAAAAATAACCAACCGCGGTTAATGGGTTAAGTTATACTCATCACAAAAATCGGGTTTATATGTACCTACTGTTTATGCTGACAGAACTAGAAGATTGCTTCTCCTGTAAAATTTGGTTTTACTCGCATAAACTTTAAAGTGGCGATTATGGCTCGATATGTTGAAATGTGTTTGGTCCATTTAGAAATTTAATCAAAATATTTTCTTTTAGACTTTTTCAGCTTAAACATAAAATTATTGAGACCACCACCCAGGGGCGAAACTAACGGGGGTTAATGAGGGTAAGCTACCCTCTCCCCCTAATTTTTTGAAGAGTCGGCCAAATTGTTATTTTATTGCTGATATTTGTGTAAACTTAATTTATTATAATTTATACAATAAGTATTAATTTATTTCTGATAAATAATTCATATAATATATAATAATTTATTTCAAATAAATATACATCACAAAACTGAACTATTAGAACTTATACTATAATAACAAACATAAATTGAATATTTTGGCTATAAAAATTTCACTTTCTCAAAAGCGTTAGGAAACCAATGGTTAAATGATTTATCAGCCAAATGTGCTTAGCATTGTGTGAAAAGAATACATTGCAACTGATGAAGCCATCTTTTATCTCTTAAATAAATAAAACAACATGGAACAAAAGGAAAGAAATTCAATCCGCTTATTTGTTAGTAGATTTAAAATAGGTAATATTCAAGTGAAGCACATTTTTTGTTAAATGTTCATGACCCAGTTACATCAATTAAGGGCCAACATAATAATAGTTGGTCTAAAATAGTTTTCTCGCTGAGTTTTTTCAAGAATTTCAAATGAAGAAATAATTTCTTATAACATATTTTTTTGTTACCTAGTAACTCTCGGACTATGTCAATAACTGTTTTGTTGACGTTCTGTATCAAAACTAACAAAATAACAAAGATTTTTACTTACATAGCTTCAGTGTCAAAATTAACACAGCGCTGTCTTAGCTGTCAAATCGCTCATATTAGGCATAAAATGTGCCATGAAATATATTCTTACTCATGGCTCTTTCATGAGGCGGTTCCATCTTCGTGCACGATTAATATTTAAATTTTGTTACAAAAAAGTGATGCGGGAATTTAGTCTAGAAAGAAGCGTGTTTTTTTGTGTAGCGAAATGTAGATGAAAGTAATAACTTTCATTCATATACTGGGTGTTTCACGATGACGCAGACGATGACAGCCATGACAACAGCATAATCTGACGTTGCTGTATTGTCTATTATAACTGTCACAAGAAAAAAAAATGATTAAAATAAAAGAGTTATAGCCTGAAGCTTTAAGACGTAGCATCGAACGAAACGCCACAGATAACTGCAGTCTGTGTTCGTTGGTTCGCTGACTGTCGCATCTAGATATAACACAATAAATTATATCAGTATCTTGATACAAATAGTAACAATAACAAAAACCACAACAAATACAATAGTAATAATAGTTATTTTCGTGACAGAAAAAAGATTAAATAAAAGCTAAGACAGAGTTAGTGACATGAAGCGGGTGCTTTTGGTACAGTGCACGATTGCGCAGAAACAAATTGAGCGATACCGTGCAAAAAAAGACAATTTTTTGCTACGGTTAATGATTAGTTGAAAGAATGAGTGTGTATTAAGTAGAGAGAGCACGCGATAATAGAGAGAGAAATAGTGCCCTCCGCAGAAAAAAAAATCTAAGGTTTTTCTCGAAAAACAAACAAATGGGAATTATTTAAATTTGTCATAGTTGCAATGCAAAAAAACAATACTTAGTTATTATGATTTTTTTTTTATATTTCAGCTACTTAATCAGAGAAAAAAGTCATGATGCAAAAACCAATTAAATACAATTTCACTCAAACTTTTGTCATGTCATTTTTATGCTTGCAAAAAAAATCTTACTTAGTTTCATTGTACTTAATTATTTTGTTTTTCTATGTTTTTTTTTGTGCCCAACACGTTACACATGACGTTAACGTTACTTTAATTGACAGTTTTACACTTTTTGATTTTATTTACTTTATATGCTTCAAACGCAGTCAGCCGAGTTTGTTTGCTAAGTCTTTCGTTCTGGAGCACACTTTGCTGCTTTAACAGAAAAATCTTTGCAGCAATTCTGAGAAGCGCAAAACTTCATAAAGCTTTTTTTATTAGTTAAAACAAAAGCTAAGAGTTTTAAAATGGATTTGTAACAATAAGCTTAATAGTTCTAGTAAAATTTTATTAATGCAAGTGAATAAATTTCTTTCTTTATGGGGCATTGAACTAAATTTTTTTTCTAAATGTATATTTGAAATAGACATATTAATGTTAAATAGGATTTTCCGAACGTCAACATTATTTTTTTACGAATTCACGAGACATTGTTTCCTACTAAAATGACAAAAACATTTAAATTTTTCGATTTAGAAAAAAATGTTTAATGATGTCGCAAAATAACCACAATTTTTTGATGGAAAAAAATTTAATGAACTCAGACCTATCAAAGATGTAGTTTAAATCTAATAATTAAAAAAAAACATAAATTAAAAAAATTCTACCTGAAAAAGTACACAAAACTCTTACTTTACGCTTGTGGTTCAGTAAGAAGGAGAAAATATCATTATTCTTTTTTGAAATCATGTAAAAAAGTAACATTAATTATTCATTTCTCAAAGGTTAATTTATAAGCAATTGCTTCCTACAAATTTGATAAAAGAATTTTCTTTTCGTCTTTTTTGCAAATTATAAAAAAACTACAATTTACAAAAAAAAATGTCTACCCGAAAACGTGCTCAAAACTATTACTATGCGCAAAACCTTCGCATATGGCCCAGTGGGATAACTTTAGAAAACAGAATTAAAAACCATAAAGCCGGTTTTGAAGAAATTAAAATACAAAACTAGGCCTGTGCGAGCAGTTTGATCTTCGGGTAACTCGGTACGATTCGAGTCGAGTAACGGGAATCGAAACTCGTAACGAAAATCTCGATTTTTCGAGTATCTTGGTTTTCGATTAATTCGATGGTTTTCGAGTATTTTGTTTTTTTGTTAGTTTTCGTTAATGCTGTTGGTCTCAATCAGTGTTCTGACATATTACATCTGAAAGTTATATGTTACTTATTACATTTTACCGACTTTTAAATGTAATAATATTTTATTGCATATTACTTTAAAATGAGAGTATTCAGTTACTTATTACTATTACTTTTTGAATAAAATTGTAACAAATAGAATAATACTTTACAAAAAACCGAGACAGTTTTTTTATATTATTGAATTAGCTTTTATTATTATATAAAGTAACTAGCTAAAAAGTAATTACTTTACTAGCTGTTATTACTTCTGCTGAAAGTAATTGGGGATGAAGAAATAATATTGCATAGCATATTATATTAATTTGCGTTAATCACAACACTGATCTCAATGAAAATGGGTGCTTGCAATCATCAGTGGAAACACCCAGTAGAAAATAAAACAGCAAGGATTTTCAGCATAGATGGGCATTTTGCATTACCATTAATTTTCCATTACCATTAACCACCTAGTGGTAATGCAACATAAATTTCCATTACCACTAATCACCTAGTGGTAAAATAAATTTGCAATACTTCAAATTCAATGGTATTTGAAAACAATTTGCATTACCACTAAATTTTTTATGGTAATGGAAAATTTTAATGTTAATGCAAAAAATTTGCATTACCACTAAATTTTAGATGGTAATGGAAGAAATTTACATTACCACTAAAATTGCAAAAAAACATCACCAATCTGTCGCAAAGACAAGACAAGATTACTATCAAAATTTGTTTTTGATTTCACAGTTGCTTCCTCAGTCAATAATTTTTTCATTATCGTTATATATTATTTATTTTTGTTACCCTTTCAATTATTTTTACTTAATCAGCAAATTTTAAATTAAAAAGAAACCACGTCACTAACAAAATTTTATACTTGAAAAATTTTGTACTGGTAGAAATTTTTTGAAATTTTAGTGGTAGTTTAAATTTCTTCCATTATAACGGTAATTACCATTTAAAATTTAGTGGTAATGCAAATTTTGTTAGCATTAACATTTAAATTTCCATTACCATTATAAATTTAGTGGTAATGCAAATTTTTTGCATTAACACTAGGTAGGAGGTTAGTAGTAATGATATTTCTTAATGCACTAATAATTCAATGCATTATGCCCATATTTGATTTTTAGCATATATCTGAGCGAATCGGTAGTATTATATTGTAATGTACTGAAGCGGTGTTTTTGTTATAAGCATTGATTTGTCAAATTATAAAGATAATATGGCAATAACACAGCCAAACTTTCAGGCTCAGGGGATCAAACTAAATATGTATACTATATGGGCATTTCCCTAGTGGCGCACGTAATGGTCGTATGCCTTTAATGTTACTAAAAATGAAGAAAGCAAGGAAAATTTAAACTTTTTGTCCTGTTTGGATTTTTGGATACTACTCTAATATCACAGTGCGACGAAAAAAGAAAAACTTAAAATTATAAGAACCATTCTAAAAAATTCTAAAGAAGGACATTTTGAGAGTCAATGGCACTTAATCTGACCTCTTACTGTCGTCACAACTTTTTTAATTGATTTTTAAAATTTATGTGTTCAAATTTTGAAGCGCCGACATTCATTAATGTTTTACAGCCATTTGCCTTATTAGAAATGGAAAACAACATCAACTTATACTGAGTAGAATTTAACTTAGAATATGATTTCACGAAACTAAATTGCACTTAAAAGTACCTTTCCGTTGAAACCAATAACATAGACTTGCATTTTTGGTGTATCTTGAACCCCTTTTCATGCATGGATTTCGATATTGCATGTTTTGGGAATACGTTTCCATTTCCTATTGGGTAAAAATGCTTAGAACACTCTTGTGTCATGACCAGGGCTCAGATTTTGATGACCTAAAAAACTACATAAAATGACCTAAAAAAATGACAAAAATTACCTAAAAACTGCACAAAATGACCTGAAAAACGCAAACAATTAAATAAAAGTAAGCAAAAAGTAAAGCTGTACAAATAATACATTACTAAACTTAAAATTTATTTAATATAATTTTCATACATAGCGTTACAGTATATTAAGTTACATTTTAAAGTTATTAAATTGAAAAGAACGTCGATTGTCTGGCAAAATGTTTTTGTAAACAGAAAAACTTCTTTCTACTTCTGCACTGACGAGAGGAACAGGTATTTAAAAGACTATTTGTCATCGGATGTTAGTTCCTCTTCCAATTTCATAGCATTTAAATTTAACCCCCTAATCATAAATTTCATTAATAGAGCATAAAAATAGAGTTAATAAAAACTAGAATATCCTGAATATCTAACACTCGTTTCATCTTTCTACATACTCTTTCATCAGTTTCACCACGCTTAGATTTTGATTGTGTTTTTGATTGAAGGGACTACTGTTAAAGGAATATGTTAAAAATTGGCATTTTTACATTTTTTAGTATGATTAAAAACAAAAAAAAGGAAAAAAATTCTTTTAAATTACACTAAAATGACCTAAAAAAACAGTAAATGTTCTGAAAATTAAAAAATGTCCAAAAATGATAATAATATAATTTAAAAATCGTTAAAAATGACCAAAAAATTAAGGTGCCTCGATTTCCATTAGAGAAAAGTTCCATTTGTACCCCTCTAAAAATTAACCTTGGTCTATTTTATAACGATTCCCAAAATATTTTGGCTGTTACGAATCGTCAGAGATCTGTAACGAATCACATTTTTGAACCAATGAACCACCTACTCAAAAATTAATATGAATAAGTATAAGTAGTTTCCAAAGTAGTACTCATTTGTTATAGATTCGAAAAAAGTGAATCACACTTTTGAATCATGAGCCACTTACGCAAAAATGAGTATGAATAAGTGTAAGTAGTTTCTTAAGTAGTACTCATATGTGATTGATTCAAAACAAAGTGAATCAAATAAGTATAGAATGAATTAAATGTTAAGGGCTGCCACCTAATAATATATATTTCCAGAATTTTAACCATCATTTCACAGTGTTAGGGAATTGTTGATTTCGAATCTGAATTCAGACTTTTAAAATTCAATATGGTGAAAAGGGTTGCCACCTTAATTTTTTATTTTTACGAATTCGGTGCTGGCGCTGGAACATTAGATAAAAATGGGTCGCTGAATCCGAATCCGTTGTCAGAATTTCAAAATTATTTAATTTTTTATAATAGGGCTGCCACCTAATTATATGTATTTTTAAGAATTTCAAACATAATTTAACAGTGTTAGTAATAGGAAGCCACCCTGTTATAAAAAAATTACATAATTTTGAAATTCTGTCAACGGATTCGGATTCAGCGACCCATTTTTACCTAGTGTTCACGCCAGCATTGAATTCGAATAAATAAAAAAAGGTGGCAACCCTATCCACCATTTTGAATTTTAAAATTCTTATTTCAGATTCAAAATCAGCGATCCACTAAAACTGTTAAATTATGTTTAAAACTGCTACATATACATATTATTAGGTGGAAACCCTATTATACAAAAACTACATAATTTTGATATTACTCATCCACCTTCAGCGACCAATTTTAGAGTAACTCCCTGAGATATTTCACTGAATTACCGCTTACACGTGATTTTTCTGACTGATGGCCACTGCAAGCATTTATAACTACTTTCCTTCTGCCAACTATTTTGTGATGTTGAGTCGATCTGTGTGCATCAAAGTGTTATCAAATATTTTAGTTATTTATTAATTTAATTTTAATGGAGTGTGATAATGAAAACATTGCTGATCTTTTAGGATTGAAACTGAACACTCTGGTAAATCGATATGCCAGAAGTTTAAGATACAATAAAAGTACTTTTATGCTGAACTAACTACCTTATGAATTATTTGCCACTAGGCAGTAGACAAGTTAAAGTTTGCAACCGTTTGACTGACTGATGCAGGTTTTAGGCTCACTGAAAATTTGACTGATACGATGAATTGTAAAAAGTTCATTTTCGCTCTCGCGGAGAGTTTATTTTATTTTTAGCTGGGAAAACAACAACAAATTTGACTTATCACTGACTTTGACTGACGTGTAAATTAAGACTTTGTTTTGAATCAATCACATATGAGTACTACTTTGGAAACTACTTATACTTATTGATACTCATTTTTGAGTAAGTGGCTCATGATTCCAAAATGTGATTCATTTCAAATCTTTGAGTTGTGAACGAATAGTACTCGAGTACTACTTATTTTTAAGTATTCGTTGCAGATCCCTGGTTACAATACCCGCCAGTGAGCTAAAACATTTTGCAAAAACCTAAAAAAAGAATAGTTTAAAAAAAAAATAAACTGTCATATATGATGTTAAAATATATGCTGTTAAAAAAGAATCAAAAAAAGTTTCTAAAAGTAGTCGGATTATTGTTTCTTAATTACTTTTTATTCTTTTTGATTATTTTCGTAATTCCAAGTAGTCGTTATTATTTTTTGATTATTTGTAATCGAAATCAATTACTTATCAAAAACATCTTCAAGGATTTTATAATGATTATAATTATTATTAAAATAAAATCTAATTGTTTATTAATCGTAATCGCTATTTAAGAGTTATGTTTGTATATAGTTTTTTGTATAAATATCAAACTTTTACAATTAATGTAATAAACATAATTTATAAAAAATATAAAAATAACACAAAATATAACAGACTGAAGTACTGAAATGTACATATGTTCCTTTTTGAGGCAGGAGAAGGTTGTCTAAAATTGTTATCTTCTTTTTCTTCTTAAACTTTCAAAAGTATAGTTTTTGAGAATTTACTGTTAAATTTTTGTAAGGATACAGACGTTATCTCCGCTTCTACAGCCGTTTTAGCAGGTATCGAGCGCACAGCAAAAATAGCATACTCACTCTATTTACACTCATTTATTTCAAAACTACTTTTTTTCGGAAATTTATGTAGCGAAAACAAAAGCTATTCAGCCAAATCATCTGAAATTTTAATATGTTATTCACATCAGTGATTTTCGCTATCAAAATTTCAAAAAATCGTCAATTTTACACTGAATAACCAGTAAAAATCCTGTCTTGGGACTTAAATTTAAAAAGCGCGTCATAATCAAAAACTTTTATTGCAATATATCTTTAAAGTTTAAATATTATTGTTCGTTTTAACTTTAAAAAAAATAAATTCTTAAAATATTTAAAATATTCAAGCACTAGGTCTTAACATTATTATTTATTATTTTATATATGTACATGCTTTGTTTCTGACTATTACATTTTAACAAAGCTACTTGTTTGGCTTCAAATTAAATAAATAGAATTGTTATGAAATTTAAAAAATTGGGTTTCAGTACTGTTATATGTGAATAATTTTTTTCGGAAGTGGACCTTTTCATGGATACTTTTTTTTTAGAATCGTCGCGGCAACACTGATCTGAGGAGAAGTCACGTACACAATAAATGAGTTTCACCAAAGCACATAAAAATGGAAAAAACATATGTTTTGACGTCACAAAATTTAAGTTTCCTATCTCTTTATCTCTGGTAAAAACTAAGAAAATAACACTGAACGCACCCAATCTTTAGCAAAAAGATGGCAACATTTAAGTCACTCAGAGAAAGATCCGCCAGCCGTCAGAGAAAAATTAGGATAGATTCTATTCTGGCGTTTTCCCGTCGCGCATTTCTACGGCGGTTTCATTTTTGGCGGCTGAATGTATTTTCATGTATTTTGTTGCACGGCGAATCCGACAACCGACATCCGCTTTGGTTCTGTTCGGGCTCTGAGTAGGAAAATACTCGAAAATGTACGAGTAACTCGAAAATATCACGAGTTTCTTGATAATTTCGAGTTAATTGAAACATTGAGTTACAAGGCCAAAACATAAAATGTTGTTTTTGAAGTGAATGGATAATGTTTTAAATATCCGAAAATTGACTAGGATATGAATAATATGTATGAAATTTTAATACGATTCTGTAAATATAATGAACGTATTTTTTAAATTTTTTTAAGAGATACAGCATCGACAATTCAGTTTTTTCGATAATTCCTAAACATAAGCATAAACATAACATGTCACATAACAACGAATGTGACATTATGAAATTGGGGAAAAAAATGAGAAATTGAAGCTTCAAAATCTCATCGCCCCGATGGTGCAATGCGTCAACGCGCTTGCACGGGCAATCACAAAGATTTCTGATGACGCGTTTAGCACCGCAGAAATTGTACAATAAAATCAATTTGCTAGTGGTTTTTTTTTTTCCTTTCATATTGAAAAAAACTTTGTTGTTGTTGTTGTTTCTTTGATAAATTCGTTAGAACAATTAATTGTTCTAACTTTGACCTTAAGCTCGATAAACGATTTTAAACTGTCAAACAACTAGAATTTGTATTTAAAATCAAGTATGATTTAAACTATCAAACATTTAGAATTTGTATTTAAATCATATAAAGTCAACATTCCTAAAAACTTCATTTGATGCTTCTCTGAAACAAGTTAAAAATTTTAAAAACTTTAATAGAAATTCCTTTTGATAAAACAACCATCTTCATTTAACGTTAGCCCATCTACTACAATTTCCTTTTCACAAAAGATCTTCTTTTAAAATAAGTTGTTTTGTCAAATGAAAAATTAAAGAAAAACTGCGTTCTTATTTTACGCAAGTTAATTCTTATTGCGCCTTTTCTGTGCATACAAAAATCTTGTTCCGATACAAGTTCTTTTGTGGAAACACAAAAATCAAACAAAGTGTTATTTTATTTCGGTAGAAGCAGTTTTGTTAAATGCAATTTTCGTAACACATACGACTATCAATGATACTTCTTGCTGAACTATTGAATGGACTCGCATTATTGCATATTCATAGAGAGATTAAATTAAATATTAACGAATCGAATAAACGAGTTATCGATAGCTTTGCCGCAAAAAAAGAAGCGCTATGATGATTTTGTCCTAAAATTTTTTTTTATATCTACTATTACTCACCAATATACATTTTGTAATGTTCGTTTCCTATTCATAATGTACAATATTATAGTCGTACCACCAGAAATACGAGTTTCAAGTTGCTTTAACTTTTTTTTATGAAAAAGACTATGTTTTTTTTAGAACAGAATAAATTTTAACAATTTCAATACGTTATGTGTTTACTTTAAAGATAGGGAGAAATAAATATATATAGAAATGTGCGTCTGCGAAAATTTATCTAAAACAATTCGTTTAGCTACAATTAATTTAAATACCCACAATTTTTCTTTTGCAAGAGAGTTCTAGAAGAATTCTTAGAGATGAATTGTTTAAACCCAATTTTTACCGCTGTTCCTTTAAAGATAAACTAATTTTAAAAAATTATTTAAAAAAAGGTAAATGATACTTGAAAACCAAGATTTGTAAATAAATCATACATTTATTGGCTTTAAAATCGTCTTTTAAGATTTCACAATTTGATCAACTTTACTAGAGCGAGGGCTTAGACAATAGGTACACTTTTTTAAGACTGCTCTTAAGCATGTTTATTTTTTAGTGTTTCTTTAAAGAATTTCTGACTAAAACCTTATATAAAATCCGGCATTTTTTGCAATATTTATGTAGACAATTTTGTATATGTTATTAGCAAGCGTGTTATTAAACCAACACAGCGGCTTACCAAAAGGTCATAAATTTTTTTTTATATATTTTTTTTTTAGAAAAGTCATATTGAAGCTCATAATAGGCTGTCATAAAAAAAAGAAAAGAATAACGTTATCACAGTAAATAACGTGGCATTTCTACTGTAGTAGCAAACGGCATTTCGTCTTTGACTTTAATTGAAAAGCTTTCCACAAAAAGTATGGATCTCGCATTATTTTTTTTTTTGAAAACATTATGGTTTTTATAAAAAATTTATTGTTTTTTTTACAGTCCAATAAGAAACTATGAAAATAAATGAAACCATGAGCAAAACACTTTTAAGATAACTTTCATAGTAAGTACATCTGAAATAAAAGAGAGATAAAGCAATTTTTTACATAATTTTCTACTTTGTTCTTAAACTTGATAAGTTACAGAAAGATTCCAGATGGCGAGCTCCGAAGTTGAACCAGATTCAAGGTTGATGGAATCACTTGTATATAAAAACAAGTTTACACTAAGAAACCAAAGATAAATACACCCATTTAATTAATTTTACTTGGATTCTACCTAAATATGAAACATTTGCTTTTTTTTAAAGATCAACAAAGTAAAAAATCTACCAAGTTAGAGCTGACTTGAACTTTAAAAATCAACAAAATATAGAGCTGCATTTAAAATATTTTAAAAGATATCAATAGTAAGGACATTCAAAGTAAATTAACTGAACGATTTATTTAAACTGATGCAGTTCAGTGTTTATTAAGCATTTGATATCATCTTCGCGATGAATTTGCTTGCATTGATCCTAATCTTTGATTGCGATGATACGAGTATTTGTACTACTAAATTATTGTTACTAAATACAATGATGCTGCATTGTGCTGCATTGATGATTGTTATTATTTCAGCTGAATTAAACTAATGTGCTATAAAACAAAAGCACAGCAGCATGCAGAATAGCGTATCCAATACAGGGATCCCGGGGTCCTTTTTTCCTGGTCCCGACAGTCCTGGGACTATAAGGTCTAAGATTCCGAAATTTTTGGGATCTTGGGAGTTCCTCCACAGCATAATAATTCCAAAATATTTTAACGAAAAATTCAATGATACTGCCTAAGAAAAAAATATATGTGATCTTATAAAATTTTAATATAAACACCTTTCTAATACTATCTGTACAAAATAACACAATAGGCCTTACCAATAGTCATTTTAATAACGACTCTAAATTTTGTGTAAGCTTTTTAACAACAAATTCTATAGAAATAAGTCAATTTTTTTAACTAGCTGTACGTAAAATATATAAAAATATAAACCTTTCTTGACATAAGTGTACAAAATATTACAAGATACTAACTCAGAACAACTGATATGAGACCTTAAAAAAATACAAACTTAAACAAGAGTGCAGGATATCACAAAATTCCTACTTAGAAATACTAAAATTATGAAACAGTTTTGTTTTTTAAATAATTTTATAAACCTTCTAAATCAGAGTTGTAAGTCCCATATCTCTTTTAGCTCTTTTAGCTCACTTTCAACAACTTCAATATTTCCGTGTGTGTTGTAATTCGAGGAATTATGTACATGGCATTGTTGTTGTTTGATCGCGTTGAAAGCTAGCTATCAATGATATTGCTGCTGTGTGTTTTTTTTGTTGGTATTTTCTCGCAGCGATTCACTGGCTGCGTGTCATTTGGGCCTCGTTAGATGCTTAAAACCTATTTTTGCAATTTTTTTCTAAACAGACATTAGCTGAAGTTGTTGTTTTTTTATTATTTTTTTTCGTCACCATCGAAGCTTTAATTTATTATTTTTTTTAATTTGTAATTTAGCTTACTGCCACAACACCTCTGTTCTCAATGATCTCAATTTATTGAATTTAAATTTAAATAATTGATCTCTGTTTTTCAGAAATAAATAATAAATACTATCCAAACATTTACTGCATGTTTATATAAAACGAAACGTAGACTGAACGCCATGAAAGAAACGAGCAACAATATTTTTTGATATGGAAATATGTATTGCTTACCGTATCTTGCACCACGTTCAGCCTTCGTTTCCTTTTACATAAACATGCAGTAAATTGAATCTGTATATTTTAGTTTTTAAAATCTTCTGCAATATTGTGTGTTGTAAAACAAGGCATAGCTACTTTGAAACTTAATAGTACATCTTCAAAAAAATTCGTTTTCTCAGGTTTGTCAAAAACGGGTCTAGTCCCGGGATCCCGGGATTGTGTTTTTCAAAATCCTGAAATCCCAGGATTGCCGAAGCTTCCCGAAATTGGACGCCCTAATGCAGAATTTTTTATGGCGTTTGCAGCAAAGACACGCTTTTAACTAAAGCTGGCGCAAAAATAAAAAATCAAACTTAAAAGAAACTATTAAATAAACATTAGGCAAATAAATGAATTGCGAACAAGTCTGGCGATACACACACACACGTCAGTCTTTAGTAGAATGAAGTGGTAACGGAAAAACAACAAAAACGCCTAATCTATACAGTTAACTTATAAGCGATGTCTGTCTGCTCATTGGAAAAAAATGCAACGAAAGTTGATGCATTTTAATCTATTTCACAGATTTGATTTTTAAACATAAACTTCAAAACTATATAAATTAATAGACCGCGGCGGCATTAATGAGCTCAGTGGGCATATGAGTTATAGGTAAAATATGGTTGTCTAAACAGAGTCTACAAACAAAAACAAACTCCAACGGCACAATAAATAAAATAAACTTTAAAATTGATTTGTCCAAAGAGGATAAAAGGCAGTAAAGCGTCAAAGCGAGTTCGTTGCTTAAGTCTTTTGTTTGCGATGATACATTTTTAGACGATTTTATAACAAAAAAACTTACAGTGTGGCTTATGCTTGGTAATCCAGTATATTATCCATCAATAATCCTTTAATCGGTAGAAGTATTTTAAAAAAAAAAAATTTTTTTTTACTTTTAATTTTGTTGTTTTTTGCTAAAAGTTTCTCAATGAATAAAATTCATTCACTTAACTTGTAGCAACAATCACTTATCATTACTTTGAACTTTGAAATAATGAATTGCACGTTTTTTTGTTGTTGTTATTGATATCTTTTTTCCAACACTAAAACACTTTTCAACACATTTTGCAACAGTTGCGCAAACAACGCGATTCAAATAAGACTTTGCATAATGAATGGTCCACGCAGGATACTAAAAATAATAACACAAACGTTGGTCGAACCAAGCGCGTCGCACACAATCAATGCAAACACGTTCTGCACATTCCCAACGGAATGAATCGAAAAAATGCGCCCAAGTTGGCTTTGAGCTCGAGCAACGGAACTCAGCCAAATCTGATGCTGATAGTGCGCTTGGAGTAAGAAAATTGCTGGAGTTAATCTTTTGTTTGAGCTCATATTCGGCGCTCTCCGGTGGGTTTTTGTACGTCTGTGTATGAGTGCGCTGTAGTTTTATGTAGTCTTTCTTCGGGGGAAAAATTCACAGCAAAGAAAGCTCAAAGCAAAAGAAAGTCTTTGAGAGGCTAATAAAAAATGTGAGAGCGCAGGTATCAGCGGCGTTAAATGTGACACTGAAAAAAATGGGGTTTAAAAAACATTTGCATAATACCAAAGTTTTGAAGAGATTTAAAAAGAAAAAAACCAACTGAGTGCTTAAGAACGAGGCAAATAATGATCAATAATGCTGGTTGCAAAATAAAAACATAGATATTGAAGTGCTGAAAAAATGAATTTTTATATGAAGAATTTAAATTGAAAGTGCCACTATTAATTCTGAAGTGCAAAAATATGCCTGAGCATTTTTGATCAAAACTTAGAAACTTAATAAACTTTAAAATACTTACGTTGTTTTAATATCTATTGTTGAAAAATCATTCTTCGCAACAATTTTTATTATAAATTGGTCCAAATCGAGCAAGAAATGTGAAAATTTTAAAAAATTAATAAAAAAAACTTTGAATTTACTGAAAAGCATTTCAATGTGACTACTGGGACATTTGACTCCAGAATTTGACCACCTATGAGGTTAACGATGTCATCATAACTTATAAACCAGTGAATTATATTTTAAAATACAGATAAATAACTTTTGTGAACTATCCCCTTAAAATAAAAGCCAAATAGTTATATCTTTTGTTTTACTATTATTTGAATGAATTTAACTACTGGGATACTGAAAAATCTCACTCACCTAACTTTGAACACTCAAAGAATTTTAGCCAAACTATTTAAACATCTTCTTTAAAAATGTTATTAATGTTTTAATGAATTATTATGCTTACATTTGTAGAAAAAGTAGACAAATATTACAAATTTTGACTACTGGGACAGGTATTTGTGACTTGCGAGACAAGAAAAATATGTATTACTAATACGTTTTTAATCGGTTATATTTTTGTTTTGAACCCAATTAATGAAGCTATTTATATATTTTCTCTAAAACCTAAAAAAATTTATCAGAGGCTGCGATAAAAATTACCTGCCACTCTATTATTTAAAGAAAATGTTGACGTTTTCTCCAAATTGTTAAAATTTTACCTTGCAACAGTATTATAATAGGACATAAGACACATCTGTCTCCTATGTGGCGAAAAACTCTGCTTCATTGCGCGAATTCGATCTTAAAAGCATTTCGACTTCCTTTTTTTCTTGAGATCTTCTTCATATTAGACACTGGAATTAGACAAAATTCTTACTATCACCTGGATTGGTGCGTCAGAGTATATATCTTTTCCACACAAGTTTATGCCTGCGTTGGTCCAAATGCATATCCAACTAATTGGGATTTTGGTTTGGTGGATATGAGCTTTATCTCATTTCCCTGCAGGTCCTTGGGTTGGACAATGGCCGCAAACCGGTTATAATAAATATAGTGTTTTGGATTGTTTTTGAAATCAGGATTGTTATTTCGAGTACCTTAATTTAATAAATACTATCATTTCATTCGATGTTGCTTATTTATATGGAATAAAAAATATTTAAAATACGTGTTTTATATGTATTCAATTTTTAAATCCCGCTGAAAAGCCAATAAAAGTGCTTAGTGGAAGCTCTTAATTGCCAATAGGGGGTATGTTTTAGTACGTAGGTGCATTCTGTCTGCCCCGGCAGTTCTGGGCAGGATATAGAATATGAATCGTGCATGCGTATAGCACGGGCTATACCTATCTTTAGAAGATCTCATACCTACTGGCGAATCAAAAAAAAAAAAAGTCGCCTTGAGAGTAAGATGCAGTACCTGAATTGGCTTTTGCGTTTATACTTGGTCCAACCATATCTTTAAGTTCAACATTGAATTCCGGTTTGCTGTCTCTTGACTACACATCAAGGTAGCTTAAATTTCCTTCTTGTATCAAGAAAACATTTTCGAATTTATAAGATGCTACACTCAAAATATTTGTGTGGAAATATTATTAATAACTGCGTCCATTCTACGAATTTTATTCGTAGTTTTCAGCCACGAATAGGATTCGAAGAATCAACGTATATTAGTACATATTACGAATATTTTATTCATCTTCTAAAAAAAACAAAAATTCTGTCTGAGCTGGGGTTTGAACATTGGCTCTTTAGTTTAAGGGCCACGCACTCTACCAGTAGGCTACAGTCACTTTACACTCATACAGTTCCTTATGTTCTATAGATGTTCGACAAACAAGGCTGAAAGATTTCGGTTTTCCATTTTTTAGACTTTACTTATGATTCGTACATTCTACTAATAATTCGTACGGTCAGACTAAATGAATTGTTTATACTTTTATTATTTTTCACTTGTAAATAGTACAAAAGCATTAGTAAATACTGCGAATGTAATGAAAGAAATTACGAATATTATTATTTATATGTACACAATCATTCGTACAATGCACTAATACGAATCGATTTATTTTTGTTTACGAATATTATTAGGATATAAAACAAATATACTCGTAGATACTACATCAGGTGTTAGAAAAATTTTACGAATGAATTCGTAAAGATATCACTATAAAAATACTTTGTATATTGTAGGAATATTTGTAGAATGTACGAATATTTTGTTTACTAATATCATTCGTAGAAATTTTACTAATAAATTTTTTGAGTGTATATGACCATGGCCCAGCTAGGATTCGAACCCAAGACCCCGGGTTAAAAATCAAGCGCGTTACCACTAGGTCAGAGGTGTCGTGGCAGGAAGCTAAATTCCAAATTCTCAAAAAAAAATATTTAAAACTTCGATGGCGACTAAATAAATTAATAAACTGAGCTAATATGTTCTATGATAGCTTTCGACGCGAGTAAAAAACAACATTGCTATGCACATTGACAAAAAGTCAGTTCTTCGAATTACAACACACACGGAAATATTGAAGTTGTTGTAAGTGAGCCAAAAGAGCTATGGGATTTACAACTCTGCACTAGATTATCGTGGTAGTCATTGATATGATGAATACATTTATTTTCTTGGTATTTAAAATAGTGGCAAGTAGGTGTGGATTTTTACAGCCATTTTACACTCAAGAACACATTAAAAAGCGAAACTATTTCATTTTAAAAGTTAATATAGCTTACTCAACGGCATTGAAATAAAATCAGGCTGTTCACCGTGACTACTGGGACACACTCTAAAACAGCCTGAAAAGCATAATACGATCGCCTTAACTATTAAAATAAGTTTAAATAGTACAACACATGTCGGCCATTCCACGCCTAATGCAAGTCGTGATTGACCTCAAGCTTTTCGATTTTCTTGAAATTTTGGCTACAGATTCCTTTTCCACTTATCAGAATATAAGTTAATTTTTATCGCTATTTTTTGTAAAGTTATGGCGGTACCATTCTTTGCTAAAAGTAAAAAACATAATAGTGTAGTCATATCCAATAAATCATATCTCTGTCATTTGTTACTCTATTTTTATAAATAAAGAATCATAAGAAAGCTATTAAAAAGAATTTCTTAAAAAAAATCGAATATGTTATCCTAACCCATTAAAAAAAATATTTGGTTTGCTCATATCTCAAAAAGTGCATTTTTTGTAATTTTAGGAAAAAAATAGACTTTCCACCAAAAACAAAAAAATTAAGATGGCCAAATAATTTTTTCGCAATCCCAATTTTTTTGGCATACATTTCACTTTTTCGTTTATAGCTTCTGTAGCGTTTGAGATATTTATACAAAGTTTTTAGAAAAAATATTTGCCTTATTAGGACCAATATTTCTTTTATATATAATAATGTCCTCACACGTGGCGTTGGTTCATAAAACTGAAAAAACGAATACATTTTTGGGGAATTTTTCAATATTTTTTTACAGATAATAAAGTATAGACATTAAGTTTTAGCTTTTAGCCAAATTAATAATATGTTGTTGTAATCGGCCTTCTTAAGATTTAATTCTCTTAATTGTTTGAGCTACGGCCGTAGCAATTAAACAAAAATTCTTTTAAATTTGTTTATGGTTTTATTTTTATTTTCGATATTTCGACTAAATTTTTAAGTCATCACCAGGATCTGAAGGAAAGTAACAATATTAAACAAAATTACAAACACTATTTAACTAATTTAAAATTATAAACTGTGTCACAGATAAGTGTTGTCAGTCAGCTATATTATTGTCAACTAAATTTTTGTTTGATAAGATGTTTGTATATGTGAGCGCAATTCTCTGTGTCGGATTTGAAGTTGAGTCGTTTGTATGGTGGAGTGTTTATAATATGAAGCATTTCAATTGTATATCATCTGGTGTACTTTTTCTCATGTACAATTTTTGTCTCTTCAAAAGCTGGACGGTGACCATTTTGAATCCAGTGGGCTGCAAGTGCTATTTTGTTTTCGTTGTTTAATTTTAAGTCCGATTTATGTGCAGCTAATCTTGTTCTTAGTTTTGATTTTGTCGAACCAACATATACTTGTTCGCATATGTTGGTCCCGTCTCCTTTGCATGCGATTTGGTAAACGACATTCGCCTTGTCCATGTTTTCCACTTTACTTTTTGTTTGGCTATAGATGGTTTTTAGTGTGTTGTTAGTTTTAGAAGCTAGTACATATTTTTTTTTGTCGTACGTGTCAGTTTTTTTGAATTTTTCTGTAAAGCCGTGTATGTATGTTACTCCTTTGTAAATTTTTGGCAGTGAAATTCGTGTTATGTTGGCGGGTTGACTCGAGAATTCTCTTATTAGGCGGTTAACTGTTCTTTCCGGAAAACAGTTCCTGGCTAGTATTTGTCTTATGCGTGTATTATTGCATTTGTGAAAAACTCTATCACTGATGCTGAATACTCTACGAATAAAATTTTTGGCAGTATGAATAATAGTCTTTTTTGGATGCTTTGAGTAGAAATTTATCAATCTTCCTGACGACATAGGTTTTTGGTACCAGTCTATCTTGATGGTTTTATTTTTCCTCATAAGCAGTGCATCTAAATTTGGTAGTGTTCCTTCGTTTTCTTCTTCTTTTGTAAATTTTATGTATCTGTGGCATGAGTTAAGTGTTTTCAAAGTTTTGTCAATGGTATCTGTTTTAACAATAGCGAAGATGTCGTCAACATATTTCGTAAAGCTTTTGGGTTTTTTGCTCACACTTCTCCGTAAACGTGTCCAAAATTTCCTCCATCAAAATATCTGCTATTATAGGGGAAATAGGGGACCCCATCGGCATACGTTTCAGTTGGTTATATATTTTGTTGTCGTATTTAAAGTAATATTTTTCACTTATACAGAATTTTAGTATTTCCATAAAGAGTGGTTTTGGAATATTTGTATATTTGGCTATGTTGTCCCATTTTTTATTAATTGTCTTTGTGGCAAAGTCGATTGGAATACTTGGGAATAATGAAATTACATCGAACGATATCATCTGTTCGTCATCATAAATATATGAGTTGTTTATTTTGGTTTTGAACTCTACCGCGTCTTTTATGTTATATTTTGAGTCTATTGTCAAGTTTTTTAGAATATTTACAACAAATTTGCACAATCCATATGAGGGGGAGTTTATGGATGCGCATATGGGTCTGAGAGGCAAATTATTTTTGTGAATTTTTGGTAGTCCGTAAATTCGAGGTATTGTCGCAGAATATGTTGTTAATTTATGTTTTTCTTGTATTGTTATTAGTTCTTTTTTGAACAAAGATTCCACCAATTTGTTGTTTTTTTTTTGTTGTAGAGTAGCTTTCGGGTCACTTCTGATCAGCCTATATGTCCATCCGTCTCTTAATATTAAGCGCATTTTCTCTTCGTACTCATTTCTGTTCATTGCCACTGTCTTGTTACCTTTGTCCGATCCAACAATGATAACATCGGAATTTTCTCTTAAGAAATCTTTGGTAGCCTTTACTGTGTTTGTAACGTAGGTGTCCCTCTCTGTTGGCCGCGTTTCTCTAAGATGTTTTTGCACTAGTGTTGTTAGTTATATCTTCGCCGTTTAATAATAATTAATGGAAAACCAAAATTTATCTCATTTTCTTCTTCTACGTGGAATGCCCCTGAAGTTAAACACTGTATATTGCAAGTTATGCCAAATTTAATGACGGCACTTCGCATGTAGTATGGGTGTGGTTTTTATCCAACTTTAACAAAATTTAAATTCAGAATACGTGTAAAATTTCAAAGGATATGTGAGATATATATAGTCAATATACACATTTTTGTAAAATTTATAAATGTTTTTCTACTTCCATGACGTATTCTGATGTATGGGAGGTAACTAGAGTTTTTACCAAATTTCCAAATCAGTGCATTTTAAAATTCTATTCAATTATCAAATAAAAGAAATAAATAAATTAGATTTAACCATTTCATGTAGTCACTTTTTATGGAAGATAGGCCTGGTTTTCATCCTATTTTGCCAATATATATATATATATATATCTAAAGTGAATATTTGAGACCAAAGAATATGTATGATGTCATTATATTAGTGTTTGTGGCATTGTAAGAAATTTTATCATTTTGATAAAGTCACTTTTGGTGGTAAAGATTTCAAATTGCTAAGCACAAAATATATTATCAATGATCAATCAGTGAGCGCCTGAAAATGGAAATATCGTTGCTGTTTGAAAATATTCTTAGAAAATTTGTGCAACATAGCTATCTGTGTCATGGAATGGTTAAGCACTTTGATTTTAAGAGAGGTAAAACAGCGGCAGCTGGACAAATAAATGATTTAAGCGACACCTGTTCCGCAGTCAGCACCATCGATAGCATGCATGACTATCGTTTTTGGGCTCGCCTCGCATTGATTGTGCCAATAGTCGTAGAGAAAAACTGTAGATACCCAGTGAACCAATGAACCATTTTGAATTCATTTATGAAACTTTTCATGTAAAAAAGTTCATTTTCGGCACTCATAAATGAAACTTTTTGGACTTATTCGTCGGACTAAAATGCCTCTCAAAAGCGACCTTTTTGTTCTTCAGAAATGAGTTAAAAAGAGAATCATAAAAAGCAATTTTTTTTGTTCGTAAACGTGTTGAAAAAAGAACAATTGGAAAATTCTTTTTCGGCACTCAGAATTAAACCCTTTTGAACTCATTGGCCGGACTGAATCGTTTCTCCAAAAAGAAAAACGAGACAACGAAAACGATAGAAAATGCTTTATCGGCACCCAGAAATTAATATTTTTCAATCATAAAAAGAAATGATAATATTAACAAATTATTTTAATTTTCTTTATTTATTTGAAACTAAACTAAATTTATTTGAAATTTGGAAACAAAAAAATTATAATTAAAACGAAAACTTTATGAGGGCTTTAAACTTAATTTTTTCAATATAATTCTTTTTCTAAATATATTTTTGCAAATAAACATATTATTGATAAAAAGGCTTTTTCAAACTTCAACAAATGTTTTTTTTATGAATTTACAATGAATTTAATGCAAGTGGTTTCATGAGTTGGTGATAAAAATTATCACAAAAATAATATTAGAAAAAATATTCTTCAATGCCGCCCCCATAAACTATTTGTTTTTATTCTTCACTTCTGACCCTGAATAGTTCAGTCAGGAGGAGAAAATTTCATGATCCTTTTTTGAACTCATTTAAGAATGTGAAAAAGTAACATTTATTGTTTATATCTGAACTTATTTATGAATAGAAAATGGTTCATTTCTAAGTAATTGTTTCCTACTGAAAAGATAAACGAAAGTTTGTTTTACGATTCAAAATAAGTTTATTAATAATTTTGCAAAGAATTACATTTTTTTATAGAACAAATTTAACCGAATTTAAACTTCACTAGCAAGAACATTGATCATACAAATTAAAAAAAAAGCAAAAATTCATAAAAAATGTCTATTTGAAAACGTACTCAAACTATCACTTTACGCGAAACCTTCGCATATGGTTCAGTGGGTATTTGTCAATAATCTCAAAAGCTTTAAATAAATAATTGAATGAAAATAAAAATTTCCAAAAAGAATACAAAATGCAAAGCAGAGAGTATTCTCCAAATTCAAACATTGTCTTGTAATTAGTCAATGTAATTAGTAAGTGTCGAAAAATAATTTAATTCTTTAAGTGCCCGCATTTTAAAATCACTCTTTGTTAGGTTTTAGCAAACTTTCTCTACAGTGAAATATAATTTTATGAAATGTAATAATCCTCCTCCAAAACAGTTTTTGAATTTAACTCAAGGAACTTTTCACTTAATCGCCTGTAAAACTTCAATAAAATTTAAATTTTGTGTACTGTTATATAAATATGTATGTTAATCGGATAAGTAAAATGGATTCCAAGGATAGACTTTAATAGTTTTTCAAATCATAATAGATAAAAAATCAGTTTTATAATTTTTTAAATTCAAACAATCGATAGTTTCGATAGTTTATTTCGGTAGTTTATTTCTTGCGACAATCGACAATCGCTGTAGTTGCAAGTCAACGATAGTGACGATAAACAATTTTCCGATAGTGTTCCAACCACTACAGTTCCGAAAGCACTCAATTCCAAGAACAATAACAAAATAAAAAAAAAAACAAAAAATAGCTACAACAAATAAAGCGGTAGGCAATGACTTGTCAAACTATGCGCTCCACTGAAACTGCTTGTTTTTACCTTTGTTTTTGTTTATATCTCAGCTTCTTTGTTTTGCTTGTGTGATTCGTTGTTGCTGCTATTTTTTCTTTATTTAGACTTAAGCAATTTAGTAGTTATTTTCTTAATATGTACTTGTATTTTCTTTTTTACCAATTGCCAATTTACAAAAAAAAAAATAAGTGAGCTGGTGGTGACTGAGCATGTGTAGTTTTTTATGAGCAGTTTTTGTTTGTGGCAAAGAAGTGTGTCCAGTTTCCTGCATCGCACAGTGGGGTATTGAACTCTTAAAATGGTTATCAATTCGCCTAGAAGACAGAGATAAAAAATCAGTATGTACTTGAAATTTTGCATGTAAGCTTTGATATTTAATATGCACTCATTCAAAATTCAGTATGAATTTAAATAAAATAAAATGAAAACCACGGTTATCTTCCATTCTCTTAAAATTTCACATAAATTAATAACTGACCTTGAAATTCTGCATATAAGTTTTTATTTTTAATATGCATTCTGAGCTTAAAATTTTATACAATGAAATGAAAACTCCACCTACCTCCAATACAAAATGACGTAAAGACCTCGACGAGTAAAAAAAGTATACATTTGATTTATATCCATCAAGGGAGACAACGTTTTTGAGAATTTTAAAAATGTAATCAATATCTGTGTACCTTTACAGAGCTACATATTTAAATGTACAACGCTTTTTTAGTAGATAAGTTTTCGGTAAATTGGTATATTATATTGGAGTTTATATTTAGAAACTGCTTTAATTTTACACGGCGCAAACATAGTACAGCTTTTTGTTCTTCAAGACCTTGAAGGAAAAAGTATTTCCATCTTTTCAGATAGCCAAGCTGCACTGAAAGCACTGAACTCAAATATTGACAACTCTAAAACTCTCACTGAGTGCCGCAAATCTCTTAACGAGATGGCAAGGCTACTCAGGATTCACCTCATATGGGTACCCGGACACAGGGATATCGAGGGCAACAATTTGGCCGACGAATTGGCAAGGAAGGGTACGACCTCTAACACCCTCTTAAATGAGGACTTTATTGGTATACCAATTTCCTCCTATAAACTCCAGTGCAAGAACAGATCCCTAGGTCTTGCACAAGAACGCTGGGAACGCCTTGATACATGTAGGATAACTAAGCTAACATGGCCTACCTACGATTTAAAACGCACCAACTCACTGCTTGAGTTAAGCAGGGTAAACCTGTCAAAAATAGTACGAATCCTAACGGGTCACTGCCTGATCGGAGCGCATGCCCTTCGGTTGGGAGTTGTATCAAACGATTTCTGCAGAAGCTGCAGATGTGAGGAGGAGGTAGAAAACGTTCAGCACCTCCTCTGCGAATGTCCGGCTCTAGCTAAAAGGAGAATGGCAACTCTGGGCCTTCCCTTTTTAAACGGACTTGCCGAAGTCTCATGCCTGGAAATCAAGCATATACTCAATTTCATTATCCGCTCGAACTGGTTTGAGGAGGGAAATCTCTATTAGGTTTTTAAAGAGATCATGTGGTATCACAACGGGCCTGCACTGGCCTAAGTGTACGAGTCGTCTATCGGCTCAGCCACCGTTACCTAACCTAACCTAACCTATATCAATAATTTCTATAGTCTTAGACAAAAATAATAATTTCAACATACCACACACTACTCACAACTATGTATATGTCTACATATATGGTCAAAATACACACATTTTTAAGCTAAAAACAAATAAAATCATTTAAAAACATTTTTGAAAAAAAAAAAAACTAAACATGTTTCAAAAATACCTGAATGATGCCTCCAATTAATTTTATTTTAACCTTTGGCTTTATATACATAAAAAAGCAACTGAAATGCAAAGAAGAATCACTCTTATCACAGCGAGCACGAAAAAATTAAATACCTCAACTTTCAATGTGCATTGCGGGTAAATTTGCAACAATTTGTTCACTTATTGTAATTGTGATGCAGAGTTTTATTCTCTTTCATCATGCACCAAATACCAGTGTTTACCTGAAAATTAATTTTTAATTAATCTCCAGTTTCGGTCACAAATACTCCACTGGGCACAGTCCATACTTTAATGTTTAACAGTGACCAAAGGCCTTGTCAACATTTAACTGTGAAGATTTACTGTTTGTAACAGGTTTTATTAAAATTTATTTAGCTCAAAATGAATTTTTGTAATATGTATTCATTTTCAACTTATTTTTTTTTGTAAAAAAGATACTGTAATTTCGTGTTTTTAAGCGAGACTGGACTATTTCGAACTAATGGAGTCCCATGAACATCATACACATAATAAATTCTATAACTATAGCATAACATAGTAACATACTAATTATAATATAACATATAATAGTATAACATAATAATTATATAACACAAGGAAAGGACAGAATCTCATCGACAAAATATTGTTTATTGGTACAATCAAAGCAAAGATATTGCTGAGATTGGAGGAATAATGGAGGGAAGTCACTACACTTTTCGGAACATCGTGTAGCGTTCCAAGGAAGCCTCAACATTTGGAAGTGCAAAGCATAAAGGCCGCCCTAAACTTTTAAGTAGCCGTGAATGCAGCCAGATTTTAAAAAAAGTCAAAGTAAGTCTCAAAATATCCTAAACATAGATCGCTGCTGAGATTAAGCAATAGTTAGGAAAATATGTTCATTCCGTTATGGTCCCAAGAGCATTGCAGTGGAGTGTAGGATTGGTACCAAGTATTTTGGGACGATGTAATGATGGGCGACTATTGTTGGTTTCCAAAACCGATTCCGAATTGAATTAACGACAAAACCAGAATCGTAATCATTAAAATAACAATAAAAACGAAAATAAGAAATATATGTGTATACCAGAGTTGCCAAACCATTTTTAGGTTTTCCCCGCAGTGGTTCTCTAAGTCTCCCGATTTTTCATCAAATTCCTCTCAAAGAAAAAACTTCATCAAATTATTTATAGATTTCTTTGAGCGGTTAGGAGAAGTCTGAGATATGAAAAAACAATTAATTTAAGTAATATTTTTTGTAAGTAAATTCATTTTTTTATAAAACCAACAATACTTAATTAATATTTGAAGTTTTAATTTGATTTAAAATTATATATGGGCATATCCAGAAAAAAAATTCTACCGTTACCAAAAAATTAAAACTTATTAAAAACTGTTAGTATCTAAGAGAAACATTTTAATGTTATTAATTTAGGAAATTTCTATATAAATTCATTAACCATGATGATCAAATCGTCTGCACAGCTTCACAAATGTAGTTTCCTTTTTCGTAAATGTTTAGTAAATGTTTCGTAAACTTTTTATTTTAGTAAAAATGGAAGGCATTGGCCTAAAGATAATAGAAAAATGGTTGAGGCAAGAAAAGGACAATATATTAAATTTGTTTGTTAGTTACTAAATTACATAATTACTTTACTACATAATTATTTAATTTAGATTTAAGGAAATTTTGTCGCGTGGGTTATGTCGCGTGAGTTACGGCAAATATTTTTTGAAAACTCAATAATGGTATTCAGTAAAATTTGTTAAGTCCTGCTAAACTGCTAAATTGTTAAAGTTAGCAGCTGTTGATGTGAACGTACCTGCTAAGACATTTTACAATCAAGTGCTAAACTGATAAGTAAAATCAGCTGGAAGACTTCTTCTACAGCTTAAAATTGAAAAAACTGAGTTATTACAAAATCAAACGACGGCGTTTATTTGCACTTGGCTAATAAATAAATAATAAAGCTTAATTAAATAGAAATATAACTTTCTTACTTCAACCATTTATAAATAAATAAATTGCAAATATTTTGCAAAAATTGTTTGCAAATGTTAATTTGACAACTTTCAATGTAGCAATAGATCTGTGGTTTTAATAACCCGTGTAACCAGTACTCAGTAACCAAAACTGTATTTTTATTTTTATATTACAATGCGTTAACACTTTTGATACATTTGCTGTTCAGAAACTTTGAAATGTCTTAAATCTCTACCAACATCTTTACAAAGTTTTCACTTTTTTATTAAAAAAGGGAAGTTTTTAGACTTTGAAGCTGCAAATCATAATTAATTTGGTACTTGTTAAAACTCATTCACAAAACGATTCATCACTACACTCAATAACTTTGACGTTTCAGACTTAACAAATGGTATCTGCTAAACAAAAACACGGTGCTGAGCTTGTTAACTTGCTAACAAGCTGCTAAGTCTTTTCCCATACAAAATTTTGACAGGAGTTAACAAATTTGTTAAGTTTAGCAAGTTAGCAGGGCTTAACAAATGTAGTGAATACCATTAATATATTTTTATATAAGCAAAGTCCATATCAAAAGTGGGTTTACTATAAAACTTTACTGTTTTCTCATTATTTAAAAATTAAAAACAAAAACAAATTATATGGGAAAATTCGCTGCGTTTTTATAATCTAAACTTGCTTGTAAAACACACTTCCTTTTTTTGTCGCGTGATTTACGCCCATATTTAGGACTGACATTCTTAATTAGTTACAGGAACGACAATTTTGGTAGATTACACCATTACTAGTTTTTGTAAGACATATGTACATAAGAAATTTTTTACATTAATAATATAAACTTCCGAGAAAACGAAGCTTTAATTCGTACCCATGTCGCGTGAGTTACGATGGAAATGCCCATATAAAGATATCGCAATTAGACATGTGCATGATTGTGTTTGAACGAATTTTTCAACAGCGAACACTTGTGCGTGAACCATTTTTAGTTCAGCATGCAAATAACTGCACTGTATAATAAAGCACTCTCTCAAGAGATTAAGAAAAATGTTAGTGTTTGATTGCTTCTCTTCAAATAGTGTGCATTCCCAGTGGTAAATGGACACATGACGTAACCAATTATTTCTTAAATATAATGTAGCTGCGAGGCCTTCAAGCTTGTTTACACTTCTCAATTACATTTGCCTAGACATGGCGGCTAAAACACTGATGACTTCTACCTTACATAGTAAGCGACGGTGGGAGTAGGTATGCATAAGATAGCAGAGAACAAAAAATTACGCACAAAATTTGATAGAACAAAAACAATTGAACGAAAATCGTCTATACGCCAAAAATGCAACAACAACGAAAGAGGCCACAAATCAATTTTCACTATAAATTTTACAATTTGATGAACCATTTTATTACCTCTTATCGAGCATTTCAAAATTTATGTTTTATAACACTTAGTTATTTTATTTGTTCTTGTTTAAACACAAAGATTAATAATTTTGAATAACACACTTCACTGCACAACTACCTGCTAGAAACACGATGTTTCTCCACAGACAAGTGAAGTGAAACTGTTGTTTGAAAAGGAAATAATTTTAGCACAATGTCATTACAATGTCATTACCGATAAATTTCTGCAAGAGGGTTGCTTACATTTTTCAAGTACTGCACTCTCAAAGTCATTAAAACAAACACATCAATGAAATACCCAAAATTTAGTGAGTGCACGAGTAAAATTAATAAAGCCAAAGTATTTTTTTATTGTAATACCATTTTCTGCCAAACTACTAGACTAATTTTGAAGATCAAGATCTCTTAAGAAAGAATTAATGACGTAGATTGAGATTTGAAAACTTATGTTGTTATAATAATTGAGAAATAGCGGTAAGTTTTGTTTGTTACTTTGCGTACAATTTTCACAATTATTTGTTTATTTTAATTGAAAAAACTACACATCAATGAATATCATATTATTTCCAATAATTCAAATAAATCTCTTCATCCACAGCTTAATGCCTAAATATGAAAATCAATTCGTTTTCTTTGCTTGTATAAGCAAACAAAAATTCTTGGTGCACCCAGTGCATTGGACACTTAATTTCATATGCTTGAATTATTTTGCACACCACTTTTATAGGTACACTACAACAACATTTTGTTTCAATATTTGCTTACGCTCTCTTGCACTCTGTTTTCTTTTTCACTGCACGCATTTGTTATTAAAGCTGAGAGCGTACGACAGTTAGTATTTGAAATCAGAGAGAGTTACTTGAAACAGGTTTATTATACACCCATGCACATGTATAATCGCAATATTTGTTGGACCCTGTTCCATAAGTGGTGCTTTGCGGTGACCATTATAACTTCTTACAGGTTTATCTAAAATCATTCAAGTAAAAAAATTATTATTTTAATAGTTAATCTAGTGCCGGATCGAAGCTTTGTTTTTTTTTTAATAAACAAAATAACGGCCTTTGATAATTTACTTCCAGATATTCAAAGAAAAATGCAACAGTTGTTTATAAAAAATTAAAGTTTTATAAAAAAAAATTATTTCATCAAGCACTATTTTTTTATGCTTTCAATACCTAAGCTGCATAAATTTTATTTAAATCCAAAGAGCGGTTTTGGAATTACAGTGGTCACCGACTTTAACAACATAGTTTCAATAAAAACTCATAACTTTATATATAATTTATGGTTTTTTTCAAATTTGGGTCAAATCAAGTCAACACATAATATTTTAATTTAATATTGTTGGTTTTATAAAATAAACTAAACTACTTACAAAAAACAATTATAAAAAATAGTTGTGTTTTCACACCTCTGACTACCCCTAATTGTTTTTTGAGTCAAAACTTCAAATTTTGAAGCTACAATAAGTCAATGGTCCGATTCTAAAGTATGCTAAGTTGACTGACTTAGCACATTTATTATGTCATTAAAATGCAAATCTTTGTGCCAATTTTTTTTCAATAGTACAATACTTTCCAAGGTTATAAACGAGAAAATATGAAAAGTTCTTCTTTAACACAAATGTGCTATTAAAAAATTAGTCTGGCAAGCAGAATTTTTGTTGGTAATGTTAAACAAATTTATATGTAAGAAAAACATTGTGTCAGAAAAGCTATATTAAAATCAAATTCCCCGTAAATATAAGATAAAATCTGAAATTCCCCTCAAACAATCGTTAATATTAGATGAAATATGAAACTCCCCACATATTCGAGCCCATTCCCCAATTCCCCGATCGACATACCAACTGGTGTATACAATGTAAACAATGTACAAAATAATGTAAATGATGAAAAGAAAAAGAAAAATTAGAAATAAAAAAGCATTATACTACAACAACCTTTACTTGTTGTTTAATCATCTATACATATAATAAAACTGTAAAAAAAATCTGTACATTGAATATTTTTTGAAATTCTTTTTGCACTGAACATTTTGTAGGAAGTAAATTCAGAAAATGTATTTTTTTAAAATATTGTCTGTTTGTCTGTCTGTCCGAACGCGCATTAAGTGAAAACTACTGAAAAGATTTTCTTCAAACGTGACATGTAGGTTCCTTACGTCCCTGGTCGCGACTTTTTATCACCAAAAAAGGATCCTCTTCAAAATAACGGTTCTTTTGTAAAATAATCGAAAATGAAACACTGAAAAATAAGTTAAAAATTAGAGATACCTTTGAACAACCTATGAAAGAGTTTTTGGTTATTAAAACGACCACCTCGACTGTTTTCGTTTATCATTACTGAATACCCTACAATATCAATTTTTTTATCCAATATATGTTAATGTATACTAACTTTTTAAATTTTCTTAAGAATAATAAAATAAAAAAATTTCCGTTTGTTTGTCACCAATAACATTCATATATCTTGAAAACTATAGGAAATCTTAGTACAATGAATTTTTGTATATAAAATTGTTACCTAAAGCCAAAAAAACTATTCCAAATTCAAAGTTTTGACTTTCGACACAAATATCTTCGTTGTGTTTTAATCAGTGCTGTACAAAAGTATAAGCATACTCTGCGTGGCAAAACAAAGTGATATATTTTGGCATTAAGAAAACATAAAATATTTATTTCATGAATATAGTAAGAGGCTAGGTTAAGTAAAGGTGGCTGAGTCGGTAGACGACTCTTACACTTAGGCCAGTGCAGGCCCACATAATCTCTTTTAAAAAAGCCTAATAGAGATTTCCCTCCTCGAACCAGCTCGAGAGGACGGTGAATTTAAGGATATGCTTAATTTCCAGGCATGAGTTTTCGGCAAGTCCATTTAAAAAGGGATGGCCCAAAGTTGCTATTCTCCTTTTAGCTTAGGCTGGACATTCGCATTGTAGCTTCTGCAGAAATCGTTTGATGCCAGTCTCAACCAAAGAGCGTGCGCTCCGATCAGGCAGTGACCCGTTAGGATTCCTACTATTTTGGACAGGTTTACCCTGCTTAACTCTAGCAGTGAGTTGGTGCGTTTTAAGTCATAGGTAGGCCATGTTAGCTTAGTTATCCTACATGTATCAGGGTGTTCCCAGCGTTCTTGTGCAAGACTTAAGGATCTGTTCTTGCACTGGAGTTTATAAGAGGAAATTGGTATACCAATAAAGTCCTCATTTAAGAGGGTGTTAGAGGTCGTACCCTTCCTTGCCAATTCGTCAGCCATATTATTTCCCTCGATATCCCTATATCTGGGTACCCATATGAGGTGAATTTTGAGTAGCCTTGCCAACTCGTTAAGAGATCTTCTCCACTCAGTGAGAGTTTAAGAGTTGTCGATATTTGAGTTCAGTGCCTTCTGTGCAGCTTGGCTATCTGAAAAGATGGAAATACTCTTTCCTTCAAGGTCTTTTTGACCTAGAATCTTAGTGGTTTCGTGAATAGCCATTATTTCCGCTTGGTAAACACTACAATAGTTTGGAAGTCTAAAGGACTTGATTTGACTTGATTTCGAGTAAATACCTCCCCCTACTTGTTCTCGAAGTTTGGATTTATCTGTGAACATTTTTATGCCGGAGGTGTGGCCGCAGTTATTACCTATCCAATTTCCAGATTCTCTCAGTCTGAGAGCTGCTGTGTTAGCACATTCCCTGGCAAAGATATCGAGAGGAGGAATGTGAAGCATGACATTAAGGGCACTAATTGGTGTTGAGGACAATGCCCCAGAATACATAGACCTGCACTTCTTTGTACCTTTGCAAATTTCTGAAGTGCAGTTGTCTTATCAAGGGCCCTCCACTATACCGGAGAGCCATTTATAAGTATGAGGCGGACAATTGCTGTATAAATCCAGCGTACTATTTTGGGGGAAAACCCCATTTTTTACCTATAGTTCTAAGTTGGGGATTTTATATTTCCTAGTGAAAAGGATGAGATCTATGTTCTCCGGGTTTATACTTAAACCACACGAGGATGCCCATCTCGAAAGGATTAAGAGTGTTCTCTCTATGAGTTGACAGAGAGTCTGGGGAAATTTACCGCTAAAAACTATTGCGATATCATCTGCATAAGCAACAACCTTGTAGCCTTTCCCCTCCATGATACGTCAACGTCACGGTCAACCGTCACGGACCACAGAAGCGGAGACAAGACTCCTCCCTGCGGAGTACATCTGCTTACAAACCTGCGAGTAGAGGATCTCCCTAGTTCTGAGTTCACCACCCTGCCCAAGAGCATCTGGTGTATAAAACTCACGAGAAAATCCTCTACCCCCAGTTTCGACAAGGCCGAGGTGACCGCACATGGAAGGACGTTATTGAATGATCCTGCTATGTCTAGAAATAGTATGAGGTTACAACATAGAAATATAAAATAAAAATAACCATAAAACTATAAAAAATGTTTATCAAAGGAAAAATAAAAGGATAAATTTTAACAAAAATAGTTTTTTACTGGACAAAAGCATAGGCACAGCCTTTGTTTTAAGTATATAAGAGATAAACTAATATTAAGTTGGCAACTTTTTGTCTATAACCCTTTTTTGTCATATAACTGCCTTAAGTCTATTTGGCATAGAGTGTACCAATTTTTTTGTTATATTTTCGTTTAACACTGCTTTTAGTTGAGTTTTATTTGATATCGTGCGTTTTCGAACTCTTCTCCCCAATTTTTCCCAAAAATTTTCGATGAGGTTTAAGTCTGGTGACTGTGGGGGGGGTGTGGAAAGACATGTACCGTGTCTTGCCACACCCCCCATTTTTAGTAAGACAAAAGTAAGACACATTTTTACGTCTTTTCTTAATATTTTCCTTTAAAATGTTGAGGATTTGCCCATTACACCGTTAATAAATACAAGCTCTCCCAAACTCTCCGCAGACATGCTGCCCCATACCATAACTCCCCTATACCATACTTTACTGTTAGTAAAATATTCTTTGCAGAATATGCTGTGTTGGACTTTCGCTATATCCTTATATGTCCATCAGGGTAGAAAATGTTAAATTTGCTCTCGTCTGAGGAGAGCACCTGGACCCAAGAACTGCATGGCTCTTTCTAAAACTATTTTGCATAGGCTATCCTTTTCTTTTGGTTAATATCAGATATTAATGATTTGCGTCTAGCAACACGTGAATTGAACCCGACTTCATGCAGCACTCTTCGAACAGTTTTAGAGTGAACGTCCTTATTAAAGTCATACTTTATGTCTGCCACAATTTGAGTCAATGTCATTTTAGGACACACTTTAACTTTTCGTGCTATTTGGGCGCATTCTCTCTCTGTTAATTTACGCGGGCGACCACTACGCCTCGCATTATCAAAGTTTTTTTTACCTTTAAAACGATTTACAATTGTGCGAATAGTAAAACGGCTGCGATCCATTACTGCTCCGATCTGAACATATCATTTTCCTTGATTCTGTTGTTTCACTTTGCTTTGGGCTAATTTTTATGTAATAATCACGAAAATATCTATATATTAAACAGACTGCTTGACGAAAACTAATTTTAAAAGATAACGGCACATAAGAGCGTGTGTTTAATATAAAATTGCTGTCAGATTTTCGAAATTTCGATACTAATATTAATCCCCAATACAACTGTGCCTATTTGTCAACATTAAATTGCTCTTTTTCGTACATTTTTTCTGTTGCATGAGTCACGAAACCCTTAACGCAAAAAAAAAAACAAGTAATATATTAAATTAAAAGCAGACTATAATAGAATAAGAGCAATATTATAATAAAAATATTTACTTTTTAATCTACCATTAAATTATAAATATTGGTTGTGCCTATACTTTTGTCCAGCACTGTATTTCATTCAATCTTCTTTTGTCTAAAAGTTCAATTGAAGTACTTGCAAAAAATTATTGCAACAGTACCGTTAGCTAAGGATTTATAGTTTAAATCTTTTTTTAGTTCTTAAAAAAAAATGATGCAAAAGTTGTTTTTGTTCTAAAAATAATAAAAATAGAAAACTGCAATTTCTATACTCTTTCGTATAACGTATCACTTTTATGCAAAAACTATTTCAGGTTGACACAAATTTTTTTTCTTTTTCTTTTAAGAAAAATACAATGGTACCCCCTTTTATTATTGTGACGAATTCAATTTATTTTAACATGTTGTTTTAATAATTTTGAACAATTTTTCTATTTTGTTTGAAAGTTTTTTTAACAAATACAAGTGTTAAACCAATCCTAAGAAATACTTGGAGTCCCTGGTTTTTGCATTTATATCTATATTTCATCGTAAAAGTTCCAGCGAAGTATACAACAATGTGTACAACAATTCAAAAACAGATTATCTCATAATTAATACAAAAGAAAACATATAAAGAGTTTGAATTATGAGGATTCAGACGTTACAATATGCTGTACAGTACGGCTTCAAATTTAGCAAATAACTGCGATTGCTTCTTATATTTTTCTTTAGGTTGAAATGCACAGCATTAATTTCTGAATGTTGAATAGTTTTGTGTATGTTGAAATCTACTGCAATAATTTTTGAGTAATTCATTGAACTTGCAGCAATAATCATAATGGCCACTTCCTGCATTATTCTTGCATTTTTATTCTACTGGATTTATGTCGATAAATTGGTTATGTTGATAATATTGTGTATTTTGCAAAAAAACAGATGCGAAACGCCACCCGTTTCAGATAAAATATACGAAGAAGCAAGTCCATCTCGTATTCGAAATGGATCCGTATGCCACACTGGAAACTTACACCTTTTTATATCTTTACATTACCAAACGACTGCATCATTTTTCGCATTGAAAAGTAATTCTGAAGACTTAAGAAATTGCATTAATTATCAGAATCTCAACAGCAGTATATTTTAATTAATTTTTTAGACACAAATTCCAGAATTGTTTTTTTTTCAATCAATGTTTCTACATACAGATATAGTCAATAACGCCACAAACAAATAAAATAGCAGCAGTTTTTTCGTTGCAAATACATATAATAAATTCCCATAAATACTGTATTTTTACTCCATTCAATACCACATTTAATTTTTTATAACTTTTGACAGTCGTAAACAGAAAAAAAAATACCTTAAATTATATCTCAACCAATTCAGGGCTTTGTAACTTAACCCTATCACAGCCGCGCGATGCGGCTGGGAATTTCGAGATGTAATTTAAAGGGTTTACTAATAGACTCTCCTGGAAGGAAACGGCATCATCACATTTTAGCCCCACCGCCCCCAACCCCTCTGTAGACGATTGCCATATGGCACTCACGGCCTTATGTAGTAAAAAAAATGATAGAAATAAGAATGAAATCACGATTTTTTTCATGCTCATTCGCATTTTTTATATTTTTTATTGGTAAAAAACGTAAATAAAGAGGAAATATGTATGAAAATGTGTGATTCTGTTAATTTTCATATTCATTTTGTAAATAGAATTCAATTTGCAGTGTTGTGGTACGCTTTGAAGCATTTGACGCACAATGATGCCGATTACAAGGCACTACCCAATGTTCCAGACCATCCAATCTAGCATCATTGCTCTTATTAACCCAGATATGCCCATTGCTTGAGCGTGATCTTTTTAAAAGTACTTTGATATTATTTTGGAAGCAAATGAGAAATAAAAAACAGTGCTATTATAGGTTTATAAAAGTTTATTGAAAAAAGGGGTTTTTGAAGCCGTCTTATATTTAGGTCACCAAAATTTAAGGTATCACAAGAACAAAACTAACACACAATAATGAAACGTTCACGCATATAACTATCAAGCTACTCTTCATAAATATAAATTCAAACAAAATTTACTTCAATTTATTCACTTGTAAATATACAATCTTTTACTTGCCGTACAAACGTGGCCCCATATTCAGCCATTTTGAAAATATTACAAATTAATAACTCAAAAACTCAAAAATAGTAGCACAAAATAATGCAATCACACAACCTCCCACGAGGTTTTGATGAGTACTGAGTATATGAACAAAAAAAAACGGTACTTTGATAAACGTGACGTATTATATAAACAATTATTTTGGTGTATTATCTATAGGTCATTGGGCATATTTGGGTTAAATCGCCTTTGAGTTCGATCATGCTGTATCCTTAGCGAAAGCTGTGTGCAATAATAAGTTACTATGTTCCGCCGAAACTAGAGATGAGTAACGTTTGACATACTGGAATGGCGTTGTTGAACCCAAGCATTCTGCACAGCGACATCGAGACACCATGTCCATAGTGCCCACCATCATTTGTTCTTTCGAATTTCTTAAAAAAAGTGTATACAATGAAAACGAAGTGAATAAAATTTGCATGTGCTTTTAACCAATGCGATAGAAACCGATGTTCTGATCCATCCGGTCGACTCCACCCATGTATTTACTGTACATTGCAACGACATTGGGGCGTGGCAGAGGTATATATCCCATATCCTTCAAGCTGAAGCGTTCACATGTGGCGTCAGGATACCGGTCGAACAGTGTTGAAGCTACGGTCACTGCGTTGTTGGCTCGCCATGTTGTTATGGATATATCATAATCTTGTATGGTTGTGCCCTCCATATATCTTCTCTCTTTGTTCTAGAAATGTAGAATAAAACGACATTTTCATAAAATTTTTTACTTCAGTAAAACATTTTTCATGCCACGACTTTTAAAATGCTAAAGCAGGGGTATTCATTTTTTTAAAAGCTTTTAAGCCCGTTATCAGAACTTTGAAAGTTTGGTCCTATATTATGTAGCGCAGTTCTTAAAACGACTTAACTTCTGGCCATAGGGATCAGGACATGGTGCATAAAAACAAACAAAAGTTATATCAGTCTTTTCCTTACACAGTGTCTACACTTACAATATTTGATTGCATGCGAACTGTCAAATTGAATTTAATGATATCCATATTTCATGCTATAATATTGAGGTGGGCAATTCATCTCATAAAATTTTATTTTGGGATTGCTTGTAAAAGTTTTTTAAAGTCATAATTTCTTCCATTCGTCATTCCATTTTATGTTTTTTCACTTTTTTAATGCTTTTGCTATATTTTTTGCTTGAAAGGTTCTTAACAATGCACACACTTACATATTTTACTGAAAAGTGAAAGCTCATCTTATAAAATAAATCTCAAGAAATATTTCAAGAGATAAATTTCATGATATCAGCAATATCATGATAGGAGCAGTCTACACTTGCGACTAATGGGAGGTTCTAGTAGAAATCGACGGAAAATTTGTGCTTTTATTTTTTGCTTTATTTTCATCCTTAAGATCTTGAAAATATGTAGTCAAAATGATATTTCCCTATCTAGTTTATTTTAAGAGTCATAGCGTATTAGACGAGAGAGTGCGTTGGCCGAAAAACAGGTATAAATGTTTTTCTCGAAACACCTTTTTTTCCGCGCTGTACACGATTCCACATCAACGATTTGACCGATTTCGATGTTTGACTGCACAAATTAAAGCTTATTCAATTTAGGGGGCCTTCAGAAAGCATTTTTTTCCAAAAAAATTTACTATCATTATTTTTTAACGTTAAAGCAAAAGAAAAAGGAGGAAAAACAGGGTTTTTTCAAAGGGCCGTCATTTTTTTTGAAATATATAGGTTAATAATTTTTTTGGGTTTTTTGTTTCAGATCACTTTGCAGGGCTGTAGAGTGTACAGCGAACATCGACTATCGCCACGCACGGCTTTAATCAGCGAGACCTTCAGCCGCCATTTTGAATTATTTTTCATCAAAAAGATTTTCGTTCGCTCAAAAAAAATCCTGAAATTACATTACGTTTCTACTAAAACCTCCCCTTAAGGAACTTTGTAAGTATTACCTAAAACTCAAGCATCTGGCAATAATAATAAATATGTTTTCTCCCAACGTGCGATGTTATAAAAATTATTGTTTGAAATTTCTTCGAATCTTCAAATTATTATAGGTTCATATAATTATCTATATTGGAAAATAAGTATCTATAAGTCGGAAAATTTGTTGGTTTTGCTGTGCATTTGGTTTTTTGCATTCTTTATTCATATAGAGGAATTTTCAAGAGTAACCGTACTTTTTCATTAGAAATTTTATAATATTCTCTCACGCTAAAATTAACAAAAACGGTTTTAACGAATTATTAGTGCGTTTAGACTTCTTTCTAGCTATTTTAAAAATTTTATACATTTTCTATTAATAGCTTTAATTAATGGACAATCAAAACAGTTTTTCTGGCAGAGAAATGCTTTATTTACTATGTAGAATATGAATCGGTTATGCGTAAGAAATGAAAATGGAAATTTCTCTCACGCTTGCAGATAACTCTTATTACTTGGCCATATGAATTGTGACCGTGCCTTATGGCGTTTTAATTGGAACAACCTTATTAGTCTCCAACTTACTCAACTCACTCTTCCTCCAAGTCAAATACTAAATGGATGTTAATGTAATATAATAAACAAAAGCCTGAATTAATGACGTAGATGCAGCGTATTTTAGTTTTTTGCAAGCTCTTCCGTTCATAAATAATGGATTACCATAAATTCTGTGTTATGTTTTCTTATTTAAATAGCATTTTTTGGAGTTGTTACACAGATGTTTGTGTATGTGAGTTCAGTGTGTCTTTAAGCACATTTTGACAGCATCTAATCTTGGCTTCCATCAGTGGCTTATGACTTTCAGTTTTGCTCTAAGCCAAATAAGGCTTAGAATTTCGTTAGCTGGTGAAAATTTCCACTTTTCTTTTGTAGATAAAAATAAGCAGCGTCATTCACAATGTAGTAAAAAACTATTATTAATGCCATTATAGTGAGCGTGAATAAAATTTCGATAACAAGCATATGATGTTGTTATTTGTTTATATAAATTAGAAATAAAATAATTATCCGAAATAAACGGAGTCCAGTTACAAGTGAACTTTTTCAAAATATTTAAATAAATTGCAATTGAAAGTAACAGAGTTTATAATAGGGTGGAGTAGTGCCGGCTTTAGGGGGTGGGGGGGGCACCAGGGTCTACACGGCGCTGTGGGCTCACCCTTAACTTAACCACATAATGTGAATAACTATCTCTGCAGGTATAAATAAAAACTAAACTCAGCGTATTAACTTTCATTAATTTATATTGTAGGAGTGAGAATAAGTTTTTAGCGTTTATCTACCACGACCTTAAATTTTGTTGCTTGTCTTGTCATATCCCTCACTGACTTATGTAAGGTGAAAGAGAGACGCACTTAGCGACAGGCTAGAAATATCAACTTGTACTAGGCTCACTGCATATTTTCCTGTCTTTGCTCTATTTTACTCGTAAGTTGGTGTGCAAAAAAACTTTTTTAGACAATTAGCAGGCCACTAACTATTAAATTTATTGTACAATGGAGATTGGTTGTGCGATGAAATTATAACTGTGCAACACTATATCGAAGACCCACTGGCAACACCTATCGAAACATTAAACTTGATAAAAAAGCACAATCTTCAAGAGTTATATCCCAGTATCTGGGTATCGCTGCGTATTCTATGAACGATACCAGTGGCCGTTGCAAGTGGCGAACGAAGTATTTCTAAACACAAGTTTATAAAAACGTACAATGTCTCAAACAAGATAAACTAGTTTGGCCTCGCTGTCCATTGAAAATGAAGTTGCAGAAAACCTAGATTGCTGACAAAAAAGCTAAGAAAATCAAGTTTTAGCTATTTTTTACTTTTTTTTTTTCATTAAATGCTTCGTGTCTAACTCACACGCAATATATCGCTACCTTAATATAGAAAGGCCTTAACTCATTTTTTGTTACTTTACAGGAGATGGAAAAAACTTAATAAAAATTATAATTTTGCGGATCCGAATTTTCTTGAAATGGATTTTTTATTTAAGACACTAACCAATTCAATGCTGTAGCCATATTTTTGCAGCAATTTTTTTTTCTATAGCAATTTTTTTTGCAAAAATCTGTAAAAAAAATTTATTTTGATACTTGTGTGAAGTTTTCTATTAATTTAATAAAAAATTTGGTACTCAATTTAAAAAAACTTTTTTAATTATAATTAAATATAAAATGCAAATGCATAACTCGCCCGGGGCGCCTTGATGGGTTAGGCCGGCCCTGGGGTGGAGCGATTATATTTGAGAAAAAAACAGTACCCTTGTAGCGAATTGGCTCAGGGGAGGAACGATAGGTATGGTAACATACATTAACGATACATCATTTTGAAAGGATAAAACTGCATCTTTCTGCTCCGGTTTTGAGCAAAAACAGGAATTTTTTCAGGAGTAAAATGGAATTGATATATATTGGAGCGATGATTGCACAGTGCATGAATCGGTATTTTTTTTTACGAACAAGTTAGGGACATATCATTTCAGCATAATTCGAGAACACTAAATTCAATGGCGTTTAGCGTTTTTTAATCCTTCTGCCCGTTTTCGAGAAATTGAAGGTTCAAGGTCAAGTACATGTAGATGCAGTTTTTGTTAGAAAAACTTTTTTCTCATTAACTTTATCGACTTCATGTCAATGAGTGAAACATTAAGAATTACCTGGAAAATAATTTCTTACAACAGTTTGACCCTCGAAACCCAACCCTTATGGTCCAAATCGACCTCATAAATAAAAAAACCCGTTTTTTTCGTATAAAAGCCGTTTCCAACAAAAACAAGTAAGCCTTTTTATGGAAAAATATTCCCCTGAT